>OY735219.1:20933393-20940893 GCA_963457665.1 Thysanoteuthis rhombus | reverse complement strand
AAACTGTCTTTGCTAGATTTGAACTTGGCAAGCTGATCCCATTTTCGGTACTGTTGACTGCTCAGCCATTTTGCACGTGTGGAAGATCTTAAAAGTACCAAAATTAGCTTTTAGGATTTTTCTTAGAGCCAATAGGTATAAACTTGGCCTCCCTCCACCCACTTATGGAATATAAAGACAGACCTGGGCTAAAGTTAGAATTCAACTCAGCAGAAACTGTCAAAATTAAGAGGCTCACTTTATTGCCATTGGTCAGGATTTGTAGGTGAATCTCAACAACTTGAAACTTTGAAGAATCAGGCAATGGGATAATCAATAAATTGATCACCCGCATGGCTGAGGCATCTAAGGCTACAGAGGTCAGTTCTGGATAGCAGTCACTCTAAAAATGCTCTCTAGCAACATAGATCAGAACTAGAAGACAATCAGAGAGTGCATACCTACGCCAATGCCATAGTCACTAAAATCTATAACAATCAGGTTACAGATTCAAGTCTATGTTTTTTTGACAAAAACTAGTGAAGATTATTCATCAAAGATATATCATCAATAGTTTGAAAAACAGCCAAAATGCTTCTAATTACATTTATTCATGATGATATCACCATGATGACGTTATTACTGTGTTACATCTACTGTTACTAAATTACATCTGGAAGCAAAAAATTGTCCTTGCAATGTTTTGAGTGAATTGTTGAAAAAAATTCCCATATCTGCCCCTAAATTCAATTAATTCTTGGCCCACGGCCTACCCTTCCACAATATATCATTGTTGAGATATTACATAAACAACCAGACCGACAAAGATAGGTGAATACATAATCTCTGTCAAATTTTGTCGTCAGGGGTAAATATCAAGAGTCACGTTCACCAAATGGGGAATTCTAAACAATCCAAAAAGTGCTATCAAAATAGAAAAAATGAAGAGTGAAAAAGATGAGATCAACCTGGAGAAATTATCAAATCATATTCCACACATTTTTTCAGATTATTATCTCCATTGTTGTTGTTTTCTGTGTAACATTTTAACCAATACATTCTCCAGCCTTCTTCAGGTGTGATATGCATCTGGTGGCTTTTAGAAGTTTTCTCTTCAACCAGAACAGCACAGCTTAACAAAAGTGATAATATATTTCCAAAATGTGTCAAAATATCAAAGATTAAGATAATCATCAAAAAAAAATGTGAGGAATAATAATAAGAACAAACTTGAGAAAACAGTCAGGGCAGCATAGATATTTATACATGATGTAGGTAGTCAGAGCTTTCCAGACTTTTAACGTTGGCAATGTACCTTTTAAAAATTAATTTTTTTTGCAACACATTACTCAAGTTATGTTAACCAAACCAAATATATAATTCAAATGCTGCTTTCAGTAAGAAAAGAAGATAAAATGATATCTGTAAAAATTAATCAGATTTCACTTCATTTTGTGAGATTTGACTTGATTTATCGGTGGTACGTTAAAGTGTCATGACACATTGTTTGGAAAGCTCTGAAGTAGAGATGAGGGTTCAGATCCATACTGATATAGACAAGTTCGGTTGGCAAGAAAATCTACATATAGTGAAGAGAGTGACTTTTAATCATTGCTACCCACAACAGACCGGTTTAATCAATGTTGCAAGATTCAAGTTATTCAGGTGTTCTGACATTTATGTGCATATATCAATTTATCTATCCGGAGCACTTGGCCCTTACTGTTCATAGAACAAATATGAAATTTTTCACACGCACTCCTCTTAACGAGTAGGGAAAAACTGTTTTTGTGTTTTTAGAAATTCTCCCTCAGGTTTTAATGGGAAATTCAAAATGCAATGCAAGTTTATACCAATTAGTCTTTAGTTTTTGTCTGTCTGTTAGTTGAAAATGCAGAATTTTTTTAGTGATCACAGCTCAACAAAAGGTGAGTATAGTAACTTATTCATTAATCACTCCTTTTTCCAACTTTTTAATTGAACACCCCCAACACAGCATATATGGGTGGTAGTGAGTCATAATTTCCCATGGAATGCTAGTTTTTTTTTTGTTTCTCTATCTTTCTGTCTGTAATACATAATAAAAATAGGATATCCTGCCAACCATTTGAAACAATCTACTTGAATGAGCTTGGTCACTTTTTAATAAAACTAAGATGAAATTGATTAAACATAAACATTCATTTACCCTATTAACATCATTGAAGTAGGAAACAATTAAATCCATAAGTAATAGGATATGAGGAAACCACATACACACACACTATATATATATATATATATATATATATATATATATATATATATGTGTGTGTGTGTGTATGTCAAGAAAGCTTTACAGTTTTAAACACTGAACACATAGCAAAAAAGATTAAATTTTGTTGTGTCACTTTTGTCTCTTATTTCCCAATATCTATGAGAGAAATTTATGCAATTTTCTTGTGTTTTTTTTTTTTAAATGTTTTGTTATCAAGGTATTTTGTGTGAATTTTCTCTTTTGTCATCGTCATTTTTCACCATGTAACTAATTCTAGGATTTAAAAACAAAACAGTTATATCAACTTGGTTTCTTAAAAGTGTTGATCTGATTCCACCTCCTTTTCAGCTATGATTTTGATATTCAGCTTATGTCATACTACACGTAGTTTGTTATCTTATATAGAGTATTATCATGCACATGGATGTTTATATATATTTTGAAAGAGTTTTACAAGGCAGCAATCCTTCATTTAAGCATACATTGTTGAAAAAAACAAACTTTTTCCATTTCATTTTTTGTTAATTTTTCCAATTTGCTCACAGACTTTTCATTAATGTCATCAGAGTTTTTTCAAAATGTTCCAAACTTGGTACTTCTTTGGAAAAGACTTTGATAACATTAAAAAAGATTTGTATGCAAACTATAAGATTAACAATCCTTTCCTCATCATTTGCGATCAAAAATCAAATCAGTTATCACATTAGCATTCTTGCTTGTTTCTTGAAAACATCTATTATGATCACTGCCCAACAAAAAGCATTTCATTTTTCCAATGTGTTAATTGATCAATCCTTCAACAATATATACTGTCAAAAAGAGTTGGTCATGTGACAGTTTCCATTGAGTGATTAAGCAGACTTGTATTTCTAAATACAATTCTATAATTTCCCTTTTAGCTTCCCAAGCTTTGATTTAGAGGGCTTTCAGACTCTATCAAGTATATTGGTTGAAGCAACAAGGCAAGTGAGGTAACTTATTCGTTGATCATTCCCTTTACCCAATTTTTCTTGCTGATCACCCCCAACACAAAATGCTGCCAAGAGACGTTGTGCAAATTCTATAGAATGACGAACCTACCAGTGCTTGTGAGTTTTCAGCTCCCCGAGCCCTGTCCTCAAGGTCCTTCGGGCTCTTTCAAGAATCATGGTTCCCAAAACTTGAGAATAAGGATTGCTTACTTTGTCTCATGACAAAGATGGAATTGGTAGGTAAGTAAGATTTCTCTGAGCAGCCAAGGGGAGCGTTGGGAAGGGTTGCGGTTGGGGATAGATGATAGAGAGAACTGAAGCAGCCGCCTATGTTTGGTTTTGAGGATAAGAAATGTCAGGATGATTAAAGGTGGTCAGGCTACAATGATCAGGTTAATTGGGATGTAAATTGCAATCATTAGTTTATTATCAGGCAGGTGTAAAATGTGTGAGGGCAGGGTGTGCGGGTGTGTCATCCAATCTCTGGAGCCTGGGTGGATGATAAGTAGAAACAGATTCGTTAGTGATAAGAAGAAAAAAAAAGAAGATAATATTAATAATAGTGAGAAAAAAAAAGGAAAAAGAAAGACCTTGTGTCTGGTCACCCAAGGAGGCTGTCACAGTGTGATTCAAGTGATAAGAACACTTAGAAATGGTGGGGTAGATACGGAGATAAGGATTCAAGGAAGGTTTTCCATTTCAAGTAAGTAAAGTGTATGTGTCACTCAATAGAATTAGGAGAAGGCCTCATCCGCATCAGTAGATGTGGAGGCATTATAATTATTAGTATAACTACTTAATCCACCCTGGAAACATTCAGGGATGTATTTGATTTTCTACAAGATGTTTTTTTGAGAAAAGGAACGATTTATATTAGATATTATGATAGAAAAGAAATACATGAATATCTTCATCCAGAGTTTTGATCAGGCCATCCACTGATGACTTCAAACACGGTCCCAACCCACCAATTTACAACAAATATAACTATCACCCAGATTTTCTCCGTCTTCATTTTTCTGGTAATGCCAGAAAATGTAGGTTCATTTCTATGAAACGTTCTTGAATAAATAACTAACTTTTGGTATTCCTTATTGTTTATAAGAATTTCCTCTGTTTTGTCAGATATAACTTATCCATCCAATAATCATGTATACACCAATTTTTAAAAGTTAATATTTTTGTTACTTCTGGAGCTACAATCTTCAGTTTTTATTTTGAAGCTTAGACAGTCTGCATTATGATTCAAATGGGTGATAGCTGACACGATTTTGATTGCAAACGGTGAAGGGGGATTGAAATAGTGTTATCCAACAGTGAAAATTTTTTTGCAATGGATGGCACATGGGGTCATACAAGGCCACTAATATGTAACGTAATGCACACCTAATCTATAGAAGTGAATTACATCAACCTTCCGATATTCACTTAATTTGACCCTGCAAATATTTTTTTAAAAATCAAGAAAAAATAGGAAAGATTTTGGAAGTCTGGCACAGACAATTTATTTTTAAAAATAAATCAATTCCATTGCATATGTTTCTGTGATGCAGTTTGTTAGTGTGTTCATTTTTTAATCGAGAGATTGGTGGTTTGATTTCACCAAATAACTACTTTGAAAAAACAAAAAAACAATCGTAGTTATAGATGTAGACATCATGAGTACATGATAATGTTAAAGAAAACAGGACCAGTAAGAAAAATGTGTACCTGCACAATGTGCTAATATTATTGTAGGGACTTAAAAAATACTGAACAAGAATATTCTAATATAAAACAAACGAAAAATATTAATGCAGTATCAAAATTGAACAATGTAATTTTATTTTTTAGTTTATTTACTTGTGGGTGCATGCCATAATAAGTAACTATTTTGTGCCGCTTCATTTCTATTTTTTAGTCTATTTTACTTTGAAATATTCTTGTTCAGTATTCCTTTCGAATTTTTACTATTATATTAGCATATTGTACAAGTATGCATTTTTCTCACTGGTGATCCAAAATGAAATGAGAATAAGATGAAAATAATCAAAAACTAGGAATTTTAATCCTGGGTGGATGAGATTTCGTTATAGAGACATGACAATGACTGATCCAAAAATAGTTCCAGAAATGCTGTCTTAGATGACAGATTGGGGGGGGGGGGTCACTATCTCATACAAAGGTCATTTTTATGTTTTCTCAGTAGGAAAACACATGTATTTGAATATATTTTTGTTTATATCTCAACAAATCCCTGTGGAAGAATTCACAGATATATTTCAATTTCTATGAGATGATTCTTTTTAGAAAAGAAACTGCTGAACTGGTTCAAATGGAGAGTGTCCATAATTATAAATAGTGGGTAGGAGGTATTTCTATAAGTAAAATTATTACTTTTAAGTAGAAGAGTCGACTGTTAAAGACAGCAAAGCAAACAGAAACAGTCACAATGTTCATTATATAGATAGATATACACTTTTCTTATCGCCTTTGAGATGCGTGTATGCGAGTTAAATATATATGTATATGTATGTACATATATAGGGTTAAAAAGACAATGCAGAAAGTAACTTTGTTGTTGGAAATGAAACTATTTATTCCATTCATTTTTTACTACAAATTTGCTTCCCATATTGTATGTTTAACACCATACTGTCAGATAAATTAACTGATATCCAAACATATCATATATAGAGAGGGATTACACTCTATTTTGGAATTTAAATATTGAGCCCTATCAAGATAGATAAGTGACCTATAAAAACAGTATATATATATATATATATATATATATATATATATAGTCTAGAAAGCTTTACAGCTTTAAACACTAAACATTAAAGAACTTTTTCAAAAATCTTTTTGTGTTACTACAGTCGCCTATTTCCCGATGTCTGTCAACGCAATTTAGGCAATTTTTTTCAATGTCTTTTTTCCCTATTTTACTTACACTCAGTTACAAGGGTACAATGTATAAATTGTCTCATGTAACTGTTTTGGGATTTTAAGAACAAAACAGTTATTTTAACACGGCACCCCTGCTGTGTTCATCAAACACCACCTGCCTTTCTTACTATATGGTTAATGTCATGAATGTAGTTTGTCATTTTATTGAAGTTTTTATGTACACTGTATATTGATATCATTTTATACTACGTATAATTAATTTTTTGAAACAAGGCTTACTTACATAGATTACCCAAAAAACATGATACACTATGAGGGATCAGTGAGTATAACAACAGACGTGACTCACTGTTTGTGTTATTTCCATAGTTCACTCATGTGAATTTTAAATCCGTTGTGTTGGTTTTAATCTCAGACTAGCGTATGTATATATGTACATATATATATATATATATATATATATATATATATATATATATATATATATATATATATATATATATATATATATATATATATATGTATATATATGTATATATATATATATATGTATATATATATATATATATATGTATATATATATATATATATATGTATGTATATATATATATATGTATGTATATATATATATATATATATATATATATATGTATGTATATATATATATATATATATATATATGTATATATATATATATATATATATATATATATATGTATGTATATATATATATATATATATATATATATATATATATATATATATATATATTAATATATTTGTTTGTGTGTTCATGTATAAGTATCAATAGATATACACATCAAACATACTTGTGTGAGTAGGCACAACTATATATAAGTATTAGTACATGCATATATGTCTTGGTATGTATCTTCACGTTCACATGCACCAACGAGTATGAAAGTGTCTCACTTATCAAATATTTTGTCAACCAAATGTGTTTTCTTTAGAATTTCTGTTAGTATGTGTCTGAAGTGATTTAATTTACGCAAGGATGTCTACAAAAGATATCTTTGTGAGTCTGTTCCTCTGTTGTCTGACAGTGAATCATTTAGTGAATTAAGAACGATAAAATCGATAAAAGTGAAGTGGGAGGGTGTGCGAAATGGGGGTTAGGGTGGATGACAAAGTTAATTTAACCAAAAATTCTACTTTATATTGCTTTTGTGAACGGTTGTTTAGTGCGGGGGGGAAAAAAATTTCCCCAACAAAGAAATTTGTGATTAGCCTCAAGATTTTAACAGAATAATCGATAGACAAACTTTCAAACTTACATAAAGCAGCACAAAAAATATTTTTCACTTGTGGTGGATAAAAAACATGAAAAGCTTTTCATGATTTTTATTTTCTTCATTTTATAGCAACGATGCCCCGTCACTTAAT
>OY735219.1:20618618-20921118 GCA_963457665.1 Thysanoteuthis rhombus | reverse complement strand
AGCAGGAGGAGGAGGAAGAGCAAGTAGTATTACTTTGTGCCAATTGATTCTCATACTAGTAAAATATTGCTGCATGGAAATATACAGCAAGTGTTATTTTTATTATGGCCATTTCTAGCAGATATAGACCATTTTTGTTCTTTCTCAAGTATAAAAATGCGAACATAATTCTATTATGACATCATCAGAAGCTTGTGAAAAATATTTTGAATGCATTCCTTTAATGATGTCACACTTTTTCATGACCTCTCTCTTCTTTCCTATTTCTATTGATTCATGTAACTGGGATCGACCAACTGACCGACTAAAGATTTTCTGAGGCTAAGTTTTTGAAATTTCTATCTGGAAAGAGTTTTTTTCGTGCATATATATATATATATATATATATATATATATATATATATATATATGCTCACTAATATGCATTCATTCATGTCAGTACATAGACACTTATATCTTCATTATACTCATACACAAATATATGTATTTCTATATAGCACAAACATACACAGATAAATAGATAACTAGACAGGTCAGCTAAGTCACTTGATAGAAATCATCACACAATCAACATCTTTTGGCAACATGTCATACTGAGGCTGATCAATTAAAAATTGGAAAAAGGGGTAATCAATTGATAAGTTACTTTTCTTGCCGTTTGTTGGACAGTGATCACTAAAAATGTCTAAATTGAAAAAAAAAAAAAACCCTGAAAGTTGCTAGCCACAAAGTAAGGGAAAACTTATATTGCAAACAGCCTCCCACCCCTAAAAACCTGAAAGGTGGGTTTAACAATTAGATTTTCAAAAAAGTTCTTCTGTAGACATAATAGGGGGTAAATATTGAAATTTTCAGCACTCTGAAACAGTTTTGATGGACAGTTTCTAATAAATAGGAAATGATACAAGGTTTCCATATATTTATCCCCTTGCATTTGTCCATGTCAAATTTATTTGAGTTCAGCTTCCTCAGTTTTAATTATATATATATATATGTATATATATATATATATATATATATACATATTTATTTTGAAAAATGAATATCATAGGTGTAATTTTTCTTTTAAGCAAGCTTTTAGAATTAAACACAAAGGATAATTCTTGTTGATTCAACTTTTTTTTATTAATATTTCTAGACAGCGATTAAGTTGTTTTTTGTTGGGTCACAAGAACTGTCCAAAATTCATAATATTGTTCTTCTTCGGTCACTTTTAGGGAGGATTTCACAGTCCAACTATCTCCATCCTTTTTAACTGGACCAGAACATACCACTAGTATTATTAATCCACTTGAAAAATTACCAACAAGGTACAAAAAAATCCAGTCAAATAATCACTGTTGAGGCGTGAAACAAGCCTGTTGTGGTACAATCCATAAAAAAATAAATTATCATTTATTTACATTTATTTAATAATCATATATATATATATATATATATATATATATATATATATATATATATACACACATATATATATATATATATATATATATATATATATATATATATATATATATATATATGTGTGTGTGTGTGTATATATATAAATATATATATCATATAAATATATGAATTTATTTGACAATAAGGAAAAACAATTATTCTGTGTAAATCAAACTTTATTCAAGCAATGTGTTTTGCCTTTTGGTCTCATCAAAGTGGCAAGTTTAAGTTAAACAACATTTGAAATTCCAGTTTCAAGTGATAATGTCTTACGTCATCATGTTCATGCCTCCTAATTTCAATTTTCAAATATATAAATCCAATTAAGCTTAACGATATCGTCATCATTTAAAATTATTTAATATCTGCCATGTTGTGATGACAAGAACATAAAATACTTGAAATAACGGATTATTTCAGATATCGATTCATTTCAACTCATAACTCTAAAAAATGCTGAAAGGCAAAATGTGTCAGTAGAATATTTTTAATTTACACACAATTATCATTTTCTTTCCTTATTGTCAACTAAATTGATACTGTCAGATATACAAACTCATCACAAACAGATCATATATGTATGCATATATGTATATACCAGTACACATACCTTATACTCACTCAAGGATCTGTGTGTATATAGCAATGAAATGATAAATCAACAATTGGAGGAGATGAATGACATTTCTAAATGTGTTTTAGATTTTAATATAGTTCAATAAGTACAGGAACTATTTCATGCATAGGCTTTTAACAAAAGGAATATAAATTAGAGATGATTAAATTCTAAAAAAGAAACAGCTCTGGTTAGTCACACTATAGAGAACATCACGTAACCAATGTCTTTTGCCAGCATGCTGCACTTGGAGTAATCAATTCAAAAATTGTAAAAAGGTGGTGATCAATGAATAAGTTACCTCTCTCGCATTTTGTTGGGCAGTGTTCACTAAAGAAGTCTGAATTTTCAAAAAATTAGTGTGAACACAGCCAGACACAAACCATTTAGCATAAATTGGCATTGCAAATTAACATTGGATTAAAAAACCATGCAGGGGGTGATTTTCAAAAAAATCCACTGGCACAGCCAGTACATGTGATACATACATACAAACAAAGACAGACCAACTCAAAAACTGAAGAAACCTATTTGGACAGTTTTGTTGACAGTTTTAATTGATGGTTTCTAATTACAGATGATTGAATTAAAAAAGAAATGAATGTAAATGTAATGTGTAGTGATTATAACTTTTATGGATTTTAGTTCTATTCAATATGGCTTATTCATATTTACAAAATTTGTTTCTAAGGAAGCTATTATTATTTTAAACACATTTCAAATAATGAACTATGAGGTGTGTGTGTGGGGATGTATGCATTCGAGCGTTATCTACATTGTAGATAATAAATGAGTCGAGAGATTTGTTATGTATGATTAGTGTGCATTTGAAAGTCAAGAATGAAAACTTTAATATAAGAAACAGGTTTTCTTGGTTTTAATTGTGATTTCATCAATGAACAAAGAAGGTGAGATAAGAAAATTCTGATGTATTATTAGCATCTTTTTGCCTGATGATGAATGTCAACAGGTCTATGAATGTCAAAATCTTTTTCTTTTTGACCGGATTTGAAGAGGTTCAAAGTATCCATAAGAAAGAAAGGGAAGAGAGATTGACCGAGAAAAAGGAATATTTTTTCTTTTTTACGTCGCACTACATCATAGAATTCTTTTTTTCAAATCAATTTTTGAAATCAAAAAATGTGATGCAAGATGCATTTGTAATTTAAGAAACTTGGACATTTATTAGCATATCTCATATTGTAAGTGTACATTAATTGGGAATACAAATTGGTACACACTTGCATACAAAAGAAAATGTAGCAATCCATAGTCAGTAGTTGTTGTTTTTTTTAGTCTTATAACAGCTTTACATTTTTCTTTCTCTCTTTTTATCAATTGGAAACAAATGTTGCCAAATGCTACTCAAAATTGAGTATATGACGTCACAGGTTTTGACCAGAGTTTGAATGAATGGCCAAAATGTGAAAATAATCAAGCATTTAGAGAAAAAAACTGGCGAGAAGAAAGAGAGAGAGCAAAACAGGGTAGCAGTACACAAATTTGTAGGAGATGAAACAAAGATATTTGCTAGTAGAGAACAGCTGGCCCCAGCCATTGAGAAAAGAAAAGCAAGAAAGTTAAGTGAGGTGGAATTGAACACGCTATTGAGCATATGTAAGCAGAAGATTTGGTTAAGTGCTGGAGATGGTCACTTCAGGCGACTCCCTATGAGTTCTTTCAGATACCAGAGTGCTTTAGAATTTCTGTGTCGGTATACTGTTAACAAAGCAACAGGTATTTGATGAGAATGAATGAATAGGTAGAAGAAAAATGATTGTTATTAAAGATAGATAAAGGCTATACAGCAAAAATATCAATTCAGTCAAGAATATTTTATATATATATATATATATATATATATATATATATATATATATATATATATATATATACATATATATGATTATAAATTGCATTGTATAATATTGATATTGTTTTGAAATGATCTCCAATTATTACACGGTGAATGTATCACTTGGCGCAGACGATATGAATAGAATAAACGTGTAAAGAAATTGGGGCTGCTGTAGGAATGAAGGCCCAAATAACTGTTTCAACCCCAAATTCTCTTTTAGGGCCTTTGTATTATCGGCAGCTACTTAGCTCAATGGTAAGAGCAATGCTAAGTTGAAGTGGCTATCTTATTGGTCGCAGGTTCAATTCATAATCATTCTATCTGATCTTATATTCTTTTCTTGATCTATATATATATCTATGATATATATATATATATATGTCTGGTCAAATACAACAGCCTTATGTCTAAATGAAGGATTATATATACTGAAAAACGTAAAAAAAACCCTGAAGAAAATTTTATAAATTGCATTGATAGATAATGGGAGAAAAGTGACTTAAGTAACAAAAAAAAGTTTTATTTACTTCATGTGTTTAATGTTTAAAGATGTTAAGCATTCCAGAAAATATATATCTACACAGGCTTGGATAGTCACTCAATAGAAACCGTTATGTGATAAACATTTTTTGGTAGTTTACAATGTTGGGGATGACAAATTAAAGAAAGAAAGGGTGATCAATGAATGTTATTTTTCTTGCCTATTTCGTAGGCTGTAATCACTAAAAGAATTCTGATTTTTCCAAAATACCAGCATGAATGCAACCAAATACGAACTATAGGACTAATTTAGCATAAACCCACATTGTAAATTGAAACCATACAAAAAAATATTTGGGGGCAAAATTTAAAAAAAAACGTTTTTTTCGTTATTGGAATAAATTTCAAATTACATACACTTATTCTTTTCTTTCCTCATTGTCAATTAATTTCACACACACATACACAAAAACACACATCTATTTATATATAAATATATGTATACACATAAATATTCCAAGTGACACATTCTCCATGTAATAACAGGAGGTCATTTCAAATAGAGTCTTGAATAATATAATGCATTGATAATTATTCTGTCAGATTATATATCCATTTCTTGATTATATATATATATATATATATATATATATATAAGTGAGCCATTCGTGCTTATGATAGAGTATAATATGCACATTTCCCTAATTCAAATGAAGATAATCTATAGAAAATAAACTAAGGAGAAAATGACAGAACACATGTAAGAACAAGAGAAAAGAATTCTTTGTAATTTCTCTGTCTGTGGTTAGCAAGTGAACTCTAATGAGTACATAATCACACACCTATTTCCACGATGGTTGCAGAAATATCTGCATACCTCCAAGCATACAGCACGTCTGCTGCCATAAAACTTAGACAGAGTTGACATTAACAGCATAACTTGAGTGTATTTGCACTGGTGGGTGTATACAATGTGTCAGCATTTATTACATATGATGATGGCATTTTCATCTGGAATAACATATTAATATATTTCATCTTGGGTAGAAGAAGGGTTACTGGAGGTGTGAGTGGCATGAAGGTTGCCGGCACGGAAAACACAACTGGCAAACTAAGCTTGAGTTTTGGCCACAGCCGCTTAGAACGTTTATTTCAGTGTGAAAAAAAAAAAAAAAGGGAACTTATATACAAGCATATATAACAATCCTATTTACATGATATTTAGGGTCTTAAATATTTGGTGTAATAAACATCTTACTTCTTTTTAAAATCATATTCATCTTTGAATAGCACTAAATATTCCGATAATCTATTTCGTAGTCCCCCCCCCCCCCCCCCGATGCAAAAAAAAGGAATATTCTGATAGTTGCACAGTTTCTATTTACTTCTGTTATGTATGATCTCTCAGTCTCTTGTACTCCTTTCTAGTAAAAAATACATCAAGGTCCTTTAATTCTAAATCATGCATAATTTTGAACATTTCTATTAAGTCTCCCCAATCATTCCTGTTTCTTAATGATGTTCACAATAATGGCCCTTGTGAAAGGCATGAATGCCCTTCTCTCTGCTATGCGTAAACAGCAGGGTAGTTTAAGTGAGTCCTTTCACCGTGTAAGATAATCCAACTTAGGCCAGGGTGAAGAAGAGGGCACGGGGCTAGCAACTCCGACCCATAAAAACCTACTTGCAACTGAAACTGCTGCAGCATCACCCCACTGATTGCTCACTGGTGTGGTGTGGTTTGATTACGACCCCACGTTGGTGAAATATTTATTTCTTCAGAGGGGTGAGTTTCCAGCTTTACAATTTGAGTTACTAAGCTAAATAACCAGTTGGTCCTAACAGCCAATACTTTATCATTGATAACGTCTTGTTGATACTAAAATAATTGTTTTTAATAATACTAGCATGATTCTAAAATGACTAAAATCATGAATGATTTCTATTCATTTTACTGTGAATTATTAATGATATTGCATTCCTTCAGCATAGAAATTTTCCAATAAATTATCTTTTATTTAAATGAAATTTCTGCGGACTAATCAAGACTTCAAAGAAATGAAGAAGAAGAATGATTTGACCAAAACCATTTGCTTCATGACTAGTGGATCTAAATTTAAAGGAAGAGTTAATGACTCATTCAATCAGGAGAGAGGTAGATGGTTGGGAAGAGAAACTGAGTAACAGTCTTCAAATATGGACAAAGTTTTCTCACCAAGTCGACCATATGCGAGAAGAATCGACCCTGGATAAAGCTAAAACTGACAAGTCTTCCAAGGGGTCTAAAGGGATTTTTTGTAAAATAAATGAGAAATATTTTGATCAGTTTTCCCATGCAATGCACACTAAATATTCATATACTAAATGATTCTCAAGTCACAAATAAATATTGAAAATTATTCTATATTAGAAACTGACAGCCTACACAGTCAAAATAGGTTTCTTCAGTTTTCAAGTTAGTCCAGCTCGATATGTATATATACATTTATATATATATTTATATAACACATACAAGCCACACCAATGGAGCTAGAAGGCTGAATTTTCAACATTTACTCTTTATCATGTTTAGAAAAACATTTTTTCCATCTTTAACTTCCCCCATTAAGTAATTAATGGAGGGGGGGGTTCAATTTATAATGTAAATTGGTCACCAGCTTGTGCCCGCCTGTTTTTTGAAAATTCAAACTTTTCAGTAATCCAGCAAAACAAGAGAAAAGTAACTTTTTACCCCTTATTGATCACCCCGTATTCAAAATTTTTGATTGATCACTCTCAACATAGCACGCTGGCAAAAGACAGTTTTTCCATTGAATGATTTAGATGTTCCGATAAAAAGTTTAATAACCAGACTGAAATGTTACAGAATGAAACCGTAAATGTCCGACTATAAGACAAAAAGTTTACGAAGGTATCTGGAGGACTATCACTCATTACAACTCATCCAAGTCCGATAACTATCCATACTAAGCCTCAATAGGTGGCCCCAAAATCTGTATACCAGTGCAATGGACACAGTGTAATAATAATCATCACCATCCACAACAGACTTGTTTAAACACTGTTGTAGGGTTTCGGGTTATTCATCCATTCAGACATTTACATCTATGGTTACATGAAGGTTTTTACAAGGTAGACCAAACCAGACCCCCACCTAAAACAAAATCATGAATTTACGGTTTGAACCATTCTGGTAACATTTTCATCAAGGAAACTTGATTCATGAGATGGGAGAAGCAAATATAGGTAATGGTAATTCATAGTTTCCCTTTGAATGCTAGTTTGCATTGCTTTTTGTTTTTAAAAAATTTCTTAAAGTCCGTCATATATGTTAAATGCTATATTCTTGTGATAAGAAAGGAAGAAAATTTGCACCTTGATTTTTTTCTCCATCAAAACTCATTGTTTTCAGATTTTGAAATCAGTGTTCAAAGTTACACTTACTCCTTATTATGTCCGCAAAAATGTTTCTGTTTTGTTTTTCCAGAATTCCCTCAGATAGATTTTTAGTTGGGGATCAATTTGCAATGCCAGTTTATGCTAAATTATGCTTAGTTTGTGTCCAGCAGCATTCATACTAGTTTTTTGAAAATTTGGACTTTTTAGAAGTCACTGTCCAACAAAGGGCGAAAGAAGTAACTTATCTATTGATCATCTTTTTCTCCAGTTTTCTAATTGATCAACCCCAACATGGCAGCCAAAAGACATTGATTGCATGATGGTTTCCATTGAGTGACTAACCAGACCTGCCATTGATATAATTCAATTTTTAAGTGCCAGTCAGTTAATTTCGGTAATTATTGAAAAAAAAACAAAAAACAAGTGATTATAGAGAACTTGATTTGATAGGAATGAAGTTAAATTATTGATCCAGTCAATGTTTACTTTGGATTATCTAAGTTAAGGATTCAGAGTGAGAGCAATGTAGAATATAAAACAAAATTTGTGTATGTGTAGTTTGAAGTCATATAATTTATCAATCTAAAGTATTTATTTAAGAATCTAATTACAATTGAAGAAATCTGTGTGCATGCACTATGATTACTTGACAACTGGCCATTGTACGAAGTTGCCACTAGTCAGATATATTAGTCAGCACACAAGGCATTGCTGTGTTGAGTTTTGGGGGTCAGCAGTTCTGATGAAAATAGATAAAACGTTTAGAATTATCTACATTTAGATCTTCAAGATCTCAATGGGCAATACAGGAGAGAAGTAACCAAAATACTTCAAAGCAGTAGTTTTGTATGACGGATGGAAAATTATTTCCCACGACAATTATGGCAGGCCACTCAGCACGCCATAAAATCCAGCCCTTTCCAGACTTCCTTAGTTTATTAAATACTAGTTATTATTCATGAAAGAATTAATGGATGGATTTGAATTTCTAGGAGATGATTTTTCTAAAAGAAAAGAAACTACACACACATACACACACAAATACACACAAACACTGTGTTTTTTTGGTAAAAACATCAACCTATGTTTCTGTGTAGTTCAAGAAGTTTCTTCACAGTTTCTTACCTACTTTAAGACTTAGTTCACTACTTTAAAGCCCTGAATAGTGTGAATAGATGTTTACATCGAAGAATTTATCGAAAAGTCACTGGGGTGAGGACGTCCATTATTTCCAATAGTGGGTAAGAGATATTTTCATCAGCAAAATTGTCACCTTTAAGTGGGAGAGTCCATCATTAAAGATAAAGAAAACAGAAAAAAGTCACGCTGTTAATTATATAGGTAGATGTTACAAATCTCTATTTTTTATGAAAAATGTCCAACACTAATTCTACAAAATTTTCAGAGAAGAAATAGTGTTATTTTATGTAATACAATAATTTGCTTTGAAATATTTTTTAGATGCATCTGCACGTCTCAATAAGACGCTTTTCAGTTGGTTGGTTCCAGTTATATTTAATGACAGAAGAAGAAGGAGGGCTTTTGTGTTTTATTTACCAGCTGCTATAAGGTCAGAAGAGGAGTGATGTCATAAAAAGGTTTGACGTCATCAAAAGAACATCTCTTCAAATCAATTGATGACATATCAAGTGTAAGTTTTTTATAATATTGCAAAGGATTGTGTGTTATCATTAGCTGAAATTATCTCTAAAAGTAGCTAAGATTGGCTAAACGTTTCAATTTTCAGCCAACTTGACAGCTAATAATGTTATGTATCCTCATTAATTGTCCACTTCTCAAATAAAATAGTCAGATTCCAGAATTAATTGAAAATTGTATGCTTACTTTTTTTAAACCTATTATTTATTTTTCTTAATAAACAGATTTTTGAGTGAACCATCTTCACTTTCCTCTTCCTTCTTCTCTTCCTGCTATTATTGCAACAATTAGTAATGCTACTACTGTGGATATATCGTTGAACTTATGGTTCTTGTATTCTTCAAATACTGTGTATCCTTAAGGAGACATTTGAAGTTTTAGCAATCTCATTGCATGTAAAATAATTACATAAACATTACATTAACAGATATTGGGAAGTAATTGACTGAAATGGCAATTTTTTTTTACTGTTCAAATCTGTAAAGCTTTCTGGACTATATAAGTGTGTGTGTGATAATTGTAGAGATAATTTATTTAGAAACATATTGCGTCCTGCACTGGAATTAACCGACTTGCAAACAAACAGCCGGCCACTTAAATAAAGAAAAAGAGCACAAGCGGGACTCAAACCCGAATATACCAGGAAGTAGTCTTAACATGACTCTGCTCAACCGACTGAGCTAACAATGCCTTCGACAAGCAGGAATTCAAAATATGGCTCTTATTCTGAGGTTGTACGTGTAAAGTAGGAACAAAAGATATGAGATTGTTCTGTTAATTATTTTGAGAAGAGTCATTAACATTCAAAGAGTTTTGGGGGCAATCAAACTCTCCTTTTTGTTTATTTTAGTAAAAAACAAAAAACAATCCCACTACCGGAAAAAGAAACCCTTTTTTTCCCTTATGGATATTACGCTTGAAGAGGGCTGTAGAATGAATTGGCCAAAACATTGTAGAAATGTCAAAATTGACTAGAAGAAGGAGTTCATTTGTCTGAGAAAACCAAGTTCAGCCCTTCTTCTTTAGCAAATATCTCTATGTTTCACTACCTACCATTATACATACACCTTCACTTCTCCCTCCCTCTCCCTTTCTTTTTTCTGGTCTTTGTACTATGATTCCATTCTCAGAATTTATCCTCCACCTTAAACCCTTTCAAAGTAAATTTTTTTTAATTCAAAAGTGTGATAAATGGAAGTATGCTGACATGATACTTAATATGATGTTGACAGATAAATAGGCATATGATAAAAGAAATATTTCATTACTCTAGAGCAGTGGTTACCGAATGTTAACAACTTGGAGAACCCTTTGAATTCATCCTTTTAAGGAACCCCTCCAAAAAACAACTTTCCCTTCCATATATGTATATTGACATACGTATAATTAAATATTAGTATGGATTATGGTTAATCCGATGATATGAGAAATGAATGACAATACTGGAAGTCTTGTTAAAACAAATGAAATATTTTATTATTTTACATATGTCCAAGCTCTCGTATCATAAACACAAATAAAATTGCCTGTTTATCTAAACATAGGCTAATGACATATTTTTCCTTTGCTTCTACAACCATGATTCAAATTTCTGTGACCCTTTCCCACCTATACGTGATTTCATTATATCAACAATTCCTCTCCTACCCACTTTCTATTAACATCTGACACAGGTCAAAAACAGATATTCATCCATAAACCTTGCATACACACAATCCTAATTCTACTTGGAAACAGCCTATTCTTGGTTTTCTCTCTTCATTTGTGTTAAGGAAGTTCAGAAATGGACGAAATGTTGGAATAGAATATTTCATTGATTTTTACAAGACTTCCTATGTTTACATACTTAAGTAATTATCAGATTTTAGCCTTGTTTATAGAATCATTTGATTATTCATAAACCAAAATAGAAAATACACACTATAATGGAAAAGTAGAAACGAAGCTTACTGAGGAAAAGTAGACATATGAGAGACTACAGACTGAATAGTGTCACGTTAATAACCAAGGTATTTTAATTCCAACGTAACTATTAACAATAAGTACATGGAATTAAGTCAAGAGTGTGTAAAGAACGTTGAACAATTAATTATCACATTAGATAAATTAAATACGAAGGCATATGTAGAGACCGTGAAGGAATCGTTTATGTAATGAAGAATTATAAAGTATATTGCAAAATGTCACTTTATTTCGCAGAACCCCTGCAAAGTTTCCGCAGAACACAGTTTGAATACCGCTCTTCCAGACCAAGGGTGGCAAATTTAGTTGAGAAAGTGTGTCCCCATTAGTAATTATCTCCTAAAATAATTCCCTCATGTGTCCATAAGAATTGTTGAGTAGCAGATTTTCATTTTCATTATATTTGTATTTTACAAAATATTCTATGGAGAAAGAGAACAATATATTTGCTTGGATTCCTGGAAATGTCTGTTTAGACAATCGATAACAGAGGAGACATAATGAATTTGAGGTTGCAAATTTTATAAAGATTAAATCACTAAAAAAATCCTTATATCCAGCAGGCCAATAAAACGTTTATGCATACCACCTTGGGCTCAAGTGCCATAGGTTCACCACCCCTGCACTAGAGGCATTATTATGAGCTGCATGGGAGAGTGTGCACGCAAACACACACACACACACACACGCAGAGTGCCCTTTGAAAATGTATTCATATTTCAATTATAAATAGCAGCTGTGGTTTTTACCTGAAAGTTAATTAAATGCTTTCATAATAAAGAATAAATTTTATAGTTCTGGTTGGTCACTCAGTAGAAACTATCATGTGACCAACTTATTTTGGCAGAATGCCATGTTGGGGGTGATCAATTATCAATTTGGAAAAAAAGGTGATCATTGAATAAGTTACTTATCTCACCTTTCATTGGGCAGTAATCACTAAAGATGTTCTAATCAAAAAAAAAATTGAGAATGCTGCCAAACACAAACTAAGAGACCAATTTAGCATAAACTTACATTGCAAATTGAACCCCATCTCTAGAACCTTCATATGGGGGGAATTTCCAAAAAACAATAGAAATCGTTTCCCCCTATCTATTGAAGGAAGTGTGTGTGTGCAAAATTCCAGGTTTGTACAATGAAAGGTTGGGGATGGGTGAATGGATACATAGATACTTGATAGATAACCCCTCACTAAGAAAACCTATTTTTGGGGGGTGAGAAACAGAGGAAAATTTTTGTATACCTATTAAAATATTTACTCCTTACATAATTAAGAGTAAATGTTGAAATTTTTAGCCTTGTAGCTCTATTGGTGTGGCCTGTACACGTTACTATGATACATACATAGCCAGCCAGAACAATTTGAAAACTGAAGATACCTATGCTGACTGCTTTGGTGACAGTTCTGGTTGACAGTCTCTAATAAGCATCAATTATCACATCTCTTGTAACTGTGTTATAATTCTCTTTACTAAAAAAAAATGTATAGACAATTTATATCTTTGTAACACTCTTCTCTAAACATTTGGAACATTTCAAAGAATGCATGATTTAAATATAAACATGTCATGCTTTCCTTTCTAAATTTTATTATAATAGTTTATTCTTTTCTCATGAAAGGGTTTAATTAACTTTTAGGTAATAACCCTGGCTGCTATTGACAAACAGAATTTAGATACATTCAATAGAACACTCCGTATATACAGCAGGGTTGCTATTTTATGGCCAAATTTGACAAATTTGGCCTTTTCGGAAAGCGCTCGGCCACATTTTATTTTCAGACATTTTTTCATTTTCTTCAAACATTTAATTCAAAGAAACATTCTTTTTATGGTCGTACAGAGGATTCTATTTACCATATAATTGTGATGCTAAACTGGAGTTGTCTTTGTTGCTGTAGTATTCTTAATTAATTCTTTCCTCAGTGTATACTAAAGGATTGCAATGTTTTATAAACAATCTTGGCATTTGGCCAAATGTTGGTGTTTGTTCAAGCAGAAACGTCTTCAACAGTTTGGCAACCCTACAGTACTTGTCACAAGTGTTTGAATAAGCAGACATTTTGATTCTTGGTTCGAGTTAAAAAGAGTCACATTATGTAAGAAGAGCCAAATTATATTGCATTCAAAATAACAAGGAAGACATTTAATCACGTTTTGCTGTTCTGAATGTTGAATCTAATGAAAATCTTTTTTTAAAGAATTCAATTGTTAAAATGAAAAAGTCTTTTTTTTCTATGCTTCTAAAATCTTGTTCAGAATCGATCGAGGAAATTGAAAAGGCGAACTCATGTGTCTATTTGGATGAGTTACCAAAGTAGTTAGTTAAATTGGACGTGCCCAACTTGAAATCATTAATTCATAAAAACATGGGGGTTGCTTAAGAGCACAAAGAAAATTTCATGGGGACATGTTGTGTGGTTACTGAGTTTTGTTATTATGTACAGTCAGATATTAGGTGAATTACGGTAGATGATAAACTTATAGAGATATAGACCAAAAATGGTTAATATTAGCAGAAGATATGTGTGTGTGTGTCTGAGTATATACTTATAGATTGTTATCTGTAAATAGTGGATGTGTGTATGTGTCACGATTGTGTAACATGTATTCAAAACTGTTAACAAAGTTTTCTTCAGTTTTTAAGGTGGTTTGGCTGGCTATATATGAGTGCAACTTGCGTGTAGGCTGTACCAATGGTATTAGAGGTCTGAAAATTTAAACATTTTCTCCTCCTTATTTCTACATGAAACTTTTTTTAAATTTTTTTTTTTTAGATCCCCTCCATAATAAAAGTTTATGCTGAATTGGTCCCTTAGTTTGTGTCCACACTCGTTTTTGAAAATTCAGACTTTTTCAGTAATCACTGCCCAACAAAATGTGAGAGAGGTAACTTATTCATTAATCTCAGTTTTAATTGATCACACCTAACATATAATGCAGCCAAAAGATGATTTCATCAAGTGACTAACTGGACATGTTATTTTTGTTTAAATTAAATTTTTTTTTTCCTATCAATTTTTGCATTTTGTCCAACTCCTGAGAGTCAGTTACTGTTAAGGTCTGCGGAAAAATCAGTTGCTGAAACCATTCCATATATCCGACACACAGACACAATTATTTTTCATTCTCTACACGGAATACCTTAACTGCAAACACCTTCACATAGTAGCGTTCAGCATTTCAGCTGATAGATACCATTGTTTGCATATGAATAAATACCTATATATATATATATATATATATATATATATATATATATATATATATATATATATATAAAGAATTGATGATACTAATGTATAATAAATACATAGAAATGTTTTATGGCATGTTTGTTATCACAAATATGTTGGACACACAACTGCCTGCACACACGTTTTTGTGTAGGTATTCATAAGTAGATAAATCTTTTAATAAATTCCGTTTACGTGCATGTAAACGCTGGTTTATGTGAGTGTATGTGTGTATATATGTATGAGTACACACACACACACACACATATATAATTAACTAATTGATGTATAGATATTTACGTAGAGTAAACACATTTAATTTTTCTACACATCAGAAACAAAAATGCCTCACTTATTCTTGAGCTGTACGTGTGTGAATCAATAGCATAAATGATGGCCAGTCGCACTAAGGCTCAAGGGAGAGAACTCCAGATAATAACGTTTTCTTTCAGGGAAACTTGCGTGTGTGAACAGTTCTGTGATTGTGTTAAACTTATTTTCGATGCTTATGATTACAAACATTCCCTGATATAACATGCTTCGTTATTTTGCTGTTTGATAGCTGAAGTACCCATCTATGCTGGGTAAATTGTTTAAGCAGCATAAAAAAAAAAGAAAGGATGAAAGCTTTCAGACCTATAAGAAAAAGTTCCCCTTTACTTTTGATCCCTTAAAGTAGAGGAAAAATGCCCCCCCTTCACTTTTGACCCCCCCCCCCAAGAGACTCCTTGAGAAGACTCCCATTACTACTGACCACCTGAAGGGAGGAGAAGTCTTCCTTCACCTTGAAACTCTTCAAAGAAGTGGGGGGGGGGGTCTCCCATCATTTTTGTCACCTTAAAAGCACTTAAAAGCACTGTCACTTTTGACCCTTTACAAGTAGAAAATAAGTTTCCCTTCATTTCTGCCCTTTCAAAGTTGGGGGCAGGTCCCTCCACTCCTGACCCATTGAAAGAGAAAAAAAAGTTCACCTTCATTTTTAACCACTTTCAAGGTGGGGAAGGTTTCTCTACAGTTTTGACCCCTTGAGGCTGAAAAAAATCCTCCCTCTACTTTTAAATACTTAAAGGAGGGGAGAAAAGTCTCCAGTTCACTTTTGATTCCTTAAAGAAACATACAAATAAATATAAGAAATAATATGATACATATATTAGACAGGACATGAGGCCCCATTACGGAAACATTGCAGATAAAATTCCTCCAAAAAACCCCTAAAAGATTTTGATCCTAAGCAGAGAGCACAGATAATACACTTTGATCTGAGGCAGAAATACCAATCCAAATCCAATCAATTTTTATGGGTATTCTGCTAGTAATTGAATAAAGACTGAATCAAACTCAGCTGTGCAAGAGTCAAACTCCCTTCGTTCATTAAGATCTTAAGGTAAACAAAACAGAATTCATTTCTCCACATGATATTATCCCAAAACTATGTGTTCCGTTTCAACTCCTTTAGTTCCTGTGAGTGGGATTTGCAAACTTCAGCAAAATAAGTTGACCTGAGTTGGGCTTTAGAAGTGGGTGTGAATTTATCATCATTTTTTGCGAATGTCATTGTGCCACTGTTATTTATCACAGGTTTTTGGTCTGGTCATTGTCATTGTCATTACATACATAAAGTTAAAACTGAATGGCAGGAGTTTGATTATATAGACCAAATGGTTGATATTAGCAGGATAATTATTAACCAACAAAAAAGTGGATTCCAAACCCTCTCCATTTATGTCACCCACCCCCAAAAAGCTGTATAGTACACCAGCCAAAACATTGTAGTGAGGATAATAGTCGGGAAAAATTTATTCAAGCCTGTTCTGATCAGAAACCTTGAACTAAAACTGTTGTCATTTGTTTCTTGAGTTTTCATCATCATCAGTCTTAATGTCCATTGTTGGACACAGACCTTCTCCAGGATTCGCCACAATTCTCTATCATGGGTGTCGCGGAGCCAGCATTTCCTGAATCTGTTTAGTTCATCTCTCTATCTTGTATTCTGTCGGCCTCGGTTTTGCATGTGATCTCTGGGGATCCATGTTGTGAGACATGATGTCCATCGGTTGTCTTTCATTCTTGCAACATGGCCTGCCCATTGACATTTCAGTTTTTTAATAGTTTCTATGATGTCACGGACATCCATTTTATTCCTTATATAATGTACTGTCTAGTGGTCTCTCCATGTAAGGTTGAGCATGATTCTCTCATGTGCACGTTGCATACTTCTCAGCTTGCAGGTTTGTCTCTTGGTTAGGTTCCATGTTTCAGCTCCATAAGTGACTATCGGGAGAATGCGTTGGTTTTGGCCTCAAACCCTTTAAACCCTGTACAGGCCACACCACTGGAGATGGAGTGCTGAGAATTTAAACATTTACTCCTTATTATGCCTTGAAAAACGTTATTTTTTTTTCTTTTCAAAATTCCCCCCCAAAAATAGGTTTTTAGTGGAGGGGTTCAATTAACCATGTAAGTTTATGCTAAATTGATCCCTTATTTTGTGCCTGCTTGTTTTTCAAAAAATTCAGACTTATTAGTGTTCACTGCCCAAACAAAAGGCGAGAGAAATAACTCATTCATGGATCATCCCTTTTTCCAATTTCTCAATTGATCACTCCCAACGATGCATGCTGCCAAAGGAAGGTGGTCACATAACGGTTTCCATTGAGTGACTAACAAGACCAGTTCATTTATCTAAGTCTGTTCACATCTATCTATCCTTTAAATATAACAGTAAGAGTCATTCACTTCTTCCTTTATTTTGCACAATCATTTTTCATACCAACAACACAGGCTTGCTTTGAAAAATAAAAATTGATTTGTCAATTTTGAAATGTCCCCAACACTTATTCATCTGCACAGAGACAGCGTATTATAAATGTTAGTGTTTTTTATAAATGTTATGTTTATCTATGCGAGATGAATTTTATACATACACACACATACACATACAATTTTAAAGCTAATCACGTGAAACTAACAACACACTAAAATCTATACAAAATCCGTTCTTCCCATTCTGAAAACACACATACATACGCACTCTTCCTGTGTACAAAATATACAAATATATATTCATCAGATTGTAAAGCAATTCTAAAAAGCATTTGTAAATAATATTTCATCACCAGATGAATAAAGTGAATTTTCTTGAGATTTCAATTTTTATATTCACATTATGAGAAAGACCTAACTCAATGCATTTTCTCTTTGGATTTTTGAGTGTAAAAACAAATTGAAATATTAAAAAAATTTGCACACATATAAATAAATATATATACTTTCATATACCCATAAAATATGATGGGGTTATTAATGTATAGATCGGCACTAAGGAGCCTAAAGCCTAGACCCTAAAATTAGATCATTAATCTTCAATAATCCAAGTATCCTATTTTAAGCTTTTTTTAAAGTCTCAACACAATTCAAGCTGTTTTGAAAGGTGATCGCACATGAAGTATGATATTAGACAAAAGTTGAACATTTCTTTCAGTTACTCATACACTCTTTCTTTGAAGTTTCAAACAATCAGCATTTCTGTGAAGTATTTCCAGTTGTTAAGACAACAGATTGTCATATTTTATAACCCTTTTGTAGTTTTATTGGTTTTATTAATCTATTCCACATGGACCAATGGATTATGACTTAGGTTATAACAGGACTTGGACATGACAGACAATTAAATAAACATACTAATTTGCATATATGGCTTTATATATATATATATATATATATATATATATATATATAATACAAATCAGGAATGCAATATGATATAATATGAGATGATATAATACAATATCCAATCTATGATGGGTTAATTTCTTTCAATGCTCGATACATTCAACATTAAACATTAAGTTGAGTTAGAGAAGAGCTTAAAATATGATGAAGTAAACACGTTTATGTTTCTGTCCTGTTTGGGCTTCTTCAGGCATTTACATCCCTATTTAAGACTTATTTTGAGTGGGTGTCTATTTTTCTAGGGTGTAAGACCTTCCTCTTACTCAATTTATGTATTGTTTCCCTTTTTTCTTTTCCTTGTTTAATGGACGGTTATTGCTTGTTATGTTTTTCTGTTTTGCATTGTGGAGATTCTTTGCTTACCAGTAGTTATAAATCATAAATTAGCTGGAAATACTGTAGGCATTTCCCTTATCTGTATGTTGTTGAAACACCAGCTCTTTGTGATATATTTCCTCTCTGAGAGTATTTTATTCTTACTTAAATCTGTTTCCCAGCATTGGGGTTCACTTTTACATGATCTTAGTTGTTAGTTTAATTATTCTAGGTTTGGTATATTTGTACTTATCTAAGATGATTATGAAAAGGTGATTGAGTTGACTGTGCGTATAAAATAGTCATTATGTAACTTGTAATGCTGCTACTACTATTGTTAATAATAACAAAGAGGAATAAAATAGCTAACATAATTTATAAATATAACTTAATTTTTAGTATACCTGTATGTGGCGTATTATGCTTTTTAATAGAAATTTTGAATGGTGGCGGCACTTTTTACACTACTTCTTTTTTCACTATTTGGTAATTTTTTTTTTTTCTTTTTTTTTTTAATCTATGGGTAAAAGTGAGGATTTCAAGTTTCTCATTTAGGCATAGGTATCATGGGATTTCAATGGTCTGGCATGTGTGTGTTTGTACAAATATTTTCCATTTTAGTATGGGTTTGAGGTTGCTATCACTTAGTCTCCAATAATTTATTGACAATGATGTACTGTTTTTGTATATTTGATTTTTAAATGATGATATATGGTTGGTTAATCTAAGTTTAAAGGTTGTTTTAGATATTCCCATATATTTTTCAACTTCTAAGGGTTTTTCTTGGGTTGATCTTTCAGGTTGGTATACAATATTCAATTTGAGACATTTGTTTTGCAAAGGGCATCCAATAATTTATTGCTATATTTTGTTATGAATTAATTAAAAATATCTGTACAAATATCATTAATTTTCAGTTTGTTCTTGTTAAATATTTTACTCAGTGGGTTGCTTAGGAGGAAGAGTTTTTCTATTAATTGGATGAATATTTTTCCCTAGTTGGTTTTTACTTCTACTTTTTTTGTTGTTGCTATGTTTTACTCCAGTGGAGTTTGCCTTTTCATCATATTTAAAACTTATTTCGTTAAAACCTTTATCCTTTATTATATTCATTTATGATATGATTGAATATTGTTTTTGTTTGAATAGTATATTAGCCTAGTTTCTGTTGATTTGAGGATCTTTTTAATGATTTGGTTTGGTTGGTTAGAACTTATCTCAATATATGTAATTACAAAATTTCCTTTTCTATGTGGTTTATGGGTGTTATTATTAAGATTAAAAGTGACATCTAAAAAATGTAGATTAACTGGCTAGAAAAACTGAATATATATCTTGCTTGTAGCTAACTAAACACTATGGTGATTTTTGTAGCCTGAGGAAGAGAGGAGTTTATTTAGCATTTATCCCCAAATTAAATGGTTGCGACATCTGCTTAAAATTTCTGGCTTCATGTGAACATGTTGTGTGTCATGAGAGAAAAAATGTTGTCATTTCACAAAATTTTACTGGCCTGAAATTCTGTGGGGATTTCATTCAAAATAAGAAATTGGAAATTCATCTTTTCAAAAGAAAGAGGACAACAAAAATTAATATGAAATTGAAAAGTAGAAAAGAGGAAATTTGCAACACGGGTTCCCTTATATATATTTTTTTACTACAAATAGCTCTGTGTGTGTGTATCTGCAGGCTTCTAATATAAATGCCAAAGTATATATAAATAAAATTTGTGGATCTGCGCTTTTGAAATTTGGAAATGGATACATGTGTGGTTCTTCAATACAAATGTCAAAGTGTATACGAGTAAAAGTGACTGAATAAATGAATACAGAAGAAGCTGTTTATTATAGTTAAGAATAATGTTATCAAAATCAGTCAGTCCCATACACAGTATTGAAAATTTGAAAAAAATTTCAGATAAAGAAAAAAAAATTTGAATAATTTTTTCAATGTAAAGTTGTTTACAGAAATGCATTTAATATTCATACCTCACATAAATGAATAGCCATAGCCCACTTGTACACTAGAACTGATTACTAGAAAAATTATCTAAGATATAATGTAAAAAAAGATACGTCTTTTATGTAAAATTATCTAAAAAAAATAGCAGTGCAAGATTTCAGCATTATTGGTCCAAAAGGACCATTGAGACAAATACAATTAGGCAAAAGAAATGACTAAAAATGAATATATTTTTCTAATTATTCATGAAAAAATCAGATACTGATATTTTCCATCCTACTACTGAATTAGCAGCAGTAATAGTAGTAGTGGAGCAGACATAAAGAACACACCAGACTCATTTGCTTTATCCCCTTCCTCTCTTTCTGTTTACTTTAGCATGAGAGAAACAAACAAACCAAGTGACATAGGCTTTTTATATTATCAGATGACTTGAGTTAAGCATGTGCAATTATGTGTGTACATCAGTCTGTGAATATAATCCATATATGAGTAAGGCTTGTGTGTGAATGTAAGCATATGTGAGTGTGTGTGTGTGTGTGTGAGAGATTGAATGATTTAATTCATAATAGAGAATCTATCTGTTTTATACTTTATTGTATAAATGCACTGACTCCCTCATTAACGTTGTGGTTAGGTTCTTGAAAACCACAACTTGAACTGAAACAACATTAAGTAAATCAGATTTTATCATAATTTGACAATTGTAGAAATAAGAGTTATTCAATTTATTGTAGTGTAGGAATTTTGTGACCAATTTGTGTTGAGTCAGAAAAATCATTTAATTGGCCATCCAACCAACAATATTTCATATTGTCATGCATTATATCTTTTTTTTTTTTCAACATTATACTGGAATAACATTTAATGAAACATTAAAAGGGGAGTAGGAGTAATTTCTTTCTTGATAACACTGTACAAGATCTTCACTCCTGGGTTGTGAGCGTTATTTTTCTGATAGCTTATGTGTAAAAAGAATAGAAAATGGCTATTATTCCCTTCAAACTTTGCTTTTGTGACCAGGATGCTGATATCCATGTGTAATTGCTTTTCTCACTTTATGTGATTAGGAACGTGCAAATTCACCTGTTGTCCAATCAGAAATAAGTAGATTTCAAATTATCACTGTCCTGGTTATAAAAATAAAACTTGAAGGTAAAAATTGATATTTTCTATACTCTTTAGACATCATCAATTAGAAAATAACACTAATTACCTGGGAATGAAAAACATGTACGAAGAGGCATGAGAAGGGAGAGGCAAATATTTCAGTAGACAATGGCATTGTTCTTGGAGGCAAAACCAGAAGTCAAGGTACCACAGGTCTTGTCAGTATTTGGTTTAAACATGCGTTTCTTGTCAGTATTCGGCTTAAACATGCGTTTCTTCCCAACGCAAACAAACGCTTGATAGATTACTTTTGAAAAAGTAAGATTCTATTAAAAATAAACAAAGAGTTTTTTTCTCTTTCTGCTTTTATCAGTTTATTTGAATTGAGAATATCAACCAAAATAAGTGTAAATAATACCAACATTGTAACACTTCCTTTGTTTCTTTATTTCCGTCTGTAATACGTATCAAGAGTAAGATAAAATTTATATTTCATAGGTGAAGATATCTCCTACCCAACATTTGAAACAATGGACTCTTCCACTGGATCATGTTCAGTCACATTTTAATAAAAACCTCAGTCTTTCAGTGAGTAAGAGAATGTGATATTTTTACCAAGTATAATGTTCGTCTTACCTTTTTCTTGCCGGATCAGAGGTGGCACCCCCACATGGTCAATATCAGGGGCCATTCCTTTCTCAGTCAGATTGAGGGTGGCACTGGAAAGAAAGGAAGCAGACAACTGAGTTTTTCTATTGGAATCTGTTTCATATTAAATACCCAAATAATCATAGTGTAGCCAGTGGTGGATTAACCATCAAGCTGAGTAGGCTTTAACCAAGAGGTCCAGAAATGACATTTTCTTAAAACTTCAAAAATAATCAAGGTCTGGTTTGTTATACAATGGAAACTGTCACATCTTTAGGCAGCATGCCATGTTGGGGTGATCAATGATATTGGAGAAAGGAGTCATCAATAAATAACTTAATTCTCTCACCTTTTGCTGAGCAGTGATCTCTAAAAAAAGGCAAATGTGAATGCTGCCAGACACAAACTAAAGGATAAATTTAACATAGACTTGGATTGCAAATTGAATGCATTGTTGAAATGCTATTTTGGCAGGGAGAATTTTAGAAAAACAAGAATTTTTTTGTACACATAATAAGGGGTAAATGTTTAAATTTTCAGCCTTCTAGCTCCATTGCTGCAGCCTGTACATGTGATACAAAGCCACCCAGTCTGACCAACTCGAAAACTGAAGAAACCTATCTTGACAGTTTTGGTTGACGGTTTCCAATTGAGCTGTAATTGATCCATACATTTCTGATATTATATACGCTATACATTATACATAGTACAACGATACAAGTTAGTTAACGTGACTTATCAATTGATAGAGCATGTCTATTTATTGCAAGTCTTCCCCTTTCATCAAATCTCATTAAATGTTGGAGAGGGCCCCTCAAGGAGCTCAGCACCCCCCCCCGGACCTGAAATCTTTAGCTACGCCACTTTGTCATACTACAAGACGAATGCTTTACAAGTGTATTTGAAGCTTTAGTGCTCTCTACAACTCATCCAAGCCCCATAACCTTAATAAACAGTCCTCTAGTTATGAAACCAATGCATTGGACACAGCGTAATATTTGTAAAATTAGATGTCTGTCTTATATCCTTATATATATATATATATATATATATATATGGTATGTGTATGCATGCATTGATCAATTTTTTTCATCTTTTGACATTTGTTGAAGAAACAAGTAGGTGTCACAGATGAGAAATTGTTAATTTGGAGACATTTTTTCAAACATGACACCAATTGCAGCTGGTAGACGTATCTATCTATCTCAATCCATTCGCATAGATCTACATCTATGTACAGGGTAACACAAAAGTCATGAAGAGTTTTAAAACAATCATAACTTTTTCTATTTTAGAATTCTTTTGTTTTTCCTCTTCTCAGATATGAGCCCTAGGGAATTCACCATGGAAAAGTACACAACTGAACAACAAACTAAAATAATAGAATTTGACTTTGAATACGATCAATCAATGAACGTTAACCCATGTTCGCATTATTTGAATATGTGGACACATATGTGTCTGAGTTCATGATTTGCAGGACTCAGCAGCTCCAGACCTTTTTCTTTGAGGTTATTTAAAGCATAAGGTCTATGTCAAGAAACCAAGAGCTGTTCAGGAGCTAAAGATTATTATCTGTAAAGAAATAAGAGGCCTTGGACCAGATATCCTTAGAAATATTACACGGAATGTAATTGAAAAAGTAAGAATTAGCACAATCGAGAGAAATAATTTTCTATCTACAGCTTGATTAAATTTCCCATGTTTATATATTTAATTTGTTGAAAACAATTCTAAAAAAGTCATTTGAGCTAAATGGATGTGAATGTTTTAAACCCCTTCATGATTTTCGTGCCACCCTGTATCTATCTAACTCTCTCTCTCTATATATATATATATATATTTATATCTATATCCATCTCCTCATATTTATCAAAAAATTGTTTTGGGTACAAACGAAAAATATTTTTTTAACTATGAATACTAAGTTTGATTTAATAAAGACTAGGGAAATAGAGGTGTATATAATTTAGAAGCGTGACGTGGATTCAGCCAAATTATTTTCTGAATTTGAAAATTTTTGTTCAAAATCTTTTATATATTATGTCCAGTAGGTCAGGTATAAACCAGGCCTGTACAACTGGGAAGGGTCAAGAGCCACATTAGTCATAGAAAATTAGCTGCAGGCTACAACAATAAATTTCCAGACTGAATTACATTTTTTCCAAGTAGAAATTACGTATATGTTATTTGTCAATATAGGAATCACAAACATTGTTCAATAAGCCTGAGTTGGATTTATACATAAACCAAGCTCAGGTTTACAGGAGTTCTTTATGATAGGTCACCGGGGAATCAATAATCTATTTTGAACACGTAATCAAAATTCTAAAAAAAATTGTTTATAAGTCTTTTCTTGTTTTTGCTTAAAATCAATTAGGCAAATTTTTCATCTGAAAAATTTAATTAATCATAACACAGGATTGGACTTGATATCAATGTTTACTTAAATCGACAATGAATCCTACAGAATGCCACACTCGATGACTGCTAATTGGAAATATGAACTCTGTACTTAAAGATCTACTCTTTAAAAACAAATCATCAAATGAAAATGTGGGGAATAGCTATGATGATAATTAAGCAAAAAGAAAAATAATTTGTCCGTAATCTGATACAAAAATGACACTATCATATCTGATGATATATAATACCCTCCTTATTTTAGCAGAAAAGTTTAAGGAAAAAGATGCTCATCAAACAGCTTTTTTTTTTAAAAAAGCTCCTCCTTAAGTTTTACCAAATTTGAGGGTGGATAATGAAGATTACGTTCAATTTTTCAGCTGTTTGGGGCAAGAAAAAGTAGGGTCTCACATGTTGTCAAATACTGTAACTAAAAAAAAAAAAAAAAAAAAAAAACATGCTCATAGATAATTACTTGGCTTCGTCTAGCGCAAGGCCATGGATATGTTGACAATACTTGCTAATGATTACTCTACTCAGTGGGGAACACTGTGGTTGAATGCGTCCCCTACCCAAATCTTTTTAAAGATTATTTTAGACTATTTTGGGAGGATTCTGCTGGGTTCCTCAGATATATTGAGCCCCCAGAGCCCCCCACCCCCTTTGCAGTTAGAGGCTCTGGGTATCACACATTGCCTCTGCACTACAAAAACTAGAAAGCACTCAGAGAGAGAACATTCTTCCACCAACAGCATACACTAACTTAATCAGAAAGAAATTCCTGGATATGTCCCAAAATTTATCCACTTCTTCCATAGCCCACCACCCACCCTTCCACAAAATGTCACAGAAATTCTTTGAAAACTTTTGGGGGATATTGTGCAAATAGACAGTCAGTCAGACAGTCGCAAGGGAATACATAGAGTGAGTCCATAAAGTATCCAAAACATTTAAAAAGGTTTATTTTAATATTCAAACAGCTGTTCAAAATTGACAAAATCTGGACCAACGATTCCTAATTTTTGTAAATAATTTTCGAATGATCAATCTAGTTTCTATACATTTTTTAATTTTGTGTTCCTTTAATCTCTGGTCCAATTTTTGCCTAATTTGGGGAAGGAATAAAAATGTTAAAATAAACATTTTGAAATGTATTGAATACTTTTTGCATTCACTGAATACCTCTTTCAACTTCCTTGGCAGAGTAGAATAAACAAGAAAGAAAAACTGTCTGTTCAAAACCTTAGAAGTTGTTCACACAATTTTTGATAGCACTTGACATTTGTTTCTCTCCAATTGATTAAAAAATCAAGTAATGTGAAGCTGTTGGGAGATTCGAAAAAAGACTTTCTGAAAATGGACACTGACTCATTTTTGTCGAGCCTTGCTACATTTTCGTTATTATCCAAGATTTGTGTTCTCTATAAGTTCGAGGGACATAACCCAAAGTTTACAATATGAGATATTTGGTAAAAAAAAAAAAAAAATTTCTAGCTTCTTAGATTACAGGTGCTTATTCTTACGTCACATCTTTTTTTATTTCCAAAATTGATTCAAAGAAAGTATTTTACGACATAGTGTGATGTAATTGGAAAAAAATAATTCTTCTTTCTTCGCCCACTCTATCTTTCCTTTCTTAACCTTATCAACCAATTCAAATTTGGTCTAAATGGAAAGACACTTTGGCAATCATAGAACTTATACCCACGTTTCACATCCCTGTCTTCACTTGCCGTAGTGATCCACCTTTTTCTTTTGATTGGACATCTAACCTACTACTTACTACAACTTACTTGACTGTACTAAGCTTGCCTGCTAGTATTCCTCATCTATCTCTTTTCTCTTCCTCTACTGCTAGCATATTTCTATTTTAAACGGACTCTGAAAGCCAGTCCGACTCAGTTCAAGTACCACAGCTGATTCTGAGGAACCGATAAAGTTAGACCTGACCCCGGTTGACAGAGAACGGACAGAAGATGGAGATGAAGAAGAAGCGAAAAGGGAGCAGGAGGGCAAAACTTGGGCAAAGAAGGAAGTTTTATTGGAAGTAAAAGAAAAAGAAGAAGAAAAAGAAAGATAAAAACAGGTCTGGTTAGTCACAAAACAGAAAGCATCATGCGACCAAAGTCTTTTGGCAGCATTCTGTGTTGGGGGCGATCAATTTAAAAATTGGAAAAAAAGGGGGCAGTAAAAGAATAAATCTCTTTTCCCACATTTTGTAGGGCAGTGATTACTAAAATGAGACTTTAAAAAAAAAAAACAAGCATGAATACTGCTGGACACAAACCAGTGACCAATTTAGCATAAACTTACATTATAAATCCCACTAAAAGCTAGAGGGTGTATCAAAAAACAGAAAAAAACATTTTTCCCAGACATGATAACGAGTGAATGTCTAAATTTAGGTTTCTAGTTCCATTGGTATGCCTGTATAAGTGATACATAAGTAGACAGCCTGCCAGCCAGAATAACTTGAAAAATGAAGAAACCTATGTTGACAATTTTAAAAAAAACTTTGCAGTGTCTTCCATCTTTCTAAACAAACCAACTGCAAAGGTTTTTTTTTTTCTTTCATATTACTTCAATTATTCAAACTCTTTTTTTTTTCTTTTTTTTTTCCCTTCATTCACATAGTAATAACATTGCTTTCAATACAACGGGGAGGTGCCTCTCCGAGCTAATCAGTTGGTCAGCCAGGCTGCTATCGGCCTGGATAATGAAATAAATGCTCACTTCACAAGAGATGTGTTTATCTCCTCAAGTAGCTATGCTCTTTTTTTTTTTTTTTTTGGAAGATCTCTCTCAATTCTCTAAGAGCCCCCTCCCCGACGCTAATTAATGCTATTACTATTCCTTTGTTGTTGAAGATGTGAGATTCTTAGCATTCAACGATTCAACGAGCAGCACCATGGCGAAGATGACGATGATGACGACGACGACACTCACCAAAGTGACAGATACAGGAAAAAATCCACAAACCCCGCCATCCCACAGTTGCGCCCAATGTTATATTTTCCGCCACTTGTCCAGCTTATTCATGGTGTCTCTCCAAGCCGGAGCAAGTCACCAATTTAATCCAATCTTCCTCCAATATGGGTAGGTAGATATGTCCCTGATTATTAGCCGATATTGGGAGAGGTGGGGGAGATTAATCAGTAGTCGGGAGGTGGAGGCTTAACGCAGTAGAGGTATGCGTTGAGTTGATGAGACACACAGACTACAAGCTTGCTTGTGTGGCTAAGATGAAGTAGGGTAAATTCCTCCCCCAATGCTTGCCGATTCGTCCTGGTAAACTTCCAGACAAATAACTTAAACAACTGGATTCAAAGAGTTTTCCGAACTCCTTGTTATTTTTGTTGTTCACTTGAACCTTTCGACAGATTCATTCTATGGCTTTCTTCAGGTATCCTATCTATGTGTAAAAAGAGAGTCTGTTATGAGTAGCTGTTATTGATAAATAAGGATAAAATTTTTGAAAAGTTTAGAATATATTTGCTATCAATAGTATTTAGCTACAGACAACTCTGCTTTTTCTACATTCAAGATCAGTGTTGACAAAATATCAAAGCAAGTCAACCAAAAAACCCAGCAAAGATGAAGACGAATATATATATATATATATATATATATATATAAAATTTTGTTTTCATGAACCCAGCGAAAATTGATAATAACTGTATTTCCCCGTCATAAAATTCCTAAACAGCCAAAATGCTTTTAAAATTGCAAGTAGTATGATTTCTCTTCTGTATTATATGAATGACTTGGTTCTGTCTGTGATTTTGGAAAGGATCATAAACATTCACTGGATGTTTCGGATCATTGAACTCCTCCTCCTCCTCCTCCTCCTTGTTTCTGTTGCTAACAAGACGTTTTGGTGGATCTGGATTATAGACAGGGAACGTCATTGGAAGCTGAGAAAAAAATCTAAGAACCAGCATACATCAACATGTCAGATGAGTGTATGCGTCTGACAACTGCCGAGTTCAGTTTGATGTGGTTTCCCCTCACTGAAAATGGACAATGTATGGAAATCCAGGACTAACAAGGAAAGGAACAGAAAAAAACCCTGAATCCTACGTTATAAGTGTAGCTACCATTGGAGAGAAAAAATTCTGCTCACCACCATTACCTATATTTGTATGGAGCACCCGAAGAAGGCCCTAGAATGAATCAGCCAAAACATTGTGTTCATAATGCAAACAAAAAATAATAGTTCAATCATCCAAAAACTTCTTTGAATTACTTTTTTTATGAATGTGTTTCATAAATAAACTATCATAGACACATAAAAAATGACAAAGTTGCTTATGTATTGATCAGCACTAAGGAGCCTAAAGCTACTTTATTGGGTAATTTAGTTTTTAATAATTCAAGTACCCTAATTTTTTTTTTTTTAAAGTCTCAACTCGAGTCAAGATTTTTTTAATGTGCAATCAGACATAAAATCTCAAGAGTTTCTTTGGTGTGATCTTTATTGTTATGTCATAATAGGTAGGTAAATTAACAAACGAGATACATGAGCAGCACAAACAAACAGAGAATGAATTAGCATATATGCTTATTATATGTTTAGATTACAAAGATACACCATGGAATTGCTGCTGGTCTTATATTGGTGATTGATTTTTTCCCTGTGTTACTGTCCTGAATTTTATCCAACTGTCACTCATATAGATATACGAGAACAAATGTTGAAGAAGGTTAAGAATTAAAAGGTGCAAAATCAGAAAATCATGATTGTGATAAGATCACTCAGCAACCTTTGGCAACCCTAAGCAACCCTCTGTCACCGTTGGTAGAAGCCATAATTGGGTCATGTGCAATGACACCATCTTACAGTATAAAAAGCTTATGGTCCATTTTTTGTAACACCTGTGAGTACAAATGAGTTCCTATAACCATAACTGTTTTTTATTTTTCATTTTTTTTTTTTTCAAATGTTGGGGAAGCTACCCTCAGGCATAACCCCCAACTACACACGTGAAAGAACCGGGATTTAGTGTAAAAGCATGTTCACTTTCTGTCCTGGGGGAGGGGACATGACCATAAGACAGTCAATGCATGTCTACTACTTCAATCACACAGCTTAGAGTGTACTCAATCAGCTTTTGAGTGCATAGGGAAATTTGTCCTCATGAGGACTTTTTTTATGCTCTTTGCTCATACCTGGATCAAACTTGTGAGGAAGATGAGCCAACAATTACACCATCCAAGCATAGTTCGGTCCTACTGACTTTCCAGTTCAGCGTAGGGCAGAGGTAAAATGTCTACCTCTGAAGCAAAGGTTTCAATCCTACCTCATGACATTGTTTGTTGGATAGTCTATAGCCATACTGAAGAGTTGTAATACAACAAAACAGCTGTCTGTGGATGACATAATTATATATATATATATATATATATATATATATATATACACACACACATGATTATAAATTGTGCTATATTATATAAAAACTCTTATTTGAAATGATCTCCTGTCGTTACATGGTTAATTTATCACTGGAACTCTACAACGTAAACAGAATAAACAATTAAAGAAAATAGGGTCTGCTGCAGGGATCGAACATGCAATCTATGGGGTAGCCACTTCAACGCAGCGTTGCTCTATTTATGTTGTCCAGTTCAAGTGATACATTAACCTTATAACGACGGGAGATCATTTCAAATAAGAGTTTCTATATAATATAGTGCAATTCATAATCATTCTGTCAGTTCATATATATCCATTCCTTGATGCATATATATATATACATATTTCAAATGAACAAATTCTGTTTTTGGTATATTTGTTTTTTAATTTCTCTTACTGAAGAGCTATCCTTCTAATGGCTATACTCAGATCAAAACATGAAAAAAAAATTATCTCTCTCTCTCTTTCTCTCTCTCTCTATATATATATATATATATAAGAGTGACCAGCAGCTGGTCTGATGCCATTGCTTTATTTCCCTGAGATCAGGTCATCTCTTCCCCCAAGGAGAAGACTCAGCTGTGGCTAGTGTTGTAAAAAATGAAAAACTAACCCTCACCCATGCCAATCACTTGTGGCACAGCTGTTCTGAAAGCTATGATCTCTAGTAGGGATTTAATTAGCATTGACCACATTCACTAAAAGATGGGTTTCTCTCAAAAATGTTCTTCTGTGCTTGGCTTTTGGGTTGGAAGCAAATGAGATACATTTTGGTCAAGCAAAGATCGAGATGGGTATAAAGTTGAGTTAGTTGAAGAAAAATAAATCATTGGATATAAAAGGTCTGTCCAGAAAGAATCCAGCCATTTGATATTAATTGGGATAAAATAGCCTACTTGAGGCAGTGGCAACTAAGTCTCCTTCAAAGTACTCCCCTTGGAGCCTCACACAGTTAACCCAGCATCTGTTTGAATTTTCAAAACTGTCCTCTTTCAGGATTGCCATCAGGTGCCATGTTGCATTCTCGTTAATCTCGTCAATGGTCTGAAATCTCTCTTTACAACATGAAAAGATATTGACCAAGGTGATGTGATGTTTTGTAAAAAAAAACTCTGCATTAGACATAAAGAATGGGCAGGTGCTCGGTCATTGCAAGTACACAAGCTCACTCAATGGTATTTCACTGCTAACTGAGTAATTCCATTGGAGAGTTTGTTTACAAAGCTGTTAATAGTGTAAATGTTTATGTCTTACCTATTTCATAAGATGTTTTATAAAAAAAGAAATGAACACATTTAGATGGAAGAGTCCACGATTTCACATCGCATATATTTTTACACACATACAAACATGCTAACATGAAATATATATATCTTTCTTTTACTACTCATATAAATAAATATCTGGTAAATAAGGCTGCTTTGTTTACGATGAACACACAAAAATGAAATAGAAAGCAATCCGGGAGCACATCCCTCAGCTAATGCGATTGCCAGAGGAAGTGATGTTGAGAAGGTGCATGGATCTGCCCCCAAATCCAATCATGTCCCCCTAGCCTATTGTCCATCTTTGTATTGAGTTTCATGGAAATTCCTCATGAACTCTTGGAGATACTGTGTTGATATTTATGAGCATATATATGAATGCATGCAAAAAAACAAACACAGAAAAATATTTCACAAAAAAAAAAAGAAGAAAAAAGGATCCAGTATCCCCACCCTCCAAATTGAACCACTTCACCCTCATTCCACTGCCGACTCTTCCAAAGAATTTTATTGAAATCCATTGTGTACGGAAGGAAAGGCAGACATAACTGTATACATATACCTATCCAACTTCATTGGCAGAGGTGATAGTTTTTGAGAATTACCACAAAAGAAAAATGTTTCAAAATGAAAGGTATTAATATTATTGACAGAGAACGAGAGATCATACTGCAGAGAGTTGAACTACTTGGTGGGGTAGGGTGGACAACTTAAGCGGAATAAAGTGTGTAAAAAAAAAAAAAAAAACTTTGAAAAAATTAAAAGAACTGAAACAAAATTATGAAAACCCCAAGGTTTTCCGCGAAAAATTAATTTCTGAGCCTGAACAGCCCCCAGGGCAGAAACATTTCTCAGAAAAAAAAACAAAAAAAAAAAAAACTTATTTGATTACTTCTTTTTTAATCCGAAGGAGAAAGAAGGAATGTTTCAGTAAAATAGAAGGATGGAAAGCCTTGAAAATGATAAACAGAAAAAATGGTGGATAGAAATGTTAAAAAGCAAAGATGCAAGATGGAGTTTTGTTGTGAGAAAAACATCTTCATTCAAAAATGGATGATCAATATTAATAATTAACGAGTTTATTCTTACTGCCAAAAAGTGATGGCAATTCTGCATTTGCATTGTACTTATAAAATATCAAAAACATTATATTGCGCTTAATTTTCTTGTTTTTGTTTAATACTTTAGGAAGATTTAACTAAAGCTAAAATCAATTGAATAATTATAAAGTTTCATTTATCAATTTCAACATGATGTAAAATTCTGTATTTACCATGTCATCGCTAAAGTCCACAATTTTAAAATCTCGTTGCCATTTTTTTTGTATAAATATGAAAAAAATGTTATTCAAACACACATCATGCTCTTCCAACATGGAATGGAACACTCTGGTGGATGAGGAATATATATGATAAATAAATATATCACTTAAATTCAACCTTACTGACCGTTCAGTTCCATAGAGTAGAGGGAGGATACCAGCCTCCGGGTCTAAAGCTAAGGTTTCGATCCTACCTTGTGGTACTGGATGGAATAATGGATAGTGTATAGCCTCACTGAAAAGTTGTAATGCAACGAAACAGCTGTCTGTGGATGACTCAACAAGACATAAATATATATATGTATATATATATATATATATATATATATATGAACCATCATTTTATCATTCTATGTCCATCAAAGCTATTCAAAGTGAAATATCACCACAAATATGAATAAATAACTTATATTCATCTTTAACTGTTTCCAGATTGTCTTTCATCATCCTTTCGCACCACACATGCACACACACACACATGCTGGTTTCTCTATTCAAAAAATTGCCTCTCCCCCGCACAGTGTTATGCATGAGTGGACATTCGTTTGACGGTTTTTGCAATCATGGATTTCATAGAACAAAGAACTTGTATCAAGTTATCTGCTTCAGGATCAACAAAACACCAGCAGAAACTCAACAGTTGCTTTGGAGAGCCTTCGGTGAAAATGTTATATCTCAAAGATGAATGTTTTTTTGATACAAGTGTTTCTAGGAAGGATGAATGTCCTTCGGAGATGATGACCATTCTGGATGTCAATCAACAAGCACAATACCAGAAAACATTGAAAAAGAGCACAAGGCTATTCTTGCAAATCATGGATAATCTATCCATGATGTTTGTAAAATCGTAGAAGTATCGTACAAGAGAGCCTTGCACATTTTGTTGGATGTGTTAGACATGGATACATTGCTGAAAAACTTGTGCTGAAAGCAATTGTGTTGTTGGGCAGTTCTGGGCTTCCAGTAACACGATAGTTATTCCCCAGCACCCCCTTTTGCCAGACCTTACTCCTTGTGACTTTCTCCTGTTTCCACAGCTGAAATTCTGATTGAAAAGGCACCGTTTTGATGCGACTGAGGAAATCCTAAAAGAATCACAGAAGATGCTCGAGACCATCATGCTTAAAGCCTTCTTGGTATGCATAGAATCATGGGAAAAATGCTGGGACCACTGTTTACATACCTAAGGCAACAGAAGTTATTAAAAGCTAGGGTTAGTCATTTTCCTGCAATGTTCAAATCCATGGAGCTATTGTTTGGCTTATTGTAGAATTGAGCAAATCATACATCTCTAAACTAAGGGACTTTCTGGATAACATAAAAAGAATGTAACATCACAGAAAAAAAATTATATGGATACACATTTTACTAGCTAATGTATAGTTATACCCAATATAACAATTTGATATTGACTGGGCCATGTACTGCTTCTGACTGACAGTGGAACTCTTCAATGAATAGAATTAAAAAAAAACAAACAATGGAACTCTTCTGTAATTTGAACAGATTAAAGAAAATCACCAAATTGTCGAAGGGAGATAATTCTAATCAGATGTTTTCTCCAGTTACAATGATCTTCAATTTTTTTCTAAGAATTTAAAAGTTAATGTACTAATAAAGTAATATTAGCTGAAATGCGTCCTGGATACTTGGGATTTTTCAAAAACTTGTCTTTTCTAAGATCTTTAAATTGAGTTCTATGATGTTTTTTCAGCCAAAATTTGGATAGTGATTATGATTAGAAACTGTAAACCAATACTGTCATCACAGGTTTCATTAGTTTTCAAGTGGTTCTGGCTGGCAAGCCATCAATTTATCTGGTATAAAGGCCGTACCAAGGTAAATAGAGAGCTGGAAATTTATTTACAGCTCATTTTGTCTAGAAAAAAGCCTGGAGGGGAGACACAGTTTTCCCCAAAACTCTTTTATAGTGGGGGATCAATTTACGATGTCAGTTGGTGCTAAATTGATCCTTTTGTCTGTGCATAGCAGTGTTCATGCTTCTTTTTTGAAAATTCAGACTTTTTTTTACTGATTATGGCCCCAATAAAAGGAGAGAGAAATAATTCATTCATTGTTCACCCCTCTTTCTATTTTTTTTAATTGATCACATAGCATGCTGCCACAAAAACATTGGTCACATGACAGTTTCTGTTGAGCAACTAACCAGACCTGTTTGTATTTAACTTTGGTTATGGAGTAGATAAATCCTGGGGAAGGTCTATGTCTAACATTAAAAGACTGATGATGATGATGATGATGGAGCGATAAGTAAACGATTTTCTCTTAGAAAACTTGCACATTTACATTTCTTCTGAAAAAAAAAAAAAAAATACTTCACATTGATATTTGCCAGAGATACGGTTTTTTTTCCAGAAATTTCTAATACTCAGAGGAAGTGACATAATACCTGCACCATACACCTTAAAAGTTTGAAATATATGTGTGCATACCTAAAAAAAAATTATGCGGTACACTTGGAAAAATAGTTGCGGCACACTATTGTGCTATGGCTAGAAAGAGGGGAATTCAATCGGAGGTGGAGGGTGTGTGTATAAACTGAGGGTCACTATGTTGAAGGACAGTATGGGAGAGCAGTTTGGTTCTGTTTTGATTTTTTGCATTTTTGAATGTAAATATCTACAAATTATTTTGAAATAAGTTGGTTTATACACAGAGTATAGAGCTAAAAGAAAGTCTTTTTAAATAAAACAACTTAAGAATCACTGATTTGAATTAGTGCTTTATTTTCTATGATTCTTTATGTGTGTATATGATTGAACTGGAACAAGAGGCAGAGAGGTTGATAGTGTACTTGGCTTAACAGATAACACACAAATGAGCAAGGTTCCTTGTAGGCCTAACATAAAACATCATTTAGGATTTTTTTTTTCCAAAAATGTTGAACAGTATGGAATTCTTTGTTTAATAAAGAAAGAGGTTGAAAACATCTGCAACCTTCGATACAAATCTGGCAGCTGACAAAAAAAAAACGAAAAAAACTGTTTGCTACGATTTTTTCTTTACTTGTCACCTCCAGAAAAATGAGTCTCTTTACATATAAGGAGAGTAGACCTGAAGAAGACCTTAGAATGAATCGGCTGAAATGTAGTAGGAACAATAAGAGTAAAAAGAATGAGTTCAATCATCCGAAAAACCTTTTTGAAGATTAATGACTGGAGATAATAGACAAAATTTTCGAAAGCGATCTAAAGGTAAGGGGAAATAACTCTAAAATATTAATCAAAAGTTACTTCCCTTACAATTTCTTTAGCCTCACGGATTTGAAGAATTCTAGAATTTTTCTCTGCAGACTCGCTATCCAACCATCTAAATGGCAATAAATAAAGAAAAGAGACAAAAAAACTTTCCCAGCAAATATTTCATGCCTTCATTCCCTTCTTGTTAAAGATCACAGCAACCTATTCTGTGTGTTGGTGTGTGTGTGTGTGTGTATATATATATATATATATATATATATATATATATATATATATATATAGATAGATAGATAGATAGATAGATAGATATATCATTAAGTATGTAATCTGACAAAAATAATTACAAATGTGTTATATTACTAAGCAGCTACCTATCAGTAGCAGGTTTGATTCCTACAGCAGCCACATTCTCTTTAATTGTTTATTCTATTTACGCTGTCCAGACCAAATGATATATTCACTATGTAAAAACGAGAAATTATTTTGGAAAGAGTTTATATATATTTGATTCCTGCAGCAGCCCTAAATGTATATATATATATATAAATATAAAATAAAAATTCGGGTCTAATCAAAAGTAGCTTTTGAACCATTTAGCGAATGTCTCACACAAAAAGAAAAAGCAAAAGAAGATTAGCTGTTTCAGGGTCAACTGAAACTCACCAAAGTTGGCTGAGTTTAGATGAAAATGTTTCAACTTTTGTATGAACATTTTTCCTTTAGTTGAGAAAGATCTTTAATTTGGCAATGAAAGAGGCCTCGATAAAAATAGTATCTAAATATTTTTCTAGTAGATCCCATGAAAATCTAGATAATTTTAGTTATAATTTGAGGCAATTCTAGACATCAACTGGAAAGAAATAATGTGTTAGTTGGAGAGCAGAGGGAGTGCCCGTGCCCACTGAGGACATTTTCCAAAAGTGGTGCCTTTTCAAGATTTTTAAAAATTCTTTAGTTCCTTTGTGCGATAAGAGCCATAAATCATTTTTGGCTACTTCATCATATGCCCTTGGAAGAACTATGTGAACTCATTACTTCATTTCACCTATCTCCCAGCAGTAGGGTTTTGTAACCAGATCATATTTATTATAAAAGGTTCCATCATTGCCTGACTTTCCAAATTAGGCTATGTTGAAAAGAAAATCTTAGAAACTGAACTGACTGTGTAACCAAAAACAATGACCAATAAATCAAAGCCAGTTTGATAAAGTGACGCCAGTTTGTCTGAATATTTGAAAAAACAGAAAAGTAAATTCCATATAGATAAGCCACAATCTCTCATTTACTGACAAAAAAGCTCCAATGAATATCTGGTTAGAGAAAGCTTCATCCAACACGCAGGATGACAAAAAATTTGAAATTGGAAAATAATTTTGATTTGAAATCTCAAACTACTAAAACAGTGAAGAGTTTTGATTTGGGACATTAAACTAAGAGATCGGCAAGTTGGTTTTGATTTTGGATGTTAAACTGCAAGAAACGCAAATAGTTTTGATTAGGACAGTTATCTCCAGGATATTCTCCTGGCAATCGATTTTTAATCCAGCAATTTGAAACATTCCAAAAATGAATCTAACGAATGTATTTCATAATTGAGATATAATTCTGTAATGGGCTTTCCCAGGGAGAAAAACATGATTTGCAGTGAAATACCCATGTGTACCACATGTAGTCAGCTAATGAACAAGGTAAAGTTTGGTCAAGGAGAAGAACAGCTGAATTATGATGAGCCTATCAGGGCCTACAATTATTCTATGATACAGTTATCTAAGGGAAGTTTGTTCCAAATGATCATTAGATATCCCGATCCAAGTTAGAGTGCCCGAAAATACTGCTGAAATTGAGTAATTCCTTATGACTAGAAGGAAAACTATCTAGGTTGTGATATTCCACAAAGATTGGTTTTAGGTGGATTTGACACAATCACGAAAATGGGTTCTCTACAGTTTGTGTTGAATCTCTCAGAGGACATGTTGATTTCAATATCCCAATAATCAAATATGATATTGCAAGATTTATGATGGAATTGGTAGGATTGCCATTGACCTCAAATATGTCCAATAGACTGTTAATCACAGCCATATTGGAACCATGAGGAGAAACGGAAAAATGAAATTGAACACGTTACCTTTAGAAACATATAGATACACATTTCTGAATTGGATCCCACGCCATAAATGTAAGTGACATTTCACTGCAGAACATCGGATTCAAGTTGTGAAAATAAATTCAGAGCAAGGCGGAGATAATTTATGTAAGCTGTAGTTTTGTATGGATGGCTGAGATTGAGGGTCCAGTGTAGCATTACATAGTTTCATTGTAAGTCATAAAACCTTATGAAACTTCTACCCAAACTAACAAATTCACTGAGGAAACAAAGGTCTTATGGATTGGAAGTGCAAAAAAATAGATATGTAAATTTTCTTTTCTATTTTTTTTCTTTGACTTTTTTGTCAATTATAGGACTAAAAGCAACTGCCCAAATATAAGTGAAAAATGTCCAATTGGATATCAATTTTTTTTTTATGTCAAAAACATATTTAAGATTTTTCATTTCATGTAAAAACAATTGAATAACACACATTTTTTGGGGTCTGATCTTAAATGTAATATACAGTAGACTTCCATAATTACGGCACCCTTGAGGAGTACCGTTATAACATGTGGCTTTAAAAATATGGCAAATAATTTCCTTTTCAATTTGTAAAAAGGTATAATCATTTTAGACAATGGACATGCAAAAATATATAAAATGAACATTCTGTCAAAACGTGTGTGATCATATAGTGCGATTGCAATGAGAATTTATTGTAGATATATGAGCCTACTTCTTTAAATTTGTGCTTTGATTTTATAAGAAAAATAACAACTATGTACTTCCTTTTAAAACTGTATCTCTCTTTCTCAGAAATTTTAAAATCAAAATCAAAATGTTGCATGAATCTTAATCATTTAGTACATATTTCAACACCTTTCTTTACTGTGCTTGCTCCCCCCAATGTTAAAACCTGACTACACCACTGGGCCTGTGGGGGGAAGGAGGTCAAATGATTCCAATTTTTTTTAAAAATCTTCTACTGGGGTTTAAAATTGGTTGGATACCAAATTTCAAACCCTTAGTAACTTTGAAGGGTTCTAATTTTGGTAAGGGTCAGTCTGTAAGATTCCCTAGAGTCTCAGGCATATAAGTTTTTCAGCTTCTTCGTCAAGTTGAAAAAATAAAATCTTTTATCACATTTTTTATATTTTTTAATTTTCAAAAATATTTAATGAATCGTTATCAAGGGCAAACCGAGTGGAATTAAACACCCAAGTAGATTTCTCATCATGACAATGTTGATGTATCTACCTACATAAGCTTTTTTCTCTGCAAATTTTGTTCAGCAGATGTCTATGTTGTGGAGCAGGAAAGATACAACAATAAGATCAAAGTCATCATATTTCATTACACTTTATAGGATTCTTTTATTTTTAGCATTTATCTTAGTCAATCATTTTAGCATGAGTATTTTTGATTGAGATAAATTATTTGGGGGTGAGTTAACTTTCCCTCTTACTTGACCAGTGGTTGATTTATTTATTTTTTAAAACTCAGTCTGGTGAGGGTCATTGTTGTTGTTATTGTCATTGTTGATTTTAAGGGAAAATGAAGTTTAGTTTTGAGTAGGAGTTTGTCGGGAAAAAAAAGAGTGTGTCAGCTGAAAGATTTCTTACTTGTGCAGAGCGTTTTTTGTTTTGATATTAAATACCTGATCTGTCTTCACTCTTCTATGAATCTCATGAAATTACAGACAAAAAAATTACAAAACTTTCTCATTATTTTCTTGTAACCCTATCATGATGTGATATTTACAAAGATCTAAAATTAAATAGATGCTTATAAAGAGCTTTAATTCCTCAGAGAAAATGCCAGTTAAATTTATGGCACCTTGATTTTTTTAAAACTGTCCAATAAAATCAAAATTAAAAAAATAAAATGAAATGAATTTAAAAAAAATAACATTCCTTGTAAATATTGTGTATTAAATCAGTCATTAAGATTTTGTTGTTTTGATCACAAGTGATCAACAAAGGTGAGATTACTAGTCCAAATGAAGCATTGAATGATGACAACATTTGATCTGAGAATTTCAAACTGTGATTGAAAAGACTTGACTGCAATGTTTCTATTAAAAATGGGGAAAGAATTATTTTGAAAGATAAAAAATGGGTCAAATGTCTTACAATATTCCTTTCAATTCATCTCCAAATCTCTCTCGCTGCTTCCAAAATTCACTTTTCTTTCGATCTACAAAAAGAAACAGAAAAAGTCTTTTTAGGATTTCATACTGGTTAAAGCATCAGAAGACAGTCTAAGAGAATGTTACTCTGAATGATTTGATGCTAGAGGCAAGATTTTGAATTTGCAGCTAGAAAAAAAAAAAGAAGCTATATCTAGTTCCAAAGGAGCTAACTTGGCAACATAACTCGAAACATACATTCTGCTGAACTAAACTGATTACCCATAGGTTCGACTACTTTGGAAACATGGTTATCACAATCATATAAATATTGAATATGAATTCCCCATAGTGATTCAACTATTTCCTCCAAATTTAATCCAAAAAAGTTGGCAAATTCTCCTGTAAAAGGATTTTCTTTACACATCATTTTTCTCATTTGAACCATATGGAAAGGCTAGATTCCATTAAATTGATTTCTATTTTTTTTTTCTTTTAAACTGCGATGTAAGATTTCATGACTTTTCATCAAATGAGTGGATTTTGGTCAAGTGTTTTGTACTCGGCAAAATACTTTTCATCTTTTACAATATCTTTCAGTAACACTACATGCACACCTGAAAATCATCTGATCTCCCTATTAATACTTTCAGCCAGTTATTGTTACTTAAAAGACCCTGTCCCAAAGTGATAACAATAAGTGGCTTCCTTTGTATTTCAATCAAAGATTCTGCTCAGTACTGAACTTGTCCTTTCCCCACACAGATTTGAAATGATAATTTCCCCCTCGTACTTATAAAACAGGCTCCCACCTCTATTCACTCCTGATGAGGAGTATAAAAATTGCTTACTGAAATGTTACAAACTTTTGGCAAAATCCAAATGCTTGAATGAATTTAAATAAATTAAGTAGGCACAACATTTGTTGTAGTATGAAAACCTCAGCATGTGAGTCACCAGTTTTTATTTTGGAATGACTAAATTTGTTTCTGCACTTGATTCTTCAGGGATTGAAATGTGATCAGATGACTGTCCCCGCCTTCTTCTACATCAATTAATAATGACCACCTTTTTTCAATTTGTTTTCAAATTTCTAAAAATATCACCACTAAAAAAGAAAACCAAGAAATTTTAAAAAATCACTTTTTTTCATCTGAAGTTCTGAATCAAATATTGAACGAAAGGACATTAAGCTTGAGACTCTAGAATTCCATCCCCTGATTACACAATGGGTAATACAAAAAGGCAGATAAGTGTTATTAGGTTCAAGGCCCCAATATTCTATCATTGCATTGTCCTACATGGTTAAAAAGCCTTGGTTAAGCATACATAGTAACCTGGCAGTCGTGAGTTCAATCCACATCCAAACTATTTTTTGAGTTTACAGGTATCAACTAGAGTGTATACATAAATTTAGCAACTCATATTAGTCTATATTAGTGTTATTACAGTCTATATACAGTTAGAGTGTATGAGAATATCGAACAAATAAATTTTAATTGGTACCTGTGAATGAAATGTAGTTTACCTGCAAGTTCAAAAGTAAAGATAATTTTAATACCTGTACTTCACAAAAAAGAATCATCGTAGCCCATATGCGTACCAGAACTATTTATCTAGAATTATCAAGAAAAATAGATTGGAAGATATCAAAAAAACAAATACCAGCACAAGATTTGGGGGTTTGATGGTCCAAAATTTCAATAGAAACCCCAAAAATCACTCTTTTGAAAAAAAAAAAAGAAAAAAAGAAAAAAAAAAAGGTGCCTACTGGTATACTCATGCAAATTTTCATGGTTATAGACCCCAAAATATGACCAGGAACATCTGGAGACACACGCATACACACACACACACACACACACACACACACACACAGATGAGCAAAGATAGAAGAATCTGTAGCCCACTTGGCTGTTTGATCGGGCAGGCCATTTGTAGGGGTATGGTGATTCAATTTTTTTAATAGATTGTTTTAACTCCATAGTTTGTACCAGTCGACTATAAGTCATCAAACTACAGGTGTGAATTAATTTCCTAAAATAATTCAACTCAAAAAATAATTTTCATTTTTGTATCTTAATAAATTGTTTTAATTCCATGGTTTGTTTTTGTTTAACCACGTGCAGATTTGTCGGTGTGGACTGTCTTTCGTGGAAACGCCAGGTGAAAGGAATAATTCCATGGAGAAAAAAATTCCACAGGAGAAAATAACTATATTAAACGTCCAGACATTTAGCCCCGAGCATTTGAGGCCAGAAATCTATAAAACATATAAAGACAGCGATACAAGAAATAAACTGCTGTTAAAATGATGCCTAGTACTGAAAACTGATAATCATGAAAGAGGTCTCGTCAGATTGAACCACACAAAATACACACAGAATGGAATGAGACCAACTGAGAAAATATTTCGAGTGCCCGTAAGGATCATGGTTACTCATTTTTTGCTACTATTTACCTTCATCTTAATTGTTGTTGCCTTTTATTGCAACCTAATTAAGATGAAAGTAAATGGTAGCAAAAAATGATTTACAATATTTCATCTTATAAAAATATATGAAAATGAAAATAAGAATTGCAGTTAAGGATCTTCTATAATTTTTTCATTTTTTACTTCACTCGCACTTCTAACAGGGAAAGCAAATCTGTCCACAAAACTAACACAGCTCCTTTTTCTCGAGAAATTATTTCCTTTTCCTGAAGCGTAGGGTCATGGGCAAAAAGATCTGAAAGAAAAAGAGTGACTTACATCCTTTTCCATAAGAGACCTGAGGCAAGACTCTGTCAATGATTTCACATAACTCAACACGACTTCGAATGTAGTCCGATTGATTCATCACCAAATCATGAGGCTGTCTCTCCAGCATTTCTGACCAACAACAAAAAAAACATATTTAGAAAAAAAAAAAGAATTGATATGAAAAGAAAAAAAATTACATTACAAGAGAGAGACACAAATTTGTTGATTGTTTGATCGCTATCACTCGATATAAGTATGGTGACTCCAAGAAGAGTGCACTGTCATGTGCATGAGAAAGGACTGGTTGTACAGTTTGGTCTCAGCTTGGCAAAATATTCATTTAATCGGCGACAGACATGACAGCAGAACAATTTTGTTGCAACATACAGCATTCGGTATTAACAGATAGTCACCCATTTGATTAATGATCAGGCTTGATGTCATTCAACTTTAGCGATCTTTCAGAAATCTAGAGTATTTAATGTGATTTGGCCGTACATTCATACAAACTTTTGCCTGATATGACGTCTTCATTTCCACATTTTTGTCTTCGTCTTTTTTTAAACCATTTAAAAATCTTTTTAAAATCGAATGGCAATTTCTCAGAATTTTAGTAAAATGTTCATCCAGACATTTTTGTTTAAGGAAATTATTTAATATATCAAGAAGATGATGATGATCATCATCATCATCTATTGCAGGTCCTCTGCTGGATAAAGGCCTTTCCCAACTTCGTTCATGACAAGTATGTGGTCATGATGTTTTTTTGAGAATGTAGTGGCAAATTGAGCTCTAAATAGCTACTATTTACTGGTGAGCTGGTTTTGAATTCAGAGCTATCCCTCTTCTAAATTGGTGGCCAACTAAGGCTAAAAACCTTGTCTGCCCAGCTTTCCATAGCTGAGGGGAGATGTGATGGATTCATGCCTTTCCCAAAGGCATTAGTGCAAAGTAAACGTAAACAGCCTAGGCTGGAGTTTGAATACAACTTGCTGATTACATTGTCCGTACTGTTAACCGTTACTCCATTTGCATCCTTTAGAAGATGGTAAATCATGTTAAACCAGGTTGCCTTAGAAACTTTCCCCTTTTTACCAATTCACTGATGAGGACTTTGTACCAAAATCTAATAACATTTTTCTTACTAAGTGAATTTGTTTAATTCACTGAAGGCAATAGAAATTACCATATAAGATAGACCTAAAAAAAAAAAAAAAAAACGTCTCCAAAAACGACCCCGTGTCTTATACTCAAGTGATACTTAAAATTCTATTTCTCTTGTGTCTTATGTTAAAATATCTTTTTCAACTACCATATATATTTTGTTTGTATTTTCATCATGAATATCTATTATTTAAGATTTCATCTTTTCAAATTTTTCTAATTTTTTGTTGATTCTACAATGGTTTTAGGATTTCTGGAGATTTTCTAAATATACTCTTGTAATAGAGGGGTCCAGGGCATAATATGTGTAAAAGACTGAAAGTTATTCCCTTTGCATGATTTTTTGAAAAATTTGAATGTCTGGACATACACAAAAAAAACAAAGAAAATTATATATAAATACAAAACAATTAGATACACAATTCTATACAAATCTATCCATATAGAAGCCATGCATGCAAATTCGTATGTTTATTTAATTGTCTCTCCTGAGTGCTGTTATAACCTAAAAATTATAATGAATTGGTCCATGTGGAATAGATTAAGAGAGCTAAAATAAAGGGTTTCAAAAAGTGATCATGGCAATAGACAAGGTAAGAGAAATGCTGAGTTTCAAAAGAAGTGAAGAGTGATTCTGTGAGTCATCCTGTCTCCTTTTTCTTTCATCTTTCTTTAAATGTAGTCAAATTTGGGATCACGTCACACACAACAAGGAAGTTGCTATATATTTGGTTAAGTTTCTGGCCAAAAACTTTTAATACCAGAAAGCAAGGGGAATAAATCTTCTAAGCATATCATGCCCTGGACCCAACTATAACAGGAGTGCCAAATATTTTTCACCAAATTATAGGTGCAAGTGCTAAATATAGTAATTTCTCCAGAGATTTTTAGAAATAATTTATTTTCATAAATTTCCCAGTGCTACTTGTAAATTGCTTAGAAATAGTTTCAATTCCACAGATTTGAAAATTTCTTGAAAAAAAAAAAAAAAAAAAAAAAAAAGTGAAAATAATTAGACATGAAAGACAAACTGGAGACATCAGGAGATGCTACTTGGCCAAATGCTTCAGGAGATTTCATTAAGACACTTACTGCAAATGTAATTCTGCTGCATGCGTCTCTGCGCCATTTGTACATGCCAGTTTCGAAGGGCTTTCATTTCTGCACAGCTGAGCTGATCTGATTGTATTTCTGGGGTTATTGGAGGTGAGGTCTCATGTACGGGGTCAGCCCTTTTCAAAGGGACAAAACCATGTTGAGGAAGAGGCAAGTCCTGCTTTACAAAACAAAAAAAATATTCAATCGTCAAAAGAAGCGGATGTGATTTGTTTGGGGATGATTTGCTGGTGGTCAAGCAGTTAGCGGCACGGAAAATGGAATTGGTAAGATGTGTTCAATCTCCACCTGGGACAATCTGTGTTCATTTTGCACTTGATGTCCTTAAAAGGAGAAGGCATTGAACCATCTCTCCCTCCCAGCGATAGTGAACCGTGTAAGTCCTACTTCTCATCAAGTGCCATAAGGGTCTACAATCAATGCATCCTAGCGATAGTCACCTATGGATCTGAATCATGGAACCTGACCAAAAGATTGACTCTCAAACTGAAAACCATGCAATGTGCACATGAGAGAATCATATTCAACACAACATGGAGAGATTGCAAGGCAACACAGTATGTTAGAGAGAAGACAGGAATCCGAGATATCATAGAAACGATAAGAAAGCTCAAATAGCAATGGGCTGGTCATGTTGGCATACAACATGGACACAACAACTCACAACATGAATCCTCAGAGATCATATGTGAAACCGTGACTGGCAAAAAGTGAGATGGTGTGACAAGCTAGACAAATTCAGAAAGTACTGGCTCTACAACACCAATAATTGAGAGATCTGGTGAATCTTGGGGAAGGTCTGTGTCCAGCAACCGACCCTAAAAAAAGCTGATGATGAACAAGGCTCTAGGAAAGTTCCAACTGGCCAAGCAAGCCAGAAGTGGATAATGACAAAAAGCGAAATGTTTGTAAGGTTTAAATTTTAATGATTAACTCTCTAATTCATACAAAGTGAATTTAAGTGAAGTCAAATTACTGGATCAAGAGATAAGCCAACCTATACGGGATAGTAAAGAAAATTCAGTCTCTAGTTTTCAAAAAGAGTGTTGTAAACCTTTTCACACACCTCATATATATATAAGGTGTGTGAAAAAGGTTGCAGTGCTATAATGTATAATACTTTTTTTATCTTTAGCAGAAAATATATATATTTTATGTTAAAGAAAAAAAAGAATTACACACAAACATCTGAACAGACACATAAGAACACTCACAGATTCAAACCAGGAATGCTTAAAAATAAACAACTATTGAGAAAATGGCGCAAATGGCTTTGTGTCCAGACAACCTTGACTGACTCTATTATTTAATAGATTAAAAATTTTGAAGGATGGAAGAAAGAAAGAAAAGAAAAATGAATATGTCCTCAAACTGTGGACAATCACAACAGGTCCAAACAGAATTGAAGTTCACCACACGAATGCAGACCACTTTCAGCTATTTGCAAGAAATAGTTGTGAAATAAATCTAATGTAACTTATAATCTTGTGTTATTAATCATTATATATAATATACAGTTAATACATATCTCAATTTAGACAGCATAAATAGAATAAACAATTAAAGAAAATGGGGCTGCTACTAGGATCGAACCTGTCACAGATAGGGTAGCCGCTTCAACGTAGCGATGCTCTTACAACTGAGCTAAACAGCTGCCAGTAATGCAAAGGCCCAAATAACTGCTTTCAACCTAAAGACTCATCTTGTTTATTCTCGGTCAATCCGCTTCTTTCAACGCGACAGTTATGTATCAAGAAATGGATATATGTGATCCATTGAAACGACTACCCTATCAGTGGCAGGCCTGTTTCCTGCAGCAGCCCCCTTTTCGTTTTTAATTCATTCTATTTGTATTATCTAAGTTGAGTGATGTATTAACCTTGTAATGATTAGAGATCATTTCAAATAAGTTCATATATAATATACAATTTATCATATATATATATATATATATATATATATATATATATATATATATATTGTGTCATCCACAATCAGCTGTTTCGATGTATTACATCTCTTCAGTGTGGCTATAGACTTTCCATCTCTTCAGTGTGGCTATAGACTTTCCATCTCTTCAGTGTGGCTATAGACTTTCCATCTCTTCAGTGTGGCTATAGACTTTCCATCTCTTCAGTGTGGCTATAGACTTTCCATCTCTTCAGTGTGGCTATAGACTTTCCATCTCTTCAGTGTGGCTATAGACTTTCCATCTCTTCAGTGTGGCTATAGACTTTCCATCTCTTCAGTGTGGCTATAGACTTTCCATCTCTTCAGTGTGGCTATAGACTTTCCATCTCTTCAGTGTGGCTATAGACTTTCCATCTCTTCAGTGTGGCTATAGACTTTCCATCTCTTCAGTGTGGCTATAGACTTTCCATCTCTTCAGTGTGGCTATAGACTTTCCATCTCTTCAGTGTGGCTATAGACTTTCCATCTCTTCAGTGTGGCTATAGACTTTCCATCTCTTCAGTGTGGCTATAGACTTTCCATCTCTTCAGTGTGGCTATAGACTTTCCATCTCTTCAGTGTGGCTATAGACTTTCCATAGGCAGAATTGAAACCTTCACTTTAAAATTGAAAACCTTCACTTCAGACCCGCAGGCCAATATCCTACCTCTGGACTACGGAACTAGACAGTCAGTAAGGCTGAATTTAAGCAATATATATTTATTTTACACAGAAATCCCTCATCCACCAATGCTCTATTCCTATGGAAGAGCACTATATATATGAAAAGGTCAGTCTATAAATGAACTAAATTTTTAAAACAGCTTACCAATGAGAAGTTTTAATTTGAAATTTAGATAGCAGTGACCTTGACCTTTTGTATGAAAAAACTACACTGAACCATATCAATTAGTCCTTGAGATATATGTGCAAAAATGTGTGTAGTGTGCTTGGTTATTTTTCCTACCAAGTTGAACAAAAGGTTTTAAAGTTAGATTTAAAAAAAATCCATTTCTAAATCCATTATATTGTTTATTCTATTCACAAACGAGTTCCACCATCTTCATCATACTTACCCCTTCCTGCCCAGCCTTGAAAGCCATTGAATAAAAATCAGCATAATTTCCAGCAATGCTGTGTGTCACAAGACGACCAATGTTATCAAATTTAGGGCCATGCAAACCTAAAAATAGAAAAAACAAATATTATTACAGAAAAGCTACAGTCAGTTTTCTGTTTGTTTGTTGGTTTCTATCATGCTAAAGCAAAAAGATATATAGGACCTTGGCATACACAGACAAGTCAGTAACCAAGCAAGCAGCATACACAGATCCAATTGCTGCAACAAATAACAGCTTTATTTCCTGTCTTCGTCTTTGTTTATATCCGGTATGTAACACGGCATAAAGCCGGATTAAGGGAAATAAAGGTCAGAAGAGTATGTCGCACCAATCAATAATTTATCCATACATAACACAAATAATCCTGTCAATCTTGACAGGTATTCTGCTGAAGTAGGTTACTTTATGAAAATGGTGGACAATGAAATTTCAACTTTTTTATAGTTACTTAATTAGATAGTACATACCATATAAGTGGGACTATAAGACAAATGGTTTACAAAAATATTTGAGGGAGTATTGCCCACTGCAATTCATCTAAATTCCACCACTGTCCATATTCAGCTTTTGTAGAATTCCCCCTTTTCATTATACCAGCACATTGGGCACAGTGTGATATTTATATAGTTTGTTTTTAATTTTTAAATTAAATAACTTTTTTATATGTGAGTGCACAAGGTAAATAGGAAGTAAGAAATTATTTTCACCATTTGAGTTTATGAAATGTATGTGAATAAATAAAAAACAGGCCTGGTTATGCATTTGGTAGGAACTGTCATGTAACCAACATTGGCAGCATGCTATGTTATGGGTGATCAATTGAAAAATCAGAAAAAGGGTTGATCAATAAATAAGTTACTTTTGTTGGGCAGTGATTTTCAAGAAATGTGAACACTGCCAGATACCAAGTGATCAGATTAGCATAAACTTACATTGCAAATTGAACCTCCGACTAAAGAACGTGATTTCTAAGCATAATAAGGAGTAAATGTTCAAATTACAAGTCCGCTAGCTTCAATATATACATACATAGCCAGCCAACTAGACCTACAAAAAAGATGAAGAAACCTATGTTGACAGTTTTGGTTGACAGTTTCTCATGGAGAAAATTGTAATTGCTAGATACCTTTGTATATCATCAGTTCCAAAACCTCTATTCTGATGAAACTTACCATGGATAATATCTGGAGATCGGGTAATGGCATCAGGTGAAGCAGGTTTGGCCACAACCGTCCTGGGTGGGACATGAGGGGAGAAAAGAAATAGGAAACATAAGAAAAAATTGAAGCTCAATTCAGGTTTTATTTATCAATCTCTGACCTTCCATAGTCTAAGACAGGGTTGGCAAACCTTTCTGGAAAGGCAAGCTGGATTAAAAAAAAGTTTTTTTTATGTCTTATGAGCTGAAGCAAATGAAAAAGAAACTAGCATGCATAGGGAAATTATGAATCACCATCATTCATCCATATATACTTTTTTTTACTTTGTAAATTAAGCAGTGGTGGTGGTAAAATTGAGTTACCTTGATGAAAACCATACCAGTATGGTTTTAAACACAGATTTATTAATTTAAAAAAAAAAAAGAAAAAAGTTTTTGTTAGTGTAGAGAGTGATCAATAAAACAATTGAAAAAATTGGGTGATCAATGAATATGTTACTTTTTTTGCCTTTTTTGTGCTGTGATCACAAGAAAGTATACATAACAAGTTTGAATGCTGCCAGGCACAAACTAGGAGACCAATTCAGCATAAACTTTTATCATAAATCAAACACACCCCAGAAAACTGTTGAGGGGGTAAAAATCCCCCCAACACATACACATTGAAATTTTGCACACACACTCATTTGTAAAATTTGAAGTTTCCATCACAAACGATAAGGACTGGGCAAATTCTAAATACTTAGATAGATATGAATGTCAGAATAAACAAATAACCTAAACACAGCAACAGTGATAAAACTGGTCTGATGTGGTAAGCAAAGATTAATCATGATCACACAAGGCTATATAAATAGCTCGTTTTTTAATTATTTGAATACTTTATCAGAGTTTAGGATGATAAGTTTATGTGAGTCGTAAATTATGTGGGGGAGTAGTAATGGTAGTTGCTTATGTGTAGCGGGAAGATGGTTGAAGTTATTAAGGACAGAGGAATCTGTGTCAAATAATGTGATGTCATGATACGATTTTAAGAAGAGGGACATCGCTAGACGCTATGATGTGCTAGGGGAGAGAATCTACGCATGCCATGTATGAATATGGACGTGGAGATTTAACATTGTTCATAATTGAAATAAAGACAAATACATTTGTTTAGGCAAATAAATAGGTCGTACATTCAATTCAACAATCAACAAATGAAGCATATATAAATATTACATTCAAAGCTGAAAATGGAACATAAACATTGATAGAATAAGCCAGATTATTAAGTAATTAAGGAAAGATATTGAATCAATGATAGACTGGGTATATATAGTGTCAGTAACTAGGTAGACAAGGAAGGTACATGTTAGCGCAAGAGCAGATAGATTGGATCACTGTGCAATAGTTGTAATAGCTGTGAGTTGATGAAGCGGAGATAACTGAAGTGCTTCCAATTTATAAGACTTAGTATTTTGAAGACCAAGGAATAACAATGGAGACAAGGTTATTAGTGGTGTACCTTACTGCCAAGTTGGGGATGATATGATCTACCCAAATTTATGTCATAGAAGACACATGGGGTTTTAACCCATGTGCGCTTCCTGAAGTAAGGAGAATCAGGAGACAGAAGATAACAGTGACTATTATGTAGTAAATGTATTGTCATTTCAATCATGTGAGATGGCGATGTGAATACGCATTTAGGCTTAAGAAGAGGACATGCGGTTTAGTAGCTGAACATATGAAAGAGATCTCAAAATCTGTGAAATGAAAGTGACAAGGTTTGTAACAGTGAAAAAAAGGGTAAACTTCGAGTCAGCTGGGAAGAGAGTAGGAAACGAAGATAAAGAGAAAGAAACCGCCTGAAAAAGTTTGGGCTTCAAATGAGTACTGGTGCACGTGGGTCCAGGTCTTTTATGGACAGTAGATAAAGGGAGTGACATATTGCATATATGGATAGATTTAAGGTTTCTTGTCCACAGCTAATACTTATTCATTTTTGTATTCAATTTTAACTGAAAATAAAGGAGTCACTACAGCATTATACATACCCACATACACTTCCAAGTATTATCAGTCTTATTATATGAGATCTAGAATGTCATTGGGGGGGGGGGGATAAAATATGGTCAAATTCTGATTCAAATTTTGTGTATATTCATAGAATAGTAGGAATGCATAGTGTTAAAACATTGATTTGTTTGAAGCCACTGCAAAAATGAGGCTTTTGCTCTATTTTTTAATGTTGAATTCGCAATGAACACCTAAATGTTGCATATTGTCATATCTGTCACTTAGATGAATCAAAATATCTTGACAAGAAATCTTTGAACATTTTTCTAACCAGATTTATAAACACTCACAAATTCAGTTACACTTCCCAAGTCTTTTCAACTGGCTCATTTACAACAAACACCGAAATCTGTTGAATGTGTATAAGTGTGTGAGTGATAAATGTGTGTGTTTGTATGAGTATATATGTAGGCGTTGTGTATGCTGAACATGTTTTTGTCTGCTTGATGAAACTAACAGGTGGCCAGCAGATGGGCTTGACAAAGGAACATGTCAAAGTATGTAAAGAATCACTAGAATCAAGGAAATCTTTTTTCGTGGTGGGGTAGTTCTCAAGATTAGGAATTCTTCTGTTGAGAACAGGAGGGCAATCTGATTCAAGAGACTTGGAGGGAGAGAGAAGAATTGGCAGGTCTTCATGGTTGATGTATGATGGGCTGGAGAAACCGAGAATAGAATTATGCCCTGCCAACTCTAAAGATTTATATATATACAGGTTGTACCAAAAGTAAGCATCTATTTTGAGGAATAACTCCAAGACATATATATGTCTGTCAGTGTGTCTCAGGCACTCCTGGTCACATTTTTGTGGCTACAACCTTGAAACCTTGAAAATGTGCATGAGTACACCATTAGACACAATCTTAACCACCACCCCTTTTTTTTTTTTTACAAAAAAGTACTTTATTGTCATTTTGGGTCAACAATGCCTAAATCAAATGCTGGTGATAATTTTAGATAATTCTTTTTTTTTAAATGTGGGCTACGGTGATTCATTTACGTGAGGTATGAGTATATACTTTTTTTCACACTGAAATAAACGTTTCCACCGACATGGAAAAGAGTTGATCTCAATGCAAGTAATGGTTGAAATGTTTCAAGATTTGTAACTCATACGTTCTTAATCTCTTTTTAGGCAGCTCAACAGGTTTGTTGATCTTGACGGTGATTCTTTTGTGGATATGCTGCCTGGGCTCAGCAGAATGCAGGTGAGATTCTCGAATCTGGAATGAGAGGAAGGAAAAACAATCAAACAAACCAAAACCTTGGCTTCTAGTCAATGAGACACTTGGGAAAATAGAAATATCAAGCATTTTTTTTTAAATCTGCAAAACTGATCTGAGCAAGGCTGTTTTTGTACATGTGTGGATGTACACACAAACACACAGAGTAAGATTGTGAAACTAGAGATTCCCAGGGATTTTGTGAAATCCCTGAACATTACTGGGAAGTAATGGTTAACAAGCTAGTAATTCTGAACCACAAAAATGAGTTCAATTGTCATTGGGTGCCCCACAACTGTGACTTTGTGTCAAACTAAGCGGTACATACACTGTAGATAATACTGAAGCAGAATATACTTGATATTTACTAAGTTTAGCTTTTAGTACTATTTAATGTGTTCTGGTAACTTATCTTATATATATAATTAACCAAATGTCTATCCATCTGTGTGTGACAGACTCCCACAAAAAACGCTTGACATAACCCATGTTATTTTCTGTAGGTACCCCAGGGAGCCCTTGGTAGGTTTTTAGCATGTTATATTTCTTTTGTACAATGAAAGTTTACAATTTTGAAATTGTAATTAAATCTATATTTCTATATGTATAGAGAACATGGTTCTGATTTTCAATTGTCAAGTTTGATCCCCATGCTGACTTGATCTTAAAAATGGCAAACAATTAAAAAGAAATGAGAGAATCAATGGAAGAAAATTGCGATTGCAATTTCACACTGCTTATCTATAGGATTACACTTTATTTTTGACAGCAAATTTATCCCACTTGTTTAGGCAGTTATTCCAGTTAGTTCAAATAATTTTTCATTCTTTCCCTCTTAAAGTCTATAACCGTTAATTTTTCGGGCCAAGAAATTAAGTTGTTTGTCCTGTTTGATAAATAAAAAGGCATATTTTGCAGTCCTGATGAGGCCAGTGTTGTCCTTGTATGGAGTTTGAATATAAAGAACTTTCCTTTATGATATGGCTGTCGGTCATACAAATGCTTGGTGAAGAAGGATTGCAGCAGGGTCACACCTGGACAAGGTAAAAGAAATCATCAGATCCCTTCAAACTCTGCCCTGGGAGAAGGGTAGGGGAAAGATTAAGTTCATTGATCCCCCCACATCCAATGAAAAGCTTCATCCAAATCATTTTCGTTGCACACGTGGGGGCCTTACAGAGTCAAATGGCTGCACCTGGCTAACAACAGTGACGACATAGGAGACAGGAAAGAAAATACAAAACAAAACAAAGCAAAAAAAACAAAATTAATGAAAATTCAGAAAAAGAAAAAATAGAAGAGTACTTTTAAGTGTCAAATACAAGAAAACATAAAAGAATTTTCAATAAAATGAAATGAAATAAGAAGAGAGAAAAAGAAATATGGTACAAAGGATTTTACTCAGTGGGGGATTAACCATTAGTCTGAGCATGCTCAAGCCCAGAGTCCCAGACAGGAAGGGGGAGCTAAGAGTCAGCAATAGTCTGAGTGTACAAAAACCCTAATGAATGAAAAATAATTGGGGGGGGGGGAAGTATTATGCATCAAGGTGATTTACCACCCAGGCCCCTAGACTGTGTTCATTGTCTCACGGGTACCAGTTGGTTAGCTATTTGCAATAATCTGTTATCATTTCTCCTTGCTAGGTGTCCAGCCCATCTCCACTTCTGTTGCTTAAGTCATGTTAAGGAGCTTACATCACTGTAGAATGTATGAATATACAACATGTATATCATATAGTCGCATTAATCGATAACAGAATCCAAATTATTCACATGTACACTCAAACCATTTCTTTGTACACAAACATTTTTTGTTTGCTCTCGGGGCTCTCTCCTTTCTATACTCAAGACTAATCTGCCTGATAGTTGGAAAAAAAGTGAAATGAAAGGAAAGGAAAGGGAAAAAAAAGAAACAGGTCAACACATGACCAAGGTCTTTTGACAGCGCACAGTATTGAGAGGAATTAATAAAGAAAAGGGAGAAAAGGGAGATTGATGAATAAATTACTTCTCTTGCCATTTTGCTGAGAGGTGAATTAAAAAAGTCACAATTTTCAATTTTTCAAAAAACAAGCATGAATTTTTCTATGTACAAATTAAGGGAACAATTCAGCAGACATTTACATAGTAAACTAAAAACCCTCACAAAAAACCTGTAAGTGTGAGGGGATTTAGGATAACAAAAAATGCCTTTTCTAGGTATAAGAAGTAAATGTTTGAATTTTCAGCTGTCTAGCTTCTTTATATGCACGAAATCCAGCCAGAATCACTTAAAAACTGAAGGAAGTGTTGGTGACAGTTTTGTTTGATGGTTTCTAATAGATTACAAAGGATTCTACATGCATAGTAAAGTGCAAGGTAATGAGAGGAAAGAGGATTGTACAGCAACAAACCTTAGGGGCCAAATATTTAAGGGTTTGATAAGGAAATTAAAGACATTGTTGGTCTGTAAAGTCAAGTTGAAAACAGGTGAATTCATGAACATTTATTAAAGGTTTCACACTTCCAAATGAGAATTCAGAACCAAGATTAGGCTATTTAGGAAGTACCATTTATATAAACACCATTATATTACACATGATTCCCACAAACCTTTACTTAACAAAGTTAACACTTAAATACATTTAAAAAAATTGATTGTCACTAAGGGAAATAACTTGAGATTAAAATTACCCCCCCCTTGGATGATTAGGTAATTTTCTTTTATTCTTCAATTCAATAAAAGAATTTCATTATCTTCAATGTTATTCATTGAAGAGTTTTAATGTCAATTACAAGCAGTCAATGGATTTAAGAGTAATTATAAGTGTGTTTCACATACAAATATCATTCCTTGAGTAAGTCCAAAGTAAATGCAATATATTGTAAATACACATTAAGTTTGCAGAGAAAGTCAGTTTATATATATATATATATATATATATATATATATATATATATATATATATATATATATATATATTTATATACATAAGCAATTCTTTGTTCATTTGTTTGATTATATTTGATTTTTTTTTTACACTGAAATTGTATGATCATATTGATTGATGTACAACTTCCTATTATGACATAAGAATAAAGATTACATCATAGACACTCTTGTAAGACTTTATTTCAGATCATTACACATTAAAACACCTTGAGTTGAGTTGAAACTTGGAAAAAAACTTGAAACTAGGATACATGAATTATCAAAAATGAATTACCCAATAAAGTAGCTTTAGGCTCCATGGTGTTGATCCATACACAAATATCCCCATCATTTCTGGCGAGTATATTCTAGTATATATATATGTATCGCATATTACAAAAGTAACACCCGATTATCAAGTTCTAAGGAAAGTAACCAAGTACCCATGATTAAACATTTAATGGTACTGAAATATCAAGCATACTTAATTACTTCCCCTAGAACTGGAAAATTGGACATTACTTTTGGGGAACCCTGTATATGTCATGCCAAATCATCAAAATTAACTAATATTTTTTATAAAAAAATGTTTGATTTCACTTTGATCAAATAATCTTTTGATTGCAAAAAAAGTTGTTTCATATCCTTATTTTGATTAAATAAACTTTTGATTGAATTAAAACTATCTATTTATTATTTTTTGTAAGAAAGTTAAAATTTCACCAATTATACAATTTCAATGTAACTAGTGATTAACTGTGAAAAAATTAATTGATATGTTTGAATTTGTATGAGATGAGTATTTAGAAAAATAACTACAGAATTTGTTTGAGTGGAAGAGTCCATTGTTTCAAATAGTGGGTAGAAATTAATTGTCAAAGAAAGAAGTATATATATATATATATATATATATATATATATGCTTGTTGTGTGGATGTAAGGTGAAAAGAAACTGGAGAAAAAAAAATGTGTTATATCTCAAATTTTTTTAATATCATGTGGGCATGTTTTGATACATTTCAATGGTTATCAATCGTCTTTTTCAAAGGACTTGCAGCAGTTGCACCGAAATCTCTTCATTTTATTCCTCAAATCTCAAATTTTTAAACAGCATACAGTTTTCTGTTCAACCACTGCAAGTTTTTTGAAAAAGGTGGTCGGCAACCATCGAAATGCATTAGAACATGACCACATGATAATGAATATTTTTGAGATGTAACATGCTTCTTCTCTTAAATTTCTTTCCACCTCTCACTTGTCAAATTATCAACATATATATATATATATATATATATATATATATATATATATGCTTGTTGTGTGGATGTGAGGTAATCCGACAATATATATATATATATATATATATATTTCAGGTGTATGCAAAAGTTTCCAGGGAAAAACTGGTTTCGAATTGTGTATTAAGTCTCTAGTTTGATATTAAAAAAAAAAAAAAAAACCAAGAAACGCTGGGAATATTTGCCCTAACTAATAGCCCAAATGTTACATAACAGAGATTGACTGGTAGGTCAGGACAGAGAGAGGGCCAGTTGGAACATTCAGCATGGTCCTATGATTTGGAGGAAAAGGTCTACTCCCCTTTTTAGAAACTGCACTGTATTTATTGCTTGTTACAGTAACATGCTCTGTTGTCTTATGTACATTTTGAATAAAATTACTTGCCGTTACATTTTTTTAATAAATTATTATAGTTTTTTTTATTGTTCAAGTGGACAATATGTATGTACCAATACATAAATCACATGCATCTAGCACTGATTACGAAAATATTTAACAAGCAGTTTGAAACGGGCCCTACATTTCCCATCTGGCTTGGACCTATTACCAGCTTTGTATGAGCCTCTTAACTGAAGGAACTTTGACCCCAAAACTAAAATGTAATAATCGATATTTTGATTTGATGAGAAGTTACTGTGAATTTTCAAATATCTTTGGCTAAAAAAAAAAAGCTAACTTGCCATCACAGTCAATAATCGAACAAGTCTAGTGTTATAATTTGAAGTCCCTTGAAAAATTAAATTTTATCTATGACATCACTGGTGTTTCCTACTGGAAAACATCTTAAAAAGAGTAAATAAAAAAAAAAACATCCAGATTCTTGAGAATCTAAATGTTATTGATAAACCATACCCATTGAAACAGAACCCAAAAAGCTTATTTTCCAAAAATTAAAAAAAATATTCTTTCATAGGGAGTCTAGTGGAATACTGATGGACATTTTCAAGTTTGTAGACAAAATGGTACAGCCAGGAGCACCAAAACCCCTCAACACCTTTGATGGCTACAGTTGTTCAATAATTCAAAATTGCACTGACCTTTTTAAGATCCTCATCCTTGATGGCAAGTTTTTGGAGTTCTTCTAGGGACTTCTGTACTTCAGTCTCATCTTCAGGAGGTGAGGGTGCTTTCTCCAACATATAACTCTCCCTTTTCTTACGGATCTTATCTGTGGAGAAAGACAGCAGAAGAATTGGTTCCTAATGACAAAGAGCGAGAGGTTCTTTGAATGGAAGTCAGGAATTGCTAATAACCTGAAACTGGTTGATGACATCAGTTTTTTTTTTTCTGCTGAGAACCTTCATGATCTCCAAATAATGCTAGACGAACACAAAGAAGGAAGCGAGAAAGTTGGTCTTCACATGGATTTCAGTAAAACAAATGTTATGTATAACAAGCATGTTGAGGACGAAGACACAGCGATAAAATCAAAAAATGCAGAGCTAAAGAAAATGATCACTACATTTAACTAAGACAACAAAACTCCATTGAATCCTTAAAAGGAGAAGAAATCAAGCAAAGAATCACCTAAGGTAGGCAAACTTGGCAAGAAAATCTCATTAGTTCTATAAAGAAGGGTCCACAGCTAATGTATCCCCCTGATACTCACAAATAGAGCTGAAACATGGAACCTAACCCAAAGATTGACCCTCAAACTGCATTCCTTGGGTTGAGGCATTTTAGAGGAATCTCAGAGTAAAACCTCTGGCTGCTATGCATGTTCTGATTACTTAAAGATCACATACAGATATACTAAATCAAACTTTTAGTATTATACAGGTCTGATTAGTCACTCAATAGAAATTGTCACATGACCAACATCTTTTGGCAGCATGATTTGTTGGGCGTCATCAATTAAAAAATTGGACAAAAAGGGTGATCAATAAATATTGTTGGGGAGTGATCACTAAAAATATCTGAATTTTCAAGATGACAAGCATGAACACTGCCTGAAACAAACTAAGAGACCAATTTAGCATAAACTTACATTGCAAAGTGGACCAACTACTAAAAATCTATTTGGGTAGAATTTAAAAAAAAAATAAATATATAGAAATAAACATTAAGTGAATGTTGAAAATTTCAGCCCTCTCATTGGTGTAGCACAAACAGAATTATTTTTAGACTCTGGCTCACATCAGTGGGAAACTAAATTAGTTCAAGTAAAAAGTGCAGAAAATGGGGGATGGGGATGCATACTCCCCCATCATTTTTTGTTTGAGGGTTTTTTTGTTTTTTTTTGCTGATTTCGGTTGTTAGTAGTCATAACTTTTTAGCTGCTGTACTTACTGGCTTTTTTTTCTGTCATAGATGTCTTGAACCCCACAATAAAGAGAGGGATTGAGAAAAACAAAACAAGTAAAAAACATTTGACATAAGGAGTAAATGTTGAAATTTTCAGCCATCTAGCTCCATAGGTGTATTCTCTATGCATGATACATACATATATAACCAGCCAGCTAGACCAGCTTAGAAACTGAAAAAACTCCAGTTGACAGTTTTGGTTGACGGTATCTGATATTAAAAATATTTCCTTGTTAGACAAACGAGATTTGAATTGGCATTAGACTTTGCTATTTCATGTGTGCGGATGTGCACTTTCAAAATAAAATATTTTATGAACCTTAATTTTTTTTGAAAGCATGCAAACTTCACATGTCTGTACAAATGTCTGAGTAATTGGGGAGGTAACACCTCTGTGGTAAAATGCATTAGGAGTTTTCTGCAACTGCCTCGGGGGTTACCTTTTGCTTTGCTCCCTCCTTATACAACCCCACCTTCCCACGACTGCCACACCTTATTCTAGTCTCCTCTCTGCCCTCACAGAGGTAGGGAGTAGACGAAGGGATTGATCAAGTGTTGTAATATATCACTGTTGCTTGCTGGTGGTGGTAGTGGGTAGGGGATCTGTGAGGATAATTCTTTCAACTTTTTGTCTGTTCTTGAACTAGTCTGCAAGGGGAAATAAAAACTGCAGACATCGAGACCACACCTGCGTACAACCTCCCCCCCCCAAAAAAAACAAGGACAGGACAAAAGAAAACAAAAAGAATTAGAAGATGGAGAAAAATGGCAATAGTTTTAAATATGAAGGGTTTCATAGCTGTAAGCAGTCAATCAAAAGTGAAATAAAATAAAAGGAATATATATATATATATATATATATATTTTATTTTTTTTTGTCTGGTAGAGTTTGTGTGACCTGCACAGGTGTGACTTTTTATCAGCAAATTCAGTTATTGTCGGATGAAAAAGACTTGCTCGGGTAGAGGGGGTGGGGGTGGCTGTTGATATCAATACTTCTTTGGGGACGGAAAAAAACAGTGAAACAAAAAAAAAGGAAACAGGACTGGTTAGTCACTCAATAGACACTGTTTGGCGATCAAAATATTTTGGTAGCATGCCATGTTGGGGGTGATCAATTACAAAAATTCGAAAAAGGGGTGATCGATGGATAAGTTCCTCCTGTTGCCTTTTGTTGGGCAGTGATCACAAGAAAACGTCTGAATTTTGAAAAACAAAAACAAAACAATATGAATGCCGTCAGGGGCAAACTAGCATTAACTCACATCGTGAATTGACCCCATCCCGGCCCCCAAAAAACTATTAGAGGGTGTGTAAGCATAATAAGGAGCAAATGCTGAAATTTCCAGCCACTCTAGCACCTTTCATATGACCTGTATGCACAACATATAGCGAGCCAGCCGGACCAACTTGAAAACTGAAGATGACAGTTTTTGTTGACAGTTTCAAATACAGAGAGGGACTTTCCTTGAGTGTGTGCGTGTGTGTGTGTACATGAATGTACATTAAAGCAGACATCCAGATGTGATAGTCTGTACACAAGTATACATGTATGTAGATGTATACACAGATATATGGATATAAACATACACATTACTCTACACACACATACACAAAGTATGTGTGTATGTATACCTCTGTGAATTTTCATTTTTTTTTTTTTCACAGCTATTGGGGACATCTACATTTTAACAAATTTGTCTGGAGATGAAAGGAAGTAACTTACATAGATTGACTTACTGAAGATGCTTTTATATTTCTATTTCAACCATTTTGGTAGTCAATAATTGATCAGAAGAGTTTATTTAAACAAGTTTGAAAATCAGACTATATGTGTGCTAGTTCTTTTCTTGTGTGAAGATCTAGCAATGTTGCCAACTTTATTTTCAAATTTACATCTAAAATCAAGTCAAAAAACATCTTCAACCATAAGTGTCCACTAGATGGGGACAGACAGGGTATTTGCCCCCTCTCCTCAGGTCATGTCTTCTCACTAAGAGCAAAGAAATGGTTGGAACCTTATAGTAAGTAAAGGATTATGGTGCATTACGGTTGTTTTATGTAACCCCAACTTAATGTTCCCATGCTTCCCCACCCCTAGGATAGTGGCAGCATATGGCCATGTCTGAAACCTCTAGATTGACCAGATGTATATCTAAAATCTAGGAAATGTATATCATATGATATCAATAAATCAAGTATGACTTGAATTTTCAACGACTTTTCTGTCAAAATGTTACTTAATTTATCAAAAATATTGTTTATTTTATTACTACAAATCAAATAATAATGTTTCTTATTTTATCAAAGATCATCTTAATAGCAATTTCTGACATCTAGATGCAAAAACATCTACATTGGCAACAAATATTCATTGATGGTAACAATGGAAAAAGAAGAAAAAGCCAAAAATAAAAAGGTTTATAAAACTTAAGAAATAGAACAAGGGTCAAACTACAAACCATCTTCAATTTTGATTGAAGATGATTGCTGAAACTTTTGTATTGGTATATAAAATAAAAAATCATTTACAAAAATACGCATATTATTGTTTAAATATATTTGATTATTGGAATGAAATATGCTCCTGGTGCATATCTGTATGATAAATTTTTGTTAATATCAAAGACTTGTCAATTTAGCTCAATAGTGAGACAACCCCCTGGTAATCAGTTGGCCATGAGTTCAAGTCATGGTAGGGGAATGTAGGTTTTACGTATTGGTTCACCTTCCTCCAGTATATATTTGTGTTTGAATAATCTTTGGATGAAACTCAAAATCACATCCACCAATTCAGAGGGAGTCTACGTTTACATGGTTTGCTGAGGATTGTTCTCGTTGTTGTTATGATAGGGAAACAGAGTCAACTCCAGACTTGGTACAGGAGTTTGACATAAACAAATGAAGGACTAGCATTCAAAGGGAAATCATATATGTCCTGTTGGGGGGAATCAGTTAAAAAGTGGGAAAAAGAGGTGATCGATGAACAAGTTACTTCTCTCGCCTTTTCATGGGCTGTGATCACTTTAAAAAAATTAGAATAAAAATTTAAAAAAAAACAAGAGGGCTAAACCAATAACCAATTTAGCATAAAGTTATATTACATATCGAACCCGCCCCACTAAAAACCTATTTTAGAGGGGAATTTAAAGAAAAAACACATTAAAAAAAATCTCCCTCTGCTCATTGTGAGGAGTATGTGTGCAAAATTTCAAGTTCTACTATAGGCAAATTCCAGATAGATACATAGATATAAATGACAGAAAGCATGAATAACCTAAACCCAGCAAAAGTGATTGAACCGGTCTGTTGTGGGTAGAGGTGATCAAAAACAGTCGAGAATGAAAAAAACAATAAGAGGATTTAACACTTTTAGGGCTCTCTCTAAGTCACATCCGCTATGAGAACAAAAATCTTAATTTTTCTAGCAGAACTTCCTACACTTCTCTGATGTAATTATATATAACTATATGAGTCAGTTTTCCCCATCTCATCACTGGTCCCAAGAAAATGAGTAGCACAATGGAGAGTTTCACTATGAGAAAAACAAGTAGGATTGCAAGGATTCAGAAAGAGAAAAATCAAAAATATGAAATAAAGAGCTTAGCATTTACGAACTTGCTTAATGATTTTCGGGAACCTTCTTTAGAAGCCATAGCTACAACAATTGTCTTGAGGCTCAACAAACCAGCAAACACTAATATAGAGTGGAGAAAAGTAAATAGAAACTTGAAAAAAAAAAATCGTTTTGAATTGGTATTCCACTACATCCTATAAAGGCCCACAGCCTTAATGCTTTGCCAAAAAATATCCGTTTGCCAAATGATGAAGATAAAGATGTCTTTGAAGAAATTTCTGAGCAAAGTTATCTTCTCTGATGGTTTTTATTGCAGGCTTTCTCTTAATGAAAAATTTATCCTTCAAATCAAAAAATCATGACTAGAATTGCTCGATGAGGCTGAAAGCAGGTCTTCTCATCTATTATTCATTTTTATGATTAGTATTTACCTTAATCTTAGTTTTTGGTTGATTTTTATCGTAACTCTACTCAGGCCGGCTTCCTCTGGCAGTGAATTAACAATGTTGATTGGAAATAAAAGATAATCTTCGGGTGAAACTTGAAATCACACACATCACATCAGAGGGAGTCTATGTTAACACTCCACCACTTGATCAATTGGGCAACTGAAGCTAATTTAGCGTGCAGAAGCCAAGATCAAACATTTAAACTTACTCTCTGTAATGATCCCACCACCATATTTACTTACAATCTGGTACAACTAGTATTAACACATTATATAAAATATTTTATCAGTTCAAGTATTATAAATCATTATTATTAATTTTCAGAACTATTTACTTTCTCATTAATTTTTATCACAAAAATTATTGGCGTGACCATGGCTAGCTCTGAGCTGTCTGCATGTACACATGCATACACGTTTTACAACCAGTACACAAAAAAAATAATGTGTGTACAAAAGATTTAAAATTTTGTAGATGTCTGAAAAAAAAAAAAAAATTGATTCACTATGTCAAAATCAAAAGTGCACTCATACTTTTGTCACCTAAACAAATTGTCACAACGTAGGATTTTTGTGCACTTTGACCCCAAAAGATTCAAGGTAATCCAAGTCGTGACTACTATACACCTTTTATTTCTTAGTTGCTTTTTATCCCAAAGATTATTGATATGAAGGATACGAGTTTGAGTCACACACACATTTTTTTTTATTCCCAATCAATCGAAGAAAGCTGGCCTGAATTAAGTAAGCAGTGTTGGGGGCGATCAATCAAAATATTGGAAAAGGGAGTTATCACTCAATGAATTAATTCTTTCACCATTTGTTGGATCACGAAAAAGTTTGTATTTCAAAAGAACGTTTTTTTTCTTGACGTAATAATGAGTAAATTTTCAGCCCTCTAGCTCAATTGATGCAGTGTATATGCTTCATATGGTTCCATGAAAAATGCTCACATGATAAAAGGTCATATAAAAAGTCCACACAGAAAAGAGCTCCTATGGAAAAAGCATACATTGATAAAAAAGAGTTATATTTCATTTCAATATTAGAGAATAAAACAATAATTTTATCATTGCAAAATTTCTGATAATGTCATCAGTGACCATTTCATTTCAAATAATATATTTAGATCTATATATGTTAGTCGTGTGGATGCGAGATGATCTGACAGAATATTGTTGAAAGTGATGACTGAAAGATAAAGAGGAAAATTCAAGTGAAAAACAAGTGTCATATATCATTATTGTATGCTGTTTATATGTTTGAGATTGAGGAAAGAAATACATAAATATATGTCTACAAAACTTTACAGCCTCAAACATTGAACACATTAAAAAACTTTAAAATTTTTGTGGAGTGTCACTTCACTCACTCATTTTGTAATATCTGTGAATGTAATTTATGTAATTGTCTTCAGTATTCTTTTGTTTTATACATACTTTGTTGTTATGGTACTGTGTGTAAATTTTCTCTTGTTGGGATCATCAGTTGTTTATCATGTAACCGTTTTGGAGATTTTAAAAGCGAAAACAGTTATATTAAAATGGCACACCAATACAGATGATCAAACACCACCTCCCTTAAATACATTAGAGAACAATGATAAAATATACAAGAAACAAGTATCTATATATTAATGTATTAGGAAGATCTTGGTTCAAAAAAAGTGCTCAACACCATCAATAGAGCTGTTATAAATGAGTAAAGATTTTTTCCAATCATTGATTACAGATTGTACATCATTTCATTAAAAAACTTTTAAAATCTTTCTTTCAATTTTATATACATATATAAGACTTGCTGCAAACGTTTCAGGGATGCCAATCAGATTGAAGAAAATGGTGCGGAGTACTCACAAATCATGCATTTTTCATTCAACATTGAGGCTTGACTGAGGGAGCAGATACAGTAATTTACTACACACAAATATTAACTGAAGATCATATAATATTGCTCAGATTGTTTGAATTATCACTATGGAAAATTATTTCCATAAATAGTATTAACTCTGATACACCTTTATTTGAAAAGTTATGTATTTGTTTTGAAAACTATCTTAAAGTATGATCAAAATTATAGAGCGATACCAGAATGGTTGATTTTAATTTCACTATTGCATTAAAAAGTAGCTAGATCTAGGGCCAAATTAGCTAAATTAGCATCACTGCAGCTTTATCAGAATGAATAGTATTGCTCAATTGTGCACCCTATTTGAAAATATATCAATAAATTTGCAATAAACACTGCAATCATAATGCTTTTATATAAAAAAAGAAACCCAAAAGATCTCAACGACTGACCCATTAGCCTACTCAACTGCATATACAAACTTTTCACAAAAATCAACATTAATCTAATCGTAAAAGCACTAGATGAAAATCAACCACGAGAGCAAGCTGGCTTCAGAAGAAGCTACTAAACCATGGACCACCTGCATTCGATAAATCAGTTGAAAGAAAAAGTAGCAGAATATAAGCTACCACTCACTGTAGCATTTATCGACTTCAAAAAGGCCTTCAACTCAGGGGAAATCCCTAAGGTCATGGAAGCCATCACTCTACAAGGTGTAGATCCAGTATATGTGAAAGTGCTGCAACATATATACAGTCATAGCAGCTCCTTTATCAGGCTTCATAAAGACTTTGAGCCCTTTCAGCTCCAAAAGGGGGTAAGATAAGGTGATACCAACTCACCCAAACTCTTCAGCCTGCCTCAAGACTAGACTGGGAGAATAAAAGAATCAAAATAGATGGCGAGTATCTGAACAACCTCAGATTTGCAGATGACTATGACCTTTTTGCACAGAACCTACACGACCTCCAACTAATGCAAGATGAAATAAATGAAGAAAGCAAGAAAGTCAGCCTACACATGAACTTCAGCAAGACAAAGATCATGTGCAACAACCACATTGGAAATAAGAACACTAATATCAAAATCTAGGACGCAGAACTGGAGAAAGTAGACCACTACATCTACCTAGAACAACGAATCTCCATGAGACCCTCAAAAGAAGAAATCAAGCAAAGAATCACACTAGGATGGCAAGCTTTTAGCAGAGCAAGCTCAACCTTCAAAAACAAGAAGATCCCATCAATCCTGAAAGAAGGGTATACAACCAATGCATCCTCCAAATAGTCACATATGGAGCTGAAACATGGAATCTAACCAAGAGACAGATCCACAAATTGAGAACCTTGCAATGTGCACATGGAAGGATTATGCTCAATCTTACATGGAGAGACCACAAGACAGCACAATACATCCAGGAGAAGACATCATAAAATCCATTAAAAAACTCATATAACAATGGGCTGGCCTTGTCTAAAGCATGGCAGACAACTGATGGACATCGCAACTCACAACATGGATCCTTAGAGATCACATGTGCCACCGAGGCTGGCAGAGTATTAGATGGAGAGACAAGCTAGACAAATTCAGAAAGTACTGGCTCTTTGATGTCCATGATAGAAAAATGTGGCGAATCCATCTCGCATTGACTTTTTTTTTTTCCTAATGATGAGTTTAGCCAAACTTAGGTCAATGCAATGATTTTATTTTCATTTAATAGCAAAACAAAATAAAGTGATGAATATACGGAAACTATATGATGCGTAAATGATATTTTGATGTTTTATTCCAAGATTAAAAGCATATATGAAGAAACCCATTTTGACAGTTTGAGAGTCAGTTTTGGTTGACAGAACCAAAATAAGAAGTAAAAACAAAGAGATATAGTAAGAACTAGAAAACACTCAAAGAGCACATACCTCCATCAACAACATTGAAACTAAAAACTTAATAATCAGGTTATAGATCTCAGACAATGCTGTGAGAAAAGCTTGTAAGAATTATTCATCAGAGACATCCCTTTGAACCTTAATTCATTTCAACACTCGATTATTCCCTTTAGACTGAGTAACTTTGAAATCAATATGTTATTATATCTGAAAAGCCAGAATATAATCTTATCTTGCAATACTAACAAAATAAACAAAAGAATTCCTGGAATTGTCCAAAGATTTAATTAATTATCCCTTGGGCCATGGTTCTTCCTTGTACAAAATATCATTGAAAATTGTAGAGAACTTTTGGAGATAATGTGTAGACAAACAGGCAAGCCCATCCCTTTCGAAAAATCCCCGAAAGAGACAGACAAACATAGTAATAGAGAAGAAAACAATAAAGAAGGTGAAATCGAAAAGACCAGATACCTACTCAGTGTCAATACTATTTGTGAAGAGCGTTTTAGTTTTCGTCTTTTCTTTCGTTTGGGTTTCGTCAAAGGTCCAAGCTTGTCAACTGGGAACAATTCATTCACACTGAACCGTCTCTTAGAATCTATATTGTTGTCTGGCCTTATCTCACTGCATCTTTGCATAATTTTATGCACAGCGTTTACAAACTTTGTTGTTGGTGTTTGGGGGTCTTCATTAGAAGCCATCGCTACAAAACTGGTCTTGAGGCTAAGAGAACCAGCATCCACAAATATACAACTGAAGGGATGGAAATCGAAAGCCAACAGTCCTGTGTTGACGTTCCTGTGAAGTCTATAAAGGGTCAGAGACTTGATAAAAACAATGTCCAATTGTCGACAATGAAAATGAAGATGTCTTTCAAGAAATATAAATGTCTTTGTAGAACAACAAATAATGATCTACGCCAAAAACTTTCTTCTCGTAGGTTAATCAAAAATTTATCATTCTAAACAAAAAAAAAAAGTCATTGCCAGAATTGCTTAATGAAGCTAAGAGTAAATCTTTTGGTTTGTTTCGCTGAATTTTTTATCTAGGAAAGAAAAGGTTAGGTTCGGGGAAGGTTATTTCAAGAAGATGTTTTTGGACAAAGCATGAGGAAGATTAATGTGTATCATTTAACATTTAGCACTCTGTAGGTGCCTGTTTTGTCAAGTAAAAAGTTTGCCCTACCTCTGCAGGGATCTATTATATCTGAACTAATGTATGTTTGAGTTTTGTGGTAGTGTTATCTCAATTTCATGTCAATTTCAATGCTATATGAAAAGACACACAAGTTACAAGCTTTCAAAAATACTAAGTGCAAAAAATCTTGGCACACTTAAAAAAGAATTCAGAGTGCTACAGGTTATTTTTCAAATGCATTTTATAAGAAAGAAGGAAAAAAAAAAGGTAGAAGTGATTTTAATATCTTAGAAATTTCCACAAAACCAAACAGATAAGAACTGCACTACTTTTTCACAAAGCTACTTGGAGCCAATATTTGAAATCTTCAAGAACCTATTTTTATCATGGAATTATAGAAGAAGTTTTGAGAAAATAATAAAATTTACAGTAAATAGAAAAATCCAATTCAGCCTCTAGAAGGCAAACTGATAATCATGAAAAACAAAGAAATAGATATGATATTTATGATATCTATCTATATTCCTGTGGTCGACTCCTACTACTATTAGTTAATTTTTAGGCTTCAGACTTGTGAAGGAGGAGTAATAAATAAATCACAGTTATAGTGAAGCTTGAGTCTCTTTTGCTCCCATTCAAGCATAAGCACTCTGTTGCATTATAGACTTCATTAATTGAATTGCAAGAACAGGTGGGGAGGGAGAAGGAAAAGGATGGAAAATGCAAGGAGAATAGACTATAGTCAGAAAGTGTAATAGTTGCACATACAAACAATCAGACCAATAGTATAATTTTTTTGTCAATTGGAATAGAAGTATAGTTTTCCAGTCAGCAAGTCCTTTAAAAAATCCAATGATGCTTAATGATGAATAATATCAATTTATCCAAAAATGGAGAAATAGTTGGAACTCCACACAGTTCTTCAGAAAGAAGCTTCGGGGTTGAGTAAAAGTCTTGTATTTGCCACACCCTATAGTTATTCCTGTACCGCCCATAAAGGGTCACAACTTTAATGCTGTCATGAAAGGAAGTCCAATTGCCAAACGGTAAAGATGAAGACGTGTTTGAAGAAATATAAATAATGTGAGGTGGATTCAATTTTACATGTGATGATAAACAAGAGATGAAACGCTGATTTTGCGAACACAAAAATTTCCCAAATTGCAATAAGAGCTTCAGCTCTTCGATAAATATCCCTCAGATCATCGGATACTGGTAGTGAGTTCCAAATTGTAAGATCTTGTGATCAGTGATGTTCCATGGGTTGAATCCTAGCCATCTTCTAGGTGAATGATAAGATGTTGTTTTGTAGGTATAAAAAGTTACGATCAAATTGCAAATCATGAAAGCTGAATTGTCAATACACAATAGAGAAGGAAGAGAAAGAGAAGACAAAAAAAAATGAAAGAAAACATTAGTAAAGAGGTCCAAACTTCATAAAGGAGAGACAGAGAGAGAGAAATAGAGACAGAGACGTACATAATTGGTCCTTGATAGCAGAAATATTTACAAAATCAACACCGGAAGAGGTGGAGGAGGGAGAAAATAGACTAAAAGGATTTGCGATGCTTCTTTCCGGATACATTGATGGACAGCAAAAACCATCACTTGGAACAGCAAATACACGGCTCTGTTTACTTTATTTAAATCGGGCTAAGAGTACTTGAACGCCACACGGGATCAAGGACAGGGATATAAATTAATTGTACTCATCTGAATAGGTAGATTCTGTAAATAGCCGACTGACATATCACCTGACGCCATCCAACTGACAACTTGATGACCATAGATTATTTCAGGCCAATATTATTACTTAGAAATGATAGGCAACATGGTTTACATAAGCAACACCTTGAAAACTTGACTACACATCAATGTTAAAATTAAGCATCTCTTAATTTGGTCAGTAAATACTATTAAGTTGTAACGTATGAATTGTTTTTTGAATAGTAAGATGAAGAGTGATACGAACAACAAAAAAAGTAAATATTTAATCATAATATCCGCATGCAGCACACAGGAATTACTGCATGATCCAGAAATAAGGACCTAATTAATTATCAAAAAATAGATCTTTTATCTAAAATGATCTAAAAAAAAAAAAAAAAAAAAAAAAAAATAGATCTTTTATCTGAAAAAATACCATCACAAAATTTGGACCATAGAGACCAAAAAAGCAAAACAAAAAAACAAAGACATTTTTAGATGGTACCTAATAGTATACGTGTGCAATTTTCCAAAGTTGTAGTCCCAAAAGTGAGATCAGGAGTGACTGGAGACACACACACACACACACACAAGATCAAAGAGAGAAGAGTCTGTAGCCCATCTGGCTGGTTGGTTGGGTAGGCCATATTTCGATATGACCAATATGAAACAACAAATTTTTCCCATGATCCTCTAACAGTAATATGCAAATACTATAAAACCAGTTTACTGGTTATGAAATTCACTGATAGTGTAAATCATGGCTTCCCTATTATTTAATCTTTTATAACAGATATTAAGTTCAAAATGCTTGAAAAGGAGATAATCTATCGGAAAAATGTCAGGTAAATATGGAGAATGTTGCAAGACTTCATATCGCAATTTTGTAAGTTCAAACACAGTCATCTGAAAGATATGGGATGTGACACTGTCAGAGAGCATTTCATTCAGATCATGTGGCATCCATTTTTCCAACCTCTCCTATTGCTCCGAGATGACATGCCATAGCAACTGCTGAAGTCTCAAAAGTCTCCAGAAAGTGCACAGACCATTGTTCATGGATTGTTGGCTTCTGCAGTTGATAATTCTTCATCATGAAGAACAAGCTTGGGCCTCTCTCAAGTTTATCATCGGTATTCATATCTCCAGACCTAAACCCCTAGGACCAAAGCTAAACAGCTTCTTATGTAGAACTTTTCTCTCCAAATGCTTTGTTGACATTATCAGCAGCTTGAGCAGTATTGTATTCTAATTTGAAATCGTATTTGAAAATCAGTCCAACTTCTCTAGTAGACACAACAGCTGGTCAAGGCTCAAACTCCTTCCGTAATAATAGATTATCTCTATTCACATTGAATCTGAAAAGAATAGCAATATCATTAGTAAATCCTTCACTTTCAGCATTGTTCTTTATTATGTGAAAAAAAAAATATTTCATGCGTAACAACCTAATATTTGAGAATTTGAAAAACTGAAAATTGAAACTGGCTTGTTATAAGAGAAAAGCTAGTCTCAAGATTTGAAAAAGAGAGAGATCAACAAAAGAGTCTAAATTTACTGGGAACATACAGGCTTATTAATAACTTTCACACACTGGATTTCAACTGTCAGCGCATAAAATATCCATCAAGGATAAGGCTGTCTCTATCACACAGTACTGCAACATGAGGGCATAGCAATAAACTTCAAATACAAAAGTCTACAGAAGTACAACACCACTTCATCTCCACCAGAGTTATCAGTCTGTCGAACAGTCCCAGTATGAAAAATAGTTACTTCTAAAAGCATAAATACTTTCAAAAGTTATCTAAAAAAAATGACACAGTACATGATCTTTACCAATAAATTCAACTATTAATCATCTCAAAATCTAGCAACAAATTGTCAACAAAAAATTACAATCAAGAACCTTGTCTGCAGATTGGCATGAAACCTTGTCTGCAGATTGGTACGATAATCCTTTTTGATGGGTTCATGAAAACTGATAACGGCCAGCATGGATCACCTAGATGCAACTGATAAAGGGTTGGCAAAGTATATTTATAGGAAATGATATCAAAGTTTTAAAGAGAAGATTGAAATTGTTCAGAAATGATTGGCCTCATTTTACAATCACAGAAATGGTGGAAATGTAAGAGTATTCAATAGATCCTGATTTATTTAGCTCTAGAAGAATGAATTTCTCACAAGAAACTGGCTTCCTAATTTGGGAGTTCTATAAGAACCTCAATTTACATACTTATGTCCAGAAATGTGGAATCGATAGGAATTCCATTTGACCAGGTTTATCTTGAGATTCCTTTAGAAGGAAAAAAAAAAAAAAGGATGAAGAATATATGAAACTATTTCTGTAGCTCTTGGACTTTTTTGTACTTTCAGGTCAGTGATTGTGGCAGTAGTGAGCTGCTCAGCACAAAGTTGTAAAGGAGGGCACTTAGTGAAACTTAGCCTAGCCAGATCCTCTCCACCCTGAGATTCTACCTCCATCACCCCCATGGTATTTCGAGGCAAAATAAGGAAATAAGACAGGTCTGAATAGTCACTCAATCGAAACTGTCATAGCAGCATGAGGGTGATCAATTAAAAAATTTGAAAAATAAATGATCAAGAAGTTACTTCTTTCTCCTTTTGTTGGGGTATTGATCATCAAAATATCTGACTTTTTAAAAATCAAACATGAATGCTGCTGGACACAAAGGGACTGATTTAGCATAAACTTATATCGCAAATTGAGCCCCTCACCTAAATCCTATTCAGAGGGGGATTTTAAAAAAGACTTTAAGAAAACTCAAATGGGAATGGGCTGATCATGTTGCATGAATGTCAGACCACTGATGGAAGTCATGACTTACTACATGGATCCCCAGAGATCATCTGCAAAATTGTAGCCGGCAAAAAATAAGACAGTGTGACAAACAAGACAAGTTCAAAAAGTACTGGCTCTGTAACACGAACAATTAAGAGGTCTGACAAATCCTGGAGAAGGACCATGTCCAGCGATGGACATTAAAAAGCTGCTGTTGCTGCTGATGGCCATGGGTAAATAATGACTGAAGTGTGTGCATAAATAATAATAAAGGATTTAATCAAGAGCAGAAGATGGAAGATGTGTTCATTCATTATCCATAATTAATAGAAGGAGCTGAAGAGGGTGTATTATAAACAGAGGCACACCTTCTTCTTTCAACGTGATATTCAGAAGATGATGATATATCATCAGAGAGAGAGAAAGAGATAGAGAGAGAGAGAGATAGCAGTGAAAATAAAAGCATGTTTAGGGAACCTCACTCAATGAATAACCAACTTGAAATTTCCCCAAAGAGAAAAAAATATGCGGGCTGTATCGTTAGCAGAATGGTTGAAAGAAGGTGTAATGAATGTATATATGGGGATATGTAGGCAGTGTATAAAGCAGTGAAGGTCGCTCCTCCCTCAAACAAAGGCTGTGGGACAGTGTTCTCAGTATGGATACAAAAATGAAATTTTAATGTTTTGGCATCATTGGGACTTTGATAAAGCGCATTAGAATCCTTTTTTTTCAACGCTGCAATAAATAAATAAATGAATACATTGTTCATTAAATGTACGTTGGCATTTTTAAATTCCCTCCTAAATTCTGAAGTGCAGAACCGCCAATCTCATTATTTTTAATGAATGGCATCTTGTTTCAGTGTGTAGTAATAACAAATGTGCACAAAACTTCCAAAATCTTTTGAAAACCATGATCAACAATATACTTTTGGCAATAAGATTAATGAATTATTAGTTTGATCAAGTTATGAACACATTATTATCATTCATTTTCTTTCAAATGATCAATTCTACCTTTAAATACAGATGGAGTGTCTGAATCATTTTAATACACCTGACTATGCTATGAGATGAAAAAGATTGAAAATCACCGGTATGAAGTATCTTACATGTATGCAGGTTTTTGTGTTTATATATATATGTATGTGTGTGTATGTGCGACAAAACAGTAAATGGATAATTCATAACTGACAGAATTATAGACATTTTCGTTGGAACTTAATTTTGCTTGGTAATACTCGGTAGCAAACCGAGTGGCCTTGGATTGAGTAAGAATAAATTTTTGAAATGAGTGTCAAGTCGGGATCAAACCCATGTACACCTTGGAAGCAGGCTCTGCTCTTACCAACTGAGCTAATGACACTCTTATGGTAAGGTAGGAGTTCAAGAAAGCCCTAGTTTTATTCTTTTCTCTCAATTTGCTACTGGGTAACATTGGTGCTGAGCAAAATTAAGTTCCAACTATGATGTCAATAATTATCACACACACACACTATATATATATATATATATATACACACACACATATATGTATGTTGCATGTATGTGGATGTGTGTACATATATTGAATAAATGTGTGCATGTATATAGTAGTATAGCAGTTTGAGTATCAACTTGAAAAAGAGGTTATTGTACTTGCATGTTATGAGAGAGCACTCAGGTAGAGAAGAACTGAGCATTTGTTTTATAGAAAAAATGTACATGTTTAGATATAAAAGATGTTGATGTGTATCTCTGTGTGTATGTGTGTGTGTAAGGGGGAGTGATTTGATGGTTGCAACAGAACAGGGGTACTTCATTGACCAATCCAAACATCTCCACGGGGTGGGGGTTGTCCACGGCTAAAAAATGAAAAGGAGCAGCCATTTGAAGAGTGATCAGTATCAATGATGGCAAGGTGGCAAGAAGTAGAAAAATGTATGATTTGTGAACAGTCAAGGGACGACGGAGCAGGGGAAGTGGGGAATGGGTGGGGAATTTGTGGATAAAACTTTATTGACTCGTTTACCAATACATCATCAGTCAGGAGACAATGAAAGAAGTGAAGAGGAGGTCATTTATTATCTATAATTAATGAGAAAAGCCAAAGAGGGAGGAGTTGATAATAAGCAGAGGCACTCTTCCTTACTTTTACACAATATTCAGAAGAGGAAGACATGTCATCAGGGGGTAGGGTTTAACTTTGTATGTAGACACGGTCTGTGCGGAAAGTATGCAGCCATCCATAATATCCTAAGAACTGGTCTCACAGCTTTGATGTATGAACATGCATGAACAGATACTCTCCCATAGGGTTATTCAGTTGGCTTTATGATTGCGCCCATTCTACATATATCACCCGTTTTTGTCAACCCTACCCTCTACAGTCCAAATTTGGCTTTCAGTAACTTTTGGCTTTTTCCAAAGAGGTTTAAGACTATGAATGAGATTAAGGAGAACACGATGAGGGAGCTGATGAAGATCCTGAAAAGGGACTTTGCAGACTGTTTTGAAAAGTGGAAGGAACACAGAGATGAGTGGTTGACATCCCAATGGAAGAGGACTATGGCACCATTGCCCTAGGTAGGCTATTTTTCATTAATATAATGTGTCTATATTCTTTCTAGGCAGATCTTGTATGACTTTAAGTATCTGCATATGTTTCTTTACTCATAAAAGTCAGTACTGTGTACTTGTTATGCTGAATCAGCGAAATCACCTGATTGGTGATATCTCAACTTTCCTTACAAAAGATAAATAGATATTTTCAATTTGATCAAAATAAGGATATGAATCAAACTTTTTTTTTTTACGAAAAATAAGTAAATATGTAGAGTAAACATTTTCTATAGAAAATAAATGAATACAAAGTTTTAATTTGATCAAAGGTTTATCTAATCATAACAAGGATAAAAAACAACTATTTTTTACAATCAAAAGGTAATGCATTTTTTTTTTTTTACAAAAAAAAAAAAAAAAAATTTCTCCTACAAAGCAATATCACTGATTCAGTGTAACTTATATATGCTTATGTACAACGTAGGATCAGCAAGTATCTAGCCTGACAAGATTATTAACTGAATTCTAATCTGAAATTTACCATGTATAATGTTCAATCTATATGACTAATAGAGAGGTGTAGTGAGAATGCATAGATAAGTTATTTTTATGAAGGTGTGAATTTGTTGTGTATAAATATATAGACTGCAGACCTTTACAGATAAATATTCATATTAACAAACATGCTCATTGCATATTTTTGTAAGCATCTCTTAATGTGTAAATGTGTCTGTGTGAATAATATACCAAGTATATTTATATGCATATTTGCAGAATTTACCGATACTTTTAAAGACAAATATACCAAACATTCATTCAGAGATTTCTAAAGCCTCAATTCTCTCAGAACTTGTACAAAAACTTTTGTTGATGACAGATATCTTAGAAACAAATTCAAGAGAAAATCTTCATATGATCTTTATTTCATATCAAAACATTATTTATTGAAGATTGATTATGACAGATTTTATTTTTATATAAATTTTTTAGGTTTTCATTTTTCACCAAAACTAAATAAAGACTTATAAATAAACCTACTATTTTTGAGTTTGGTCTTTGGATAACGGTACTTTTTCTAATTTTTGTTTTCTTAGTTCTTATACATTCTAGGGAGGGGGTTTTGGAACAATTTCTATGGCATGTCCAGCAGTGTTGGCATACCCTTTGTGGAAAATATAGTGTGAAATGTCTGGATAGCACAGAATAGACAATATACATTTTGAATTAGATGGATTTGTTTGGCTTTTTCCAACAAATAACTCATTTCTAGATGCAGTACCAGAGAGCCACACCCATATATAATTCTCAATTGACAGTTTTGCACAGAATTTATTTCAGTTGGTTGAGATTACTTCAAAATTCCAGTTATTTTACAAACCTAGCATATCCGGGTAATTTTTCTCGCATATCCATAGGAATAGGCATACAACCCAGGGAGGGCAGTGGGACAATTGTTCCCCCCTTCCCCAATTCAGGCAAAACAGAGTCAAATTTGGGGCAAATGAATGTAATACAGGCAAAACCATGTCAAATTTCAGGCAAATCAAGCCATCTGCCCCATCTTAATGGAAGAGTCGACATACGCCTATGCTCCTAGGCATACACATATCCCAGTTTGAGAATTCAAGTTCTATAGATATAATTTCTATGGATATAACTGAAGCAAGGTAATACAATAACATTATGATGTAAATGGATACTTATATAAGAGTTCCACATAAGCAATATAACTGAAGTATGTAAATATAAAAAGTTTCCATGAAGGAATTTACACATAAAAAGGTTGAAAGTTATGCTAAATTGCGTTCTCTGTTGAAAATTAAAATTTGGTTTTAAAAAAAATATTGAAACACAGCATTTATCTGCTACCTTTTCTGACAGTAATAACTGAGTAATTTTGCAATTTCATTGTACTTGAATAAGTATTATTATTATTTTGCGCAGGATTTTCTTGTTTCTATTCAATATTTCCTGAATACAAAACTAGACTAACAAGTAAAATTAAGTAAATATCCCTCCCCCAAAATCTAGAAGAGTTCAATACAAAGAGATTGCCGAATTGTCAATTTTTTTGTATATATGTTTAGATATTGGAGAGTGTAACACACAAATATACGCATCAAGAAATGGATGCAAGTAACTGGACAGAATGAATTATACATTGGGTTGTATTGAATCTCATTTGGGATGATCTCCCGTTGTTACACGGTTAATATATCACTCAAAATTATATAAATTACACTAACAGATTTTAGAAAATAAGTGACTGAAATAAGACAAAACATTTTGAAAAAACTTTTGATACTTAGTGTTTAAAGCTGTAAAGCTTTCTAGATTACTTATATTGAAAAGTGTTAAATGTGTGTACATTATATATAGAGAGAGAGAGAGAGTGAGAGAGGAAGAAAAGTGTTACACAAAAATGTATATATAGTCTAGGAAGCTTTACAGTTTTGAACACATAACAAATTAAAGAAATTTTTCAAAATTTTTTTTTAGTCACTTCAGTAACTTATTTCCCACATCCGTTACTGTAATCTATGTAATTTTCTTCAATGTTTTTTTAAAGTTTTACATAAATTTTGCTATTATGGTACTATGTGGACATTTTCTCTTGTTAGTTGTTTATCATGTATATATTTATGCTTACCATATATATATATATATTTATATGTGATACTTTTCAGTTGCCAGTTGCTGATGAATGCAAGAGGCATGAAATTCTAACATTCATCAGGTATATGTTCTTGTAATTCTTATATAATGTAATCCTTATAATAATAGCTGTATTTACTGTTTTAAATTTAGAGCACAGTGATCGAACGTCTACAATGGATAAAATCTGTTTTCATTCATTATCTGTTTGTATTTTGCATATTGAAAAAAATAAAAAATAAAAAAATAATATTAATATATATATATATATATATATATATATATATATATATATATATATATATACCCATATATATAATGATCATATATGCAAATATCTTCTTTGCTTGGGTTCAAATGGGGTGTTGTGATTGGTTAATATACCTTCTTATCATAAATTAACAATGAAAATCATGTCATAGAACCTTCATGTCTTATCACACATTAAAATGACTTTGTAAAACAATTTTAGATTTAAAACCAAGTAAAACACATTAATACAGCTTGAGACTTGGAAAAAACCTTAAATTACGATACTTGAATGAGTAAAAATAATCGTCCTAATAAAATAATTTTAGGCTGTGTATTGCCAATCCATACATAAATAACCCAGTCATTCTTTATGGGTATGTGCAAGTATATATATAAAATGTTGATACATATATGCTGGTTTCCTAGATGTTTTGCTCAATAAAATATGATTGTAAATAAGCTGGAGTATTCATCCTTAGTTGATTTGTAACAATCAAACAATCAACTCATCATTATGTGAGGATGTATATATATGGCATATGGGTGTACTCATTTCTATGTGTACATATTTGTGTGTGTGTGTGTGGATATTAGCTGATTAGTCTTTACCTATGAGAATGTATGTGGGCTTGAGACTCATTATGGTAATTAATAATCAAGTATCTACCTGTATTCAATGTTATTGTATAAACAAAGTTTTAATTCTAAGCCAATAAGTAGAAAAGTAATTAAAATCCATAGTTTCATTGAAATAGACCCTGATGCCTGAGCCACTGTACCCAGGCACTTCTGATGTTTATTGAAAAATATGACGACAAATCAATGATAATATCTGATCTCCGCTGACCTATTTCTTTAATCATGCTACCTGAAATTTTAATTTTCAATTTGAATAAAAAAAAATTTTTTTAAAATTCATATTTGAAGTAAAAAATCAATTTACATTAAAATTTAATTAGGACGGGAAATTTATCTTTGAATTATAATATGATTTGAAAATTGAAAATTCAATCTAAGATTAGATTTTTGATTAAAATTCAGAATCAAATTTTCAAATCAAAAATTCAATTTTTAAATTTGAATTTATAATTTTTGAATTTAGAATGAGGAAAAGAAATGAATTTTCAAATTCAAATTTACTTTTGAATTTATGCTTGAAAAACTGACTTTTTGAAAATTTTAATCTAATTTTGAATTTCTGTGTGTGCTCAAGACTCATTATGGTAACTGATGAGTAAATTTTTATTTCTAAGCCTATTAGTAGGAAGGTAATATTCCAACATTTCTTTAGGGCAGACTCTAAAAGGGTAGGGATTCACTACCTGCTGCCAGGAACAATGTATTGAGATAATTCTGATGCTTATTAAAATACAGAGACTAGTCAAATAACCAATTTCTTTGATTAAAAAAAAATAAATCGATAACCAAATTTAAATGAGAAGAAATCAATTTTCAAAATTAGATTGAAAATTAGTTTTTAATATGTATTCAGGATTAAATCTAAAAATTCATATTAGATTTTTAAATTCAAAAATTCATATTAGATTTTTAAATTTGAAATAACGTTTTTGAAGTTTAAAATCAAATTCATGAATTTTTAAATTTAAATTTAAATATTTGGATTTAAATAAACATAAATGATAGAGGAATTAGAATTTAATTTTGTATATTTAAAGCTGAAATTTTTTATATTAATTAAGATTAATTTCTAAATCTAAATTCAAAATCTAAAATTTCATTTCAAAATTTGAATTTGAGATTTAAATTATGATTTAATTGAAATTCATGATTAAAATGAAAAATTACTCAGATTTACATCAAAAAATTTGATTTTGAATTTGAATTTAAATTTTTGATGTGAAAATTCAATTTTGAATATCAATTAGAAATCCAATTTTAAACTTATAGCGTAAGTTTAATAAAATAAACTATCTGTCTCAGAACTTGCCATTCCATGGGGCAGCTGATTTCACTCTAAAATCGATCTTGGATAAAAGGGGGCTCTAGATATTAATGTTCCATAAGTGGGGGAGGTATTGTTTGTTATAAAGAGCTCATGGGATTGGTATTGGAAAAACACTAAGTCTCCATCATATATTTGATCATCTGTATAAATAATTCTGTAAAACATTTCTTATCACTTCACAGTGAATCTATTCTCTAGAGCTTGTCAGTTTTTTTCCTCTTAACAGTGAAGTCATTGTTCCAGGCTTGTGGCTGTATTCATGGTAATTTTAAATTTAAAGTGGACATTTTTAATTTTAGATTTATATTAAAAATTTGATTTTGAATCTTAAATGACCTTGAGGAAGTATGAGAAGCACTCACGGTGTTGTCATGGTCGAAGCTTCTATTTTGTTTAGATTTTTCACAATGGTTCTACTTGTTGAAGGCAAGAAAAATTGAAAAGGGGAACGTGGCCCCTTCCTCTCTGTATATTACCTCAATGGGAAAGTCAAGCAATGCAGTTTTGGCAATAGATTTTACAGATTTATGGACAAAATGATGGGATGGTGAGACTATCTGCAAGACTGAATGGATTATTCAAAGAAAATTCCAAGGAACAAGTGGCTTCAGAAGGAAAAGTTCAAAGTATAAAGAAATAGCACAAGAGTCAAAATCAAAAGAAAAAGAAACTATGTGAGAGAGCTGAACAGTGTATGTTTAATGTGCATGATGAATTTCAAACAGAGAGACAAAACCAAACCAAAAGACCAATGAATTTCACTTGGCTTGGTGAGGAGCAATACTAAAGTAACCACTGAAGATGTTCAAGTGGTTGTTGAAAGTACAAATGCCTTGGCAGCCACTAAGAAAAATAAAAATAAAACCAAAGCAGGAGAGGTGGATATTGAAGATGAATTAGAAATAGCAAAACAGAGACAAAAGGAAAGCGAATAGATTCAGAAGATTCAAAGCTTCAAAACAAGGACTTGACCTGAGAAGATGGAGCAATTAAACAAGCATTTGAATAGACATATTGAAACAAGGAAAAAAAGATAATAAGGAAAATGCTGATGAGAAAAATAGATGAAATTAAAAAGAGATCATGAGGAACTTCACTGAATAACAAATACTCTGTCATGAATGAAAAGCTTGCAAAAGGGCTGACAAAAGTCATACAACAATGTCCGTACAGGAAACTGAAGACGTGTGCAGTCAGAAATGAAAACTCTCCCAATAGATAAAAGGTACATTATTTAGACACATTACCAAGATTGAGAAAGTTTTTGTGGTTTACATAAATAATAAAAAAAGATTGCGCATTTCTAAATGTCCAGTCAAACAGAATCAGATAAATAAATTAGAAACCTGTACGCTGACTTTGAACAGTGAATAGTCCGGAGTTTTAGGAGAATGGGAGCATTAAAAAAATCAACGAAAGCAGGAAAATGTTAATCTGAAAATGAAGACGCTGGAGGTTAATGATGAGAAACAAGATTCAGTTTCATAATGAATGGCATAGATTTCAAAAGCTGCAAATTGGTCAAGGCAAGAGCTTACAAAATCAAGAACATAGTAGCAACAGGAGATAAATTCTTTGAAGGTGAATTTGAAATTGAAAAAAATAAAGTTAAAAGAAGAATTAGAGTAAGTAAAAACACTCAGAAGTTTGGCCAGAGATAAAATTAATGACAAAAACAACATAAAACGGGTTGCTAAATAGGAAAGTGTTGAACAATAAGCGAGACCTTTCTAGACGAAAATTAACAAATGCTGAGAAGAATGAACTTGATATCCGTCCCTTGCATAAATGAATCACCATAGCTTGTACATCTACCAGAACCAATTATCTAAAAAAATGGTTTTGAAAAAAAAAAAAAAATATCCAAAATTATAGAAAAAAAAAAAAAAAAAATACCAGCCCAAGACTTGTGCATTGTTGGTTCAAATTGACCATCGAGATCTAGAAAAACACTTTTTAAAAAGACGAAAAAGAGTTTCTAGTTGGTGCTTAGTGGCATACACATGCAAATTTTCAAGGTTGTAGCTACAAAAATGTGACCAGTAGCATCCAGAGAGAGACACACATACACACACATGAGCAAAGAGAGAATAATCTGTAACCCACATGGCTGGTTGGTCGGATGGGCCTTTTGTGGGGCTTAGGGTGATTCAATAACTCTGACATATTTTTCTGGAAAAAAAAAAAAAAAAAAAAAAAAGAAAGAAAGAAAGATGTCCACCTGAAAATGCAAAGGTCTATGTCCAACAACAGAGGTTAAAAGAAGGAGGAGGATGAGGAGGAGGAGGAGGACGACGACACTACTGACGTTACTGTTATAAAATTCCAACATGTAAGTCGTTTGTTTTGTGATTGATACTCCAGACAGGTACATTGATACAAGTGCAATGAAGATGGCCCCGTAGCACGGTAATTCTTATATAACCCTTTGATGAATCGCTCTTACTTATGCAACCACCTTGGTCATATTGCTCGTCAAAGTGACAAGAGTATCAAGAATGGCACTTGTTACAACTGTGGAAGTCTCGGGCATATCCGTCAAGATAGCCACACCATGAACACAAGAACTTATTACCCTTACTGAGAACCCAGCCATATTGCTAAAATGAGTCCTGAATCAGTAAAAGAAACTATTACACTGTGAAATGTCAAAACAGACATGAGGTTGTTGTTACAAAAAAAAGCCAGAAATTCAAATTTCAAATTTGCTACACTCAGCAACAACAACGAAAAATAATGAAGAATTTGTAGAAAGTAGAAATGGAAAAAACTTTTGGGAAGAATGAGATGTCAAGTTGAATGACTGAATGAAAAATCTGCAGGAAGATATAGTGTTAATTTTTCAAGTCTTGAAAATGTTTCATCTCGGAACAAGATCAATTGAATACCTTGAAAATACTTGTAAACAAAGAGAAAAAAAATTCTGTTGAACTTACAAACAAAAAAAAAAATGTTTGGTTTGTGAACTTACAGAAAAATGTTGTTTGCCTTGTGAAATAAAAGAAAAAAAACGTCTTGCAAATAGATAGAAAGAAAACAGTTTTTGCCAACAGATAGGAAAATGATTCTTGCAGATGAAAATAGAAAAACTTGTCCTGCAAAAAAAAAAAAAAAAAAACCCCAAAACCCCAGAAGAATCAGTCATTCAACCCCCTCCCCCAACAAAAAATCCCCCCCAAAACAGAAGAATTAGTCATTTAAGCAAAAAAAAAAAACAAAAACTATCCATGCAACAATACAAATAGAAAAAAGAGTTGTGTGGAAAGGTTTTAAAAATGAATTCATGTGAGGATGACATAATTCTTTATTGCCACCAGATTTTCAAGAATTGTTTATATTTGTTAATCACTCAAAGTGGTAGTCTATTAATGTTAGGTATACCTTCTCCACACTCAGGTCCCTAAATCCTGAGCACTTCCTGCTTATTATTTTGAAGAACATTTCCAACCACCCTGCCCTTATCCCTGTCAACTATCCAATCCCTACTCTCTCTTCCCTAATAGTTGAGGGGCGGGGGGACCAAAGATTTGTCCATATTCTTCCATCCAAGGACGATCATCAAATAATGCAAGGGAGAGAACTTGATTAACCAAGTTCAACTGTATCCCTTCATTTCAGTGATTTTAAAATTTTATACCACCGAAAGATTTTTCAGTTCAATTTTTCCTTGAAAGCTGAAGAATTTTCTCATCCCTGTTAATACTATATGTTTTTACTTCCCGTGTGCCCTGGCAATTAAGTACCTAAGGGTAACATGTGTTTTCAGTTCAAAGGAGAAAAAAGCGCTGCTTTTGTGAATTGACTTGATGGAATTGTTCGGTTCCTGATTGAAACTTCATCTAATTAACCCAATCAAAATGAATCTGATACGAGAGACTTTTAACATTCTTTTTAGAATTTTGTGCTAATGTTCTAGTCTTTGATGGGCCTGATACTTCTTTTGATTGACTCTGAACTTTGATTAAATTTCTTTAGTGTAAAAGAAACGAGGAAAAGTACTTGTTGAATGAGAGTTGTGTCCCTTGCACCGGAAGTATGTAACTATCTATACGAAGGCCATATAAGTACATTAGTACGTTAAATTGTATAAGTGTCGGTAGTGTCAGAGTCCCGTTATAACCTAAAACTGATAATGGATTGATCCATGTGAAATAGATTAACACAGCTAAGTAAACAGAGGGTTGTAAAATGATATGTTAACTGTAGAATACACCCAAGAAATCATCTGAAACTAAAAAAGAAAAAAAAAAGAAAAAAGAGTGAGTTTATTTTGTACTGAAATAGGTTACATTTTTGATAAAAGAAGTTTTTTTTTATGAGTTTTCTTCATACTGCACAATAAATGCGGTGATCTTCCTTACATAACATTTTGTCATAAGACTTTATACCCAATTACCCTTTAAAACAGCTTGAGTTCAGTTGACTTGAGAAAAACCTTAAATTAGGATACTTGAATTATTAAAAGTAAATTACCAAATAAAATAGCTTTATGCTTCTAGGTGCAGATCCATACATAAATAACCCTATCATTTTAGACGGGTATAGTCTAGTTGAGCAAGAGAGGCTGACACAGTGCTGGTGTATTGAAGTGAGTCACTGTGTGCAAAAATATTTTGTTGTACATTTTTATTTCCCGTGACAAAAGTATGTGTGCACTGAATACTTGCACAAATGTAAACTTGAAATTGTTTCAAGATAATTTCAGCCCAGTGTATTTCTCATGGTTAAAGAATTATTAACAGGTTTTATTATAATAGTAGTTTGATAGCATTCCAAACATATTTAGTTAAGGTTTTATTATTAACTCTGAATAACTTTGTTCAGTTTGTTGTTCCATTAAATGAAACACCAATGAGTATTCCTCATTTTTATACAATGTGAACACATGTACTTTTTGCAACACAAAGCAAATTAATGTGCAAAATGTGCGCATTAATTTGCTTTGTGTTGCAAGAAGTGTATGTGCACGCACACACACACACACACACACACACACACACACATAGCTTAAATGAAACTATGCCCACAACATCTATTTGTATGTGGAATTAGCATGAATTTCAGCAGTATAAGACTTATAAAATTTAATAAATTTGATTGTCTAAAAAATGTTTGCTCAAACACACTGGATTAAACTTGTTGAAAATTGAAGTTATGCGATAATTTTATAGAGGCATCTAAAAGTTCATATCATTACACAAATAATCGATGATTCTCCATGGAGTTGGTATTTTAGCATTTCCTTCTTCTTTTAATCCTTACACTGGCTATGGCTTCATGAAATAGACGTGGAGGTGACAAGCACTTGATGTGGTGTCACTCACTTCATTTTGCTCTATTTTTGCCCATAGTATGGGCAAAAGATTCATATCATTCTCAAGGGCATAAGTGTGAAGTGAACACAAAGTGTCCAAGCCAGATTTTGAACTAGAACTCATTGAGTCCATTCTCTGAGTTTGGCCACCTTACTCTTCCTTTACTATTTATAGTTATTGGAATTATATAAGTAGCTTTTGGCCTGTAGATGAACTTGAATGACAATGATAAAAAAGAGAGAATGTTGTTGAACAATGAAGGAGAAAAAATAGCAGAGGAGAACAATTGATGAGTACAGAGCATTATATAACTTTACAATTTTTTTCCTTTATTAGTAGAGAATTAAACAGAAAAACACAATATAAGGGTTATTTAACAGATCATTAAGAAATTAAAAACATTTTGAAGATAATCCATCAAAAAATAATTCATAAAAAACAACACAAAGGAAAACTATTAGACACATTTTTTGGATAACTCAAACATAATTAATTAGAAAAAAAACAAAGGAAAATTATTAAATGCGTTTTGAAGATAATTCATACCCCCTGTCCAGAAAATGAATAGCTAACATACAGACAATGCAAAACAAATTCACCCAGCTCAATTTTCTATGACAAATAATTACAGTCACATGTTCAAGTAAGGGATACTACTTTTGGCGGACATTAGACAGAAACCATCAAATGCGAAGCAAGGAGTATCTCTTTCTCTTTTGGTACACAAGGCAAAACAAAAGTCAATGTAGAGGACCCGAGATTCTTGTGCAAGTATAGTTGAAACTGTTTCAACACAACTTGGGCACAGTCTATCTCTCATGGCTAATAAAACTGTATTAATAAGTTTCAATATAATACAAGTACGATTGCATTCTACAAAGTAATAGATTCAGTTAAGATTTTATTCTTAACTTTGAACAGAATTGAACTGGAAATTAGTGATGTACAAAATAGTATTTGAGGAACCAACAAGTCAACAGAAATAGTTGGTTGAGAGATTTCAAAAAGTATAATCCACGCATATAATGAGCACATATGCAAATTTCTTGTTTATTTGTCGCTCATGCATCTGATTAGTTAATTCATCTCAGATCACACATTAAATCTGCTTGAGTTGAGTGAAGACTTTGAAAAAAAAAAAATCAAAATTAGGATACTTGAATTATAAAAAAATAAATTACCAAATAAAATAGCCATAGACTACATAGTGCCAATCCATACATAAATAACCCGTCATTTTAGACAGGTACATTCTAGTTATGATATGTAATTATTATTATTATTACACATATGATTATTAGTATAATTATTAATTAATGCATTATTTTGGGTAACTGACTTTTTGTGCGCACATTAATGCCCATTGTGTGCTGGTTTCAAAACTTGTGCGCACAGATTAGAGGGAACTATGCCCTGGAGTACTATACTAAAGACTATTCTATACCCTGGAGTACTATACTAAAGACTATTCTATACCCTAGAGTACTATACTAAAGACTATTCTATACCCTAGAGTACTATACTAAAGACTATTCTATACCCTAGAGTACTATACTAAAGACTATTCTATACCCTAGAGTACTATACTAAAGACTATTCTATACCCTAGAGTACTATACTAAAGACTATTCTATACCCTAGAGTACTATACTAAAGACTATTCTATACCCTAGAGTACTATGCTAAAGACTATTCTATACCCTAGAGTACTATGCTAAAGACTATTCTATACCCTAGAGTACTATGCTAAAGACTATTCTATACCCTAGAGTACTATGCTAAAGACTATTCTATACCCTGGAGTACTATACTAAAGACTATTCTATACCCTAGAGTACTATGCTAAAGACTATTCTATACCCTAGAGTACTATGCTAAAGACTATTCTATACCCTAGAGTACTATGCTAAAGACTATTCTATACCCTAGAGTACTATACTAAAGACTATTCTATACCCTAGAGTACTATGCTAAAGACTATTCTATACCCTAGAGTACTATGCTAAAGACTATTCTATACCCTAGAGTACTATGCTAAAGACTATTCTATACCCTAGAGTACTATGCTAAAGACTATTCTATACCCTAGAGTACTATGCTAAAGACTATTCTATACCCTGGAGTACTATGCTAAAGACTATTCTATACCCTAGAGTACTATACTAAAGACTATTCTATACCCTAGAGTACTATGCTAAAGACTATTCTATACCCTAGAGTACTATGCTAAAGACTATTCTATACCCTAGAGTACTATGCTAAAGACTATTCTATACCCTAGAGTACTATACTAAAGACTATTCTATACCCTAGAGTACTTTACTAAAGACTATTCTATACCCTAGAGTACTATACTAAAGACTATTCTATACCCTAGAGTACTATACTAAAGACTATTCTATACCCTGGAGTACTATACTAAAGACTATTCTATACCCTAGAGTACTATACTAAAGACTATTCTATACCCTAGAGTACTATACTAAAGACTATTCTATACCCTAGAGTACTATACTAAAGACTATTCTATACCCTGGGGTACTATACTAAAGACTATTCTATACCCTAGAGTACTATACTAAAGACTATTCTATACCCTAGAGTACTATACTAAAGACTATTCTATACCCTAGAGTACTATACTAAAGACTATTCTATACCCTAGAGTACTATACTAAAGACTATTCTATACCCTGGAGTACTATACTAAAGACTATTCTATACCCTAGAGTACTATGCTAAAGACTATTCTATACCCTAGAGTACTATGCTAAAGACTATTCTATACCCTAGAGTACTATACTAAAGACTATTCTATACCCTAGAGTACTATACTAAAGACTATTCTATACCCTAGAGTACTATGCTAAAGACTATTCTATACCCTGGAGTACTATACTAAAGACTATTCTATACCCTAGAGTACTATACTAAAGACTATTCTATACCCTAGAGTACTATGCTAAAGACTATTCTATACCCTGGAGTACTATACTAAAGACTATTCTATACCCTAGAGTACTATACTAAAGACTATTCTATACCCTAGAGTACTATACTAAAGACTATTCTATACCCTAGAGTACTATGCTAAAGACTATTCTATACCCTAGAGTACTATGCTAAAGACTATTCTATACCCTGGAGTACTATACTAAAGACTATTCTATACCCTAGAGTACTATACTAAAGACTATTCTATACCCTAGAGTACTATGCTAAAGACTATTCTATACCCTAGAGTACTATACTAAAGACTATTCTATACCCTAGAGTACTATACTAAAGGCATAGCTATTAATTCTTTTTTTGAACGATAATTTCATTGGTATATATAGATGTATCTCTTATGTCGAATAGGTGAAATTGGTGACATTGCCAAATCGACGAAAATTTACTCATTTTTTTTTGTAAAAGAAATGTTTAATTTCACATAAATTTTTGTTTGTAAAAATTGTTTTATATATATATAAAAGTTGTTTTGTATCCTTGTTCTGATCAAATAAACATTTTATCAAATCAAAACTACATATTTTTATTGATTTTTTGTAAAAAAAAAGTTAAAACGATGTATTTACTTAATTCTTGTAAAAAGTTAAAACTATATATCTACTTGAATAAAATAAAAAAGTTTGATTTCACAAAGTTGGAATTGTAGAAAAAATAGCAGTTTTATATTCTCATTTTGATTAAATGAACTCTTGATCAAATCATAACTATGTATTCATTTTTTGTGAAAAATATCTAAAATTTCATCGATTAGACAATTTCACTAATTCAACATAACATATATATAATTAAGACTAAAGATTTGTACTAAAAAGGGAAGGGTACAGACACACATCATAATATATAGTTTAACTGAGGTGCCTCAACATTTATGCAAAAGCCCTCATTTATAAATGACCTTGTGTGATATTTGGCATCAGATGGCAATTCACAATAAATATCAGCTTCTCAGGCAATGTAGCTTGTTAACCTTTACAGATGAACTCATTAAACATATTTAGAATGTTAAGAAAGGAAGAACAAATAGAAAACATCTTATTGAAAAGATTTAAGAAAAGAACAGTATGAATGCCCAATTCTTCGCGGGATTAGTAAAAACAACAATAACACCGAATATTTACCTGCCATCCTGTTAGCTGTGAAGGAAATAAATTCAAATCACTGAATTACACTGGATACACGAAAATATCCTTTCAATGTCTGCCTATTGAGGATATGAAATAGTCCACCTGATGAAATAATGTTTAAAAAATGTGAATTCACCCTAAAACAGACTTGATGAATACTGGAATAAACAGGAGATTCTATATAACTACAAGTCTGAAATAAACATTTGGAAGTCTTCTAAAATAGTTGCTGGAGTCTGGAGAAGAGGTTTTACCGAAAAACCTGTCCCAGAAAATATCACTAAACTCAGCTATACATTCTTTGAAGTGTTACAAATACTTTCTGATGTAAGGTATAACTTTATTTTAAACATTTATTTAGACATAGAGAATTTCCCCCAACCTATGATAAATATCCATCAACCCCAGCAACCGCTATTCTGTATAATCATAATTTTTAAATATTAAGATAAAGAATTTTCATAAATAAAAAACTTGAATAATCTTAAGTAATCTTAAATTAACATTAAAAAAGTAACAATTTATTATTATGTTCTCCATCTGATAGAAGAAAGATGTCTTACATTTTATTCATCATTCTTTTATATATTGGTTCCATGGTAAATTTCTTCGATTAACTTTATTCTTTACTTCACTCTTTTGTCAAATTTAAGGGTTAAAAAGCCAAGACTCAAATATAAATGTTTGAAATTTGTTTTCTTCTTCACCTATTTACCTTAAAAATTATCTCTTTCATCTGGACACTCTCCCTCAACAGCACAAGAGCAGGGGTTGGAGATTTCATCATGTGTGTCTATACATATAAAACTGTAAACAATATATCAACTTGAAAAGAAATAAATAAAATGAACTCAATTGATCGTGAGTTATTCATATAAGCTTCAGTAAACTACTATTATTATTGCACCCTCCAGGGATTTAAGACTGCCTTTATGATGAATGGATTTTATATGAAGTCTATTGATGATGAGAAACCAGAAAATACAGTAAAAAATGATTTTTAACATTACCAATCTAATGCCCTTTAGGCAGCATTATTTTGAGGGTTTATTAATTGTAGTGTTCAAAATAATGTACTGAAACCTTTATGTGCTATTGGTGCTGACTAATCTCCAACTATAGTCTTGAGAGAATATAAAAACAAAGGTGTTGCTAAATAGTGCTCTGAGAACGCACGTTGGCATGAGAGTTTAGTGCATAACAATTATTGATATGCAAGGTGCAATGATATCTCTTTTGAACATTGTTAAGTTTATGAAAAATATACTTTTCTTTGTATAATGTGATAAAAACATTTAATCACTTGCTTAACAAGTTGTAAGACAACAAAACATTTTGACAAAGTGTAGTAAAGAATAAATAAATACAGGTCTGGTTAGACTCTCAATGGAAACCATTACGTGACCAACATCTTCTGGATAAGTCACTTCACTCACCTTTTGTTGGAGCAATAAAAACAAGCAGGAACAAACTAGTAATCAATTTAAAATAAACATTGTAAATTGAACCCCCCTACCATAAATCTATTTGAGGATAATTTTGAAAAAAAAAAAAAAAAAATTCTTCCTTCAACATAACAAGGAGTAAATGCTTAAACCTTCAACCCACTTACTCTTTTGGTGTGGCTTGTACATGTGATAATTATATAGCCAGAGCAGCTTAAAAATTGAAGAAACCTATATTGAGAGCAGAGATGCTGATTTGCGAGGGAATAATTGTGGAATTACCTCCCTTAAATTATACCTATATACATACATATATACATATATATATATATATATATATATATATATATATATATATATATATACACACACACACAGAGTATTTGTGGTACAAATCAGGTTAGCAGTATAACATAATATAATAATATATCAATGATATAAAGCCACTTCTGAAATGTATTGGATTTATTTCATAGAGTGCTCGATACATACAACATTTTATTCATGGAGTTGAGTTGTTTTAGAGTAGAGCTGGAAATAAATATATATATATATATATATATATAAAGGTAGAAGCATTAGCAGAAAACTTTTTGCCCGATCTTAAGTTAACAGACTTCAATTTCTAAATTTTATACATAAAATTGGAATTGATTGATGGCAGCTGACATGAAATGATATTAACCCCTTGACTATGAATGATTGAAATTCCAGTCATCCCATTAATAGTAATAACTAAGACCCTTCACCGCCTTCTTCAGTTAATGCATTGAGCACTCCAAAGTATATCTATTTGAATATGAACAATTCAAGTTGAAATGTTTTCATAATTATATTTTGACTAGTTTTCCTTCATCTATTCTTGTTGCTCTTTAGGAGAATTATAATAAATGAAAATTTTTTTTCTTTTGACAAAAGTTAGGAATAATTTATTTCTAGCAAAAACAAAAAACTTGAGAACAAAAGTCTTTGAATTTTAATTCCATTTTTAAAATAGGATGTTGATTTCTAGTCAAAAATGTTTGTTCATTCCTAAAATACCTTAATTTTTCAACATATTCAGGCTTGACTGTGGTGAAAATCACATAAAATTGATGTTATGTATGGAAAATGTAGTCATACCCTGTTATACAAGAGAGCAAATTTGGAAGGATTGGTAATGACTGCTAAAAAGAGTTCTAACATATTTATAAATAGTTCAAACAATTAGTAAAGCATAAAATGTGATTTTTGCCTTTATTTTCCTTAACTAACAACAATGATGGTGAAAAGTTTAAAATGATGGATAGAGAGAGAAGGGAAAAGAGAAAGCCACATTCTCATCCCACATCATCAATGAGAAAGAGAGAGAACGGACAGCTATGGATGCTAGTTTTCAGTTGATATTTAAATTTCCTCGAATCATATCTAGAATTATCGAGATTTCAATGTCATTGATCTAAAAAAAACTATCTAGAGACTATTTAATTAAGTCTGCTTCCATGGCTTATCTGAAGATCTTTTTTAGTAAAAGGAAAAAATGTTTTTACAAGAGTCGGAATTTTTCAAAAACTTATAAGCTTCTGTCAGAGTGGAGTTTGAACCCCGGAGCTACCAGTTTTTTTTATTTCAATTTTCTTTAAAAATGCTTTTAACTCTAAATAACTGGTTTGAAGTAAAGATTAGCACCACTAAGGTCCCCCAGTAAAGATTAGTATGACCCAACTGAACCAAGTGAAGATCAGTACCACATTATTCAACCAAACAAAAATTAGTACCACCTAACTGAACAAAATATCAGCACCACTGAGGTCTCCTCGTAAAGATTAGTACCACCCAACGGAACCTGGTGAGGATTAGTACCTCCCAACGGAACCTGGTGAGGATTAGTACCACCCAACGGAACCTGGTGAGGATTAGTACCTCCCAACGGAACCTGGTGAGGATTAGTACCTCCCAACGGAACCTGGTGAGGATTAGTACCACCCAACGGAACCTGGTGAGGATTAGTACCACCCAACGGAACCTGGTGAGGATTAGTACCTCCCAACGGAACCTGGTGAGGATTAGTACCTCCCAACGGAACCTAGTGAGGATTAGTACCACCCAACGGAACCTGGTGAGGATTAGTACCAACCAATGAAACCTAGTGAGGATTAGTACCAACCAATGAAACCTAGTGAGGATTAGTACCAACCAATGAAACCAAATAAAGATTAGTACCACTCAATCAAACCAAGTAAAGATTAATACCACCCAATTGAACCAAGATTAGTACCACCGAAATCAAAAGTAGTGCTGATATTCATTTGACCCACTAACTCTAATCCCATGGGATTTGTTTTATCGACTGAGGGGGCACTCATTGTTATTATCTTGAAGTATACAAACGAACAATCAAAGCTTATGACTTTTAATCTAAATAAAATATTACTTTTTTTCAAAAGTACATTTGTCCTTTTCTGGGTAGTTTGCTAGTGCTCAAATAAAACTACTGAAATATTTTGTATGTTTTTCTTCAAAGAACACACGGTGCCAACAAAAATATGAATCATTTATATAAAGCAACTGGCTCTGTCTGCTTGTCACTATGTCCCCAACTTGAACATTGGCACAGCTCAACAAAATTTGGTATGCATACTTAGTGGGCCAAGGGGAAGAACTTTGATTGTTTGATTTATCCAAAAAATTTTTAAGGGTTTTAGAGAGGAGTTTTATTTCTATTCAACTATAATGCAACTGGACACATAGTAAGGAACCAATTCGGCATAAACACTCGTTGTAAATCGAATTTTCCAATAAAAACTTATGGGGGGGGGGGAGTTCCAAAAGTCAAAGACACTTTTTCCAGGATTGATAGATACATGTAAATGACAGAAACAAAACAGCAGTAGTTAAAATGATCTGTTGAGGGTAATAATGATTTACTAAACCCAGCAACAGTATAGTGACCAATAATAATGATAATAATATCTATTTACAATAAATACCAGAATGAATTTTTGAGATTATGTATATTTTTTAAACTATTTATGATACTTTTGTTTATTTACGATTTTGTACTAAGTATAAAAGTATTTACATTCTTCATTAAGAGGTAATATACCGGAGTTCAGCAGAGATAATTTTCACACACACACACACACACACACACACAAACACATACACTCACATACACATACACATGATTGCATTTAAAAGGAAAAAAATGAAAATAACAGGTCTGGTTGGTCACTCATTAGAAATCATCATGTGCTCAATGTCTTTTGGCAGTATGCCTTCTTAAGGGTGATCAATCAAAAATTGGAACAGGGGCTGATCAATTGATAAGTTACTTCTCTCATCTTTTGTTTGGACAATGATCACTAATATATTGTATATTGAACCCCCATTAAAAACCTATTGGGGAGGGGGGTTCTAGACTTGATAAGGAGTAAATGGTCAAAGGTGTGGCCTATGTGCATGATTTATACATACATGCATACATACATACATAGTCAGCCAGATCAACTTGTAAACTGGAGAAACCTATTTTGACAGTTTTGGTGACAGTTTTGGTTGATGGTTTCTAAAAAAGATTACAAGAATATTATCTTTTAGAAATGAAATCAACAAAAAATGTTTTTATCTAAATGTACTGCTGTATCATTTATCAACCCCTCCAAGTGATTTGAATTTGAATCTCCTTGATTGATAACCTTATTTCCATCTCTCTCCCAGTCAAAAGAAATGATCACGCAAGAAAGTTTATTACCATCCTGAATTGGCAAAATTCGTTCAAGCAAAGATCTGAGTGGAAAGAGAGGGCAGTTTTTTTTTTGTTTTTTTAAGAGAAAGTAACAGGAAGCCTGATTTTTCCCTGTGAGATCAATGAAATCGATTCATATAAAAGCCTTATCTGCTAATTAGTATCTTCAAATGTGTAATTGTATGGCTGTATGTCCTGTACGGGTACTGTTGTGACTCCAAAGTTATAATGGATTAGTCCATGTGAAATAGATTGACATAGTTGAAAAGAACAATAACAGGTTTGTAATAAAATGAGTCTGTTGAGATACAACAATGAATAATACATTACAGAAAAGCAGGTCATTTGAAATTTTAAAAAAAGAAAAAAAGAGTAAGTGTGTGAGTTTGATTTTTAACAAAATAAATCATATTTTGAATAAGATGATGTACAACATTAGTAGCAATTTTTCTAACATAGTAATTTTTTTGAAACAGCATGAATTGAGTTGAGACTTTGAAAAAAAAACTTAATATCAGAATTATTATTTTACCTAATAAATTGAATTTATGCTTCTAAAAGCCAATCCATACATAAACCACTCCATAATTTTTGACAGGTGTTTGCTAGTCATATACATAATTAAAGCCATTTCAATCACATTTATAGTATCAGTGGCAGCCATCAGCCTCTCTCCCTTCCATTAGATAGTAAGGAGGTTATATTTTATGCTTAGTAAGTAAGTATAATATTTATTTGATGATTACACAAAGAATATTAATTCACTAAATTGAAAAATGTATCTATACTTTTAGTTAACAATCAAATACGAAACCATTCTTTCAGCTAATTATCTAAACAGTCACTTCCAATGACGACTCTCTGAAATGTCTTCGGGTAAAAGCCAGAAGTTGCAGGGAGTCAAATCTGGACTGTAGGGGGTACTGGCAGATCTGGGCAATGTAATGTTTTGCAAACAAATCCTGCAAGACACAGGAGGTATGACTCAGTCATTGTAAACATTGTAGTCATACAGTATACAAGCTTGATCAATGGTCTCTCACTGCTGACTGAGTAACCCTATAGAAAAATGTCTAGTATATCTCTGAATTTTTGAGATGAGGTATTATCATTATTTCTATTAATATACGGACCATCCTCATCTTGGTTGTTTTTCATACAACATTTCGACCATTCCACTCTACGGCCTTCATCAGGTATCATCTGGTAGATGTGGGGAAGTAACAAACCAAACCCTTTATTTATCCGACGGGGTTATATTGACTGCACTCCCCTCTTAGCATTAGTAGTATTATTATATTGTCTCACACTAGGATTGAACCTAGAACCATCAGATTACTTGCAGTAATTTGTCTGATGCTGTAACCACTACGCTATGTGTCCTTGTGGACACCTACCAGATGATAAATGATGAAGGCCGTAGAGTGCAACGGCCGAAAAGTTGTATGAAAAACAACCAAGATGAGGATGGTCCGAATATTGATAGAAATACAAAAATGTCTATTCACCAATGTGCAGTAATATCCTCTTTGATATGTTGCCAAGTTACATCAAGGCCTCGAAACTGGTTCTCAAGTTTTAAACTGTTCTCTGGACGATTGAACTGTTAATTGTTTTCGTTGTTCACACAGCATTTTGGACAATTCATTCATCGGCCCTCTTCAGGTGTAATATACTATGAATGGCCTCCATTCAGTCTCTACAGAAAATGGAACATGCCCCCAAGGGCATGGAGTGTATGGAGATCTTGGTATGCTCAATCATCAGAATCCAACCCTTGGCCTTGCATATATAGTCCAGAGGAAAGCAGTCTGGCATCAGCTTGGCTGCAGGAGATGCCGCAAGGACATCAAATTGGATGTCAAACCACTTTAAGTTTTTGAATAAGGGTTGTCCTTTTCCTAGACTGGTTGCCTTTTACCCATAGCTGGTAGGTAGGGATGGTGATGTTGAATCAGTAAGAAAAGAGTATTCTCTTTCTGGTCTCTTTCCCTGGTGGCTCAAAGTGAATAAAAAAGGGTATTAAACTCAAGTGATTCAAAATGCCTGGATACTTTTTGTTCTTTTATTAATAATATATCGTCGAATTTAAAAAAAGGAAATCCCCCCCATCATGATCCAAGTGATGATGGTGATGATATATATATATATATATATATATATATATATATATCATAATATAAATCAGGAATGGGGCAGGAAAACTAAAAGAAATGATACATACATACACATGAAGGACCACAAAACAGACTTCATAAACAAACCCACCAAGTAGACTCATTAACCCCAATAAATCACAGATAGGAAAAATTAGTAAGAAAATATTAGAAGACATAAACAATAACATCAAACAACTGCAGCTAAACCAATGGATTAATACCAATGAGGCCATTACCTAGTTGAGCAATATCAAGAAGAAAAATACCTCTGCTTTTGTACAATTCGACATCATGATCTTTGAGGGAGTCATGGAATTTTCAAAAATCTTTACAAATATCAACAACAGAAATATAGAAATAATCAAACACTGTAGGCAGACGGTACTATTCCACAATCAAGAACAATGGACTAAAAATACAGACATTTGCAGTTTTGATGTTTCTTTGGGCAATCTCGATTCAGCAGAAATGTTGGACCTAATTGGTTTGTATATTGTATGTAGCCTCACCAGAAAACTAGATTCTAAAATCATAGGACTGTACTGGACGACGGCCAACTAATTTGTAGAAAACAGCAACATGCAAAAATGCGAAAAAATTAAAAATACATCATAAGAAAAATGAAAAAACTGAACTTTGAAGTTGAAATCAAGGCAAATGTTAAAATTCTACATTTTTTAGATGTCACTTTTGATTTAAATAATAACACCCATAAACCATGTAGGAAAGAAAATTCTGCAATTAAATATATTAACACAAAATCTAATCACCCAAATAAAATTATTAAGACGATCCCCAAATCAATAGAAACTAGACTAATGCATAATCCTTCAAATGAAACAATATTCAATAATGTTAGAAATGGATGTACTTCAGCCCTAAAGAATAGCGGTTTTACCAAAACTAGCTTTATATGATAAAAAAGTTAAATCCAATAGATTAAAACATAGCAACAACAAAAGTAGAGGTAGGAAAATCATCTGGTATACATCACCATTCAACCCTTCAAGTAAACATTAACATTGGAAAAGTATTCATTCAATTAATAGGAAAACATTTTCCCACTCAAGCAACCAACAGAGTAAAATATTTAACAAGAACAAACTGAAAATCAGCTATAGTCGTATGAAAAATTTTGCTAAACTCATTACAAAACATAATGGAGGAATGAGAATTAATACTAAAGAAGAGAGCACAAATAAACCAGACTGCAATCACACAAATAAAAACAGATGCCCTTTGCAAAACAATAATCTAAAATTGAATATTGTATACCAAGCTGAAAAATCAACCCAAGAAAAAAACCTTTATAAGTGAATTAAAATAAAGGAATATCGGAAATAACCTTTAGACTAAGATTATCCAACCATATATCATAATTTACAAACAAAAAATAAAAAAAATGGTGCAACACTGTCAACAAATCATTGGAGACTGATTGATAGCAAACTCAAACCTACAGTAAAATGGAAAATATTAAAACAAAATATATGCCAAAATATTGAAACCCTATGTTACCATGCCTAAATGAGAAATTTGAAATCTACGTTTTTGCCATCAGAACATAAAGAACAGAAAACAGAATTATTAGACAGAAAAAATTAAATAATGTTAAAATGCCAACATGGCTCCAAATCTCTATAAACAAACGTGACTCAATAACGACCATAGATATCTTATTCACATACCCACTTTGAAGAACAATCCAATCAGCATAATTATCTTGGACATGTGGAAACAGACCCCAACCCACCCAAACCTAAAATAAAATTAAGATCATATAAAAGTGTGCTTTAACATTGGGAAACAGATTCAAGTGAGAATAAAAACTCTCAGAGCTGAAACAAACCACAAAAGAACTGAGAGATCAACCACTTACTGATAATGAAAATAGCCATACCATACCCTCCTGGTTTGTAATTTATAACCACCAACAGACATGAAATCCCATTAAATAAAACTAAAAATACAGCAAGCAAGCAATGGCCAACCACTAAACAAAAATATAAATAAATAGAATTAAAGGAAGATCCTACCACCAAGAGAAATAGACTCCCCCTCCAAATGTCCTAAATAAGAATGCCAAATAAGCTAAATCATTCACCTGAATAAGCTCAAACAGAGCAGAAACATATCTGTGTTTGTGTAACAAATTCTTACTCCATTATATACATGTATAGTGATATTGAATGTTTTAAAAGAGCTAACAAAGAAATGATATTCAAAATGAAATACATCATCATCATCAAAGGCCTTTCCCAGCTTATTCCATTTTGACCATGACTGTGCAAACCTGTGCCATATTTTACCAGCAAACCTTTCTATATCATCTCTCCATCTTATGTCTGGTCTTCTCCTACTGCATTTGTTATTATCGGCCACCAGTAACTTTTAGCATCATTTGTACTTGCTATATATCCAGCCCGTCTCAATTTTCGTCACTTGATTACTTCTATAATATCTTTTACTTTAATATAATGAAACATATATGTATATAAAATTTGTGTTTCTTTTTCCTTTTCCCCAGCTGGCAATGAAGGAAATCTAGTTCTTCCTTAAACAAACGGGTAAAGAACAATGGATGTTCGGCAAATGATTAAGATGTCCAGACAAGAAAAGTTGAGGGACAAACAACATGAGGATTTGGTAAGGAATCACAAGAAGACCTGGCATCCACAACGAGACCTCTGGCAAAAGTGGTGCTTTCCATTTTTGTTGCAGAAAGAAAGTCATAGACAAATTTATACAACCAACGAAGAGAAATCTTGAGGGAGGTGAGAATTCTGGTCTTCAAAGTCTACATTTAATTTGATAATGGCCATGTTTTAGTATTGGGCTAAGCGGGTGATGATTGAATAGTGTAATTGTTAGCATGTCTGTCTCAGATGCAGAAAGTCCTGGGTTCAATTCATCGTACAAAAATTGTTCATAAGGACAAATTTCCTTATGCACTCAGCAGCTGATTGTATGCATTTTAAGCTGTGTAATCAGGCTGGAGCTATTCCTTCAGTAGACTTTCATTCAAGAGGATTGTCATGAAAGCTTGTAGGTATGAAGTCCTGGTTTTGATCAGATTGCAAGTACCACTTGACTGACACATAAAATAGAACTTCGTCATTGGCTTCCATAGTCCGTTGGGAGTTGTCACATATAATATTAGCAGCATCAATCAGGCTCTCCCAACTCTCTTATCAAACTACTCAACTTTTTGTCCCCTTTTTCTTCCTACCCTTTCATTAAACTATCATCAAGTTTATTTTCTTTCCTCACCCAACCAACTGTGTCTGTAGTGTCAGTAGCAACCATTAGCAGAGCCTTTTGCTATACACTTGTAATAATCATTAGTAAAATGACAAGTCATGGACTAATTAACAATTTCTCAAAAATTCTTCTAAAAATGTTCGCTTGAATAGTGTATTGGTTTTTATGTCATTCTCATATGCAGATGGTCCTAGGTTCGATTCCTGATGTGAGCAAAAAGTGTGGAATAACTCTACATAAGGAAAAAATTCCCTGTGCAGTCTGCAGCTAATTGAATACACTTTAAGCTTTGTGATTGGGGGAGGGAGATGGACTTGCATTTTGCCAAGGGGATGGTCATAAAAACTTGCAGGTCTTCACCAAATAAAACTTGATAGGATCCCTAAGCTGATGCATGCAACGGAAACCAGAACTTAATCACCGGCCGCTGTACTCTATTGGAGTTGCTTCTTAAGAGATGGAGGTGGGGCGCTGGACCTTTACCTTTTTAAGTGGTTAACGATAACAGGCAAGCAGCTTACTTTTATAACTCTTTATAGTGAACAACCATACAAGTAAAATGCTATATACAAGAACCAAGAAAAAATAACTGTCACAAGATGCTCACCTCCTTTCATAAGGGGTCTACCTCTGTTTTTGGAGAACACTTATGGTTGCACAATGAAAACAGGATTACATCTTTACATTTCTATGGAAGCTTGTAAACAATTAATTCATTCAGAACTGAGATTTCTTAAGGGTTACAAAGCAATGACATAATGATTGTATTTAAGTTTTCTCATTTTCTAAGAGCCCCTGTGAAGTCATATATCATTTTGAAGGTTATGAGATATGGATTTCATTTATGGCAAATATAACGGTCATGTGACCTCATTATGTACTCAAAATAGCAACCAGATTCAAAGAGCACCTATGTTCTCTCCTAGCCTGAATTAGTTAACACAACATCACCCCTTTTTTAGAGGAAATATTTGCATTTCACATAAAAACCATTCCAATTACTTTGCTGATTAAAAATATGTCTCAATTTCTCTTTTCTTTACAAAATAATAACCATCTGCAGATATGACAGATGCTTCATTCTAATCCTTAAATAGAAAAATAGAGTTTATGTTTTAGGTTTTTTGATTGTCTTTTTCTACTAGCTTCACCAAATTCTAACAATTCAGAGTGTTGTGTGTCTGCATCAGTATACATTTGTTCATTGGTAGGACATAGGATCCAGGATGACATAGGATAATTGAGGATTAACAACAGATTCAGTTGCACATGTGGGTTATTTCAAGACAGCATTACAGGGACACTTTTCTCAATCCACTTCTTTGGAACTATATTTTTTCCTTTTTATTTACTCAGCGTAGAACAAAACACACAGTCTAATGTTGAGAATTCAATTTTTAATAATGACTGAAAGCTATAAAATGTTTTTGTTTTGTAAGTAATATAAATGAAATTACCATAGCTTTATTGAATTAAAAGTTTCTCTATGGATAGTATCATCTTGGCATATCAACATAAGCTGGAAAAATATGTCCAAGATACTTCCCATCAAAGTTTGATGCCAAGATTTCATTGCCAATTTGACTTCAGCGTACATGACATCTGATGAGGACTTCATTGTAGGCACAGCTGTTATTTTGTACAAATTTATTATGTGTAAAACAACCACATTGAGTTTATATTTGATATGAATGCAAAAGTGTAAGTTAAGACTTTTGTAGTATGGGAGGACTGCCAATTTAGAGATGTGGATATCCATCAACCAAATACTTAAATTGAGTTGAATAAATGTACAACAGAAAGACAGGTCTGGGTAGTCACTCAATAAAAACCATCACACAACCCATGTCTTTTGAAAGCATGCCATGTTGGGGGTGATAAATTGAAACATTGGAAGGGATGATCAAAGAGTAAGTTCAACTTTTTCACCTTTTGTTGGGCAGTAATCATTAAAACAAAACAGAACAAAACAAGCATGCACAAAGTAGGGACTAATTTAGTAAGAACTTACATTGCAAACTGAACCCCCCACCTCAAAACCCATTGGGAGGATTTGAAAAAAAAAAAAAAATGTTTTCTATAGACATAAGGAGTAAATGTTTAAATTTTCAACTCTCTAGCTCCATTGGTGTGGCCTGTATTTGTGATACATACATGTCTACTTAGCCAGCTGGACTGACCTGAAAACTGAAGAAATTCATTTTGTTTTGCTGACAGTTTTGGTTTAAGGTTTCTAATTTTGTATGTCTATTCAATATGGCAGATGGCCTTACCAGCTTCATAAGCTGCTTTGCCTGGACACAGGGCCCCACCAAAAAGAATTTTAGAAGTGAGTGCAAAGCTGTTCCCCCCCCCCTACACTCATCCACATCACGAATACCCTCATCCTTTAGTTATCCTGTTTACATCTGCTATAACCCTTTTAGTACATTCACTTGCCGGTAAATGATACTCAACCTATTTTATTAATGAATATATCATGTTGATTCCAAAGTTTTGACAAGAAAGTCTTAAGACCCCCTTTTGCCTTCTAGGTCTGTGTATGATGCACCAGCTGGACCTTGGTGTAGAGAAAGTGTTGTGCCCAAGATCCACTTCCCCGCTTTCGGCCAAGTGAAAATATTGTGTATAATCAGAGGTCCGAAAAATTGAAAAAAAAAAAAAAAAAAAAAAAAAATTTATTTACACAAACTTTTTTTAAAATAAATGACAAATAAAAGGCATGAGCAACATTAGTGGAAATATTTTTTCTAATGTAAGACCTCCTCCCATCCCTTCATTACAATGCAACAGAAGAAAATCATTTTTATTTCATTCAGATTTTTCTCCACTCGGGATAATGACCCACATCCACTTTATGTAATCCTATGTCAACAAAGCCTAAGGCCAACCGGTGTACATCTAAGCTTTTTGTTGTTTCAACTTCAATACAAAAGGAATAAAAGAACTTTGGATAATAATACCTTGCGCTTACCTTTCAAATCAGTGTGTAAGCATACTGAAACAGACAGCTTTGGGCATACTGTTTGTAAAGCAATGAGTATTTATTAGTAATATCATAATATCTTTGCAAGCCAAAGTTGGTTGTAGAGTTAAACTGAAGAGAAACAAAAATGATAATAAAATTAAGAAGTAAGATATGAAGAAGGATTCAATAGAAAGTAATAAGTTTCAAATGCTAAGATGGTAACTGTCATTGAAAGACCCATCAAAAAACAAACTGTTCAAAAACTGTGACGATGTTTACACAATTTTTGATAGCATTTGGCAATATCTGTTTCTGTAATAAATCATTTGTTTCCAATTGACAAAAAAAAAAGTAAAAGAAGAACAAAAAGGACTCTCTTAAAATGAACAGACTGGTTTTCTTGATCTTTGCAACATTTTCATTTGTATCCAAGAAGTGCGTATCTTTTTGTGTTTTATAGATCATAACTCTACGTTTACAATACGAGACATTAAATAAATGACTTAGGTTCCTAATTTGCAAAATATTCCTCTTTGCCCACTCTCTCAATCCTTCATTTCTTATGAACTCTATGAACCAATTCAAATTCACTCTGAATGGAAAAGTTTTTGGCATTCATAGAGCTGTCAACTTTTGCAGTAAATGATAAAGCAGGAAACATTGTAATAACAGCATGAACAGAGCAAGGGAAAGTGTTCTAGAAGTATCACAGACAAACATCAATGCTAAGTTGTAATAATAATGATAACTTAACGTTACAGTCAATAACTGAACAACTCTAGCATTAAAATTTTTGCGACATCCATGATAGAGAATTGTTGCGAATCTTGGGGAAGGTCTATGTCTAATGACAGACGTTAAAAGACTGATGATGATGCTGAGCGTTAAAATTAGAGGTCATGTAAAAAAAATTCCATCAAAGAATAAATATGGTCAGAATAGATTCTATTTATGACATCACTGATGTTTTCCAAACATCTAGATTCTCCAGGTTCTAGATGTTATCAATAAACCCATCAGAATAGAGGGCAAAAAAAGGTTAAAAGAAAAGGCTCATTGGAGTACTGATGCCAAATTTCAAGTCTGTAGACAAAACAGTAGGGCCAGGAGAGCTGGAACAAAAAAACAAACACTTGCATATATAAATATAAAACAAGCGTAGAACCCTTCACCATCTTTTAATGGGTACAGTTGTTGTTCTTCTACTTCTACTACTAATACCACTACAATGACAACAGTTATATTTTGATATGATCACAATACAAATAAAAAGATAAATGATAAACACAGAATCAAACATAAAATGGTACTACATAAGTATGAAGGTCCACCTCTCACAATTTTTTTTTTTTGCGTGTAATTTTCTGTTTTTTTCAATATGTAAGACCTTTGTTTCCTCGGGAAATTTGTCAGTTTTGAAGAAAGTTAATTTAAAAAGTATTGGGGGAAGTTCTGTTTACATTGTAATCATAATGCTAAACTGGACCTTTACTTTCCATCATTCATATGAAAGTACGATTTCAAAGTATTTGGTTGCTTCCTTGTGAAGCTCATTATTGAGGCTTCCTTGATATTTTAATAACAAAATTTTTGTGATTTTGCGATTTTTTTATGAGGCGCTACACAGGCATGTCCTGTTGGTGTGTTTGGGCCTGCAAATGATAGAAATTAAGGTTCAGTCTGTCATTAAAGTTACACTGTAAATAGAACTCCCCCCTTGCTATTCCTTGAGATGACTGTCCGCACTCCTGCACTATAGCCAACAAATTGTCACAAATTTATCTGGGCAAGTGAATTTTTGTAAGATCATCCACAGGCCATCATGACTGATACTATCGAATGCTTTGGTCAAATCGATAAAAACTATTAAGAAGTCCTTGTTTTGATCTTGGTACTTCTCTTGGATCTGTCTAATGGCAAAATTTTATATCCATGGTACCTCACCTTTGCTTGAATCCGCAATGTGATTCAGGATATATTGAGTAAAGTAGTTGTTCTGTCATCCTATTCAGTAAAATCATGAAAAGCAGTGTTTGTGATGGTCAATCTATGCTCACTAAACTTCGATAATAGAAGTTGCCCGTAGCTGAATCTACCCCGATCTATGACAAACAACCATCACACATGGGCATTCTGAGCACGGGTTTGTGATTAGGGACTCAATATCCCCCAAACCCCTCCCCTTCACCATTTCCCATCTGATTTTTTTTTTTTTTTGTGCTGAGAAGTTGAAATGTCAACTAGAGTCACAGAATGACTAGCATCTGATTGGATTATAGTGAGAAGGATAGTCTAGGGTAGTCATATCCCACCCCCCATAAATTGGAAAACTATGCATCTAATATTGGCTAAAAAATTGCGTTTCAGGCCCACTTAAATGAAGTGTTGTCTATTCTCTAAAATCTTGGGGGGGGGGGAGTATGCCCCCATGACTATCCTAGAAGCATACCCCTCCCCCAATTTCAAAATTTTTCAGAGGTTTTTGTATGTGGTCTTTACTTTTGAAATTGTGTAGATGAGAGAATTTCGGAATACTTGAAAAGTTTACCAACTTACGTAGAAAATAAAAGTATAAATTATTTTTAGAATAACTTGGATAAATTTAGATTCTATTAGATAGAAAATGTATTTGGAGCATTTAGGGGAGTTTTCAGTTGAAATAGAAGAATTTTGAAAATATGAATAAAATATGTCTAGTAAATGAAAATTTGAACTGATAAACTTCTCATTTTCCTAATTCATATTTTATGTACGTTTTTATCACTCGAACTAATTGTGGAATTCGATGTTGAATACGTATTATTATCGTAAATACGGAGAAGGATGTTAGAGGCACATAGATTTGATTTATAAAGATTCTTTTAATAAATCTAACACTTTTTTTATAAATTGCGTGAGAATTTTCCTTTCAAGCATGTGAGCTTGAGAAAGGATCAAAATACGTGAGATTTGGAAGGTGTAGATGTGCCGTTAGAACGAATAGTTTGTGCCGTGTATCTTTCACTGTATTCACGCTGTGTTTATACATTATGACATCATCTATAAACGACATAGAATGACGTAAAAATTGAATTATAGAAATAAACAAAGGTTGAATAAACAAATATTTTACAATTCAAACAAGAATTAGACAATATTTTTAAAATTATTTTTGACTTAGTTTTTAACTTCATTTCGATTTTTTGTTTTGAGTTGCTTGATAGGAAGGAATACATTAGGGTTTTTTTTTTAAGTAAATAAAATATTACTAAAGAAAAATTTAACAAAGGAAATTTTAGTAAATTTACCAAAAATAAAACAACTAGTTGTCAAGAACAATTTGAAAAGTAAAAACAATACGACAAAGTCGTACAAAAAAAACACTTATCGAATTTCCTCATCTGTTTTTGTTAATGGATAAAAAACAAAACAACAAATAACTAAAAAAAAGATAGAACCAATAAAATGGTTGTAGTACCTATCCCTGAAGTTTTATTCCCCTTCATCCTCGGTGGGTCGAGCTTTTTCAAAGAAATAGACTTCTCCAAATTGATTTTTTTCGTTTTTTATTATCTTCTTTGTTGACGTTCTTTCATCCAACATGGAAGTTGAGCGTGTCTGCCGCACCAAGCCGAAGCCGTCTCCATGGAAACGTGACTTCCCGCGCTTATACAAATCTCGCGAGACTACAAACACTTCTCCCAGGGGCTAGACAGATATATAGAGTCTTAATGGCAGTGGTTTTTTAACCAGAGGAGGGTGCGCCATTTCTAAGGCGAGGGGACACGTAACCCCGAGGGAGGGGACGTGAGTAATTTTTAGCGGGTGGGGCATGGGCGATTGTTATCTTTCCCGTTGTAAAATAGCTGCGGTTCCAGCTGCAGAACGACAGTTAGGATTAGTATTTTTTAAGGGAACGGTTATAGTTAGTATCTTGAGGGTAAGGGTTAGGAGGTACGCCATTTCAAGGGAGTCACGCAAGGGAAGGGGCGTGGGTAATTCCAAGAGGGGTGGGACAATTGTTATCTTCCCTGTTTTAAAATGGCCGCCGTTCCAGCTGCAGAACGACAGTTAGGATTAGTATTTTTTAGGGGAACGGTTAGAGTTAGTATTTTCAGGATAAGGGCCAGGAGGTACGCTATTTCAAGGGGGTCACGCAATCCCCAGGGAACGGGCGTGAGCAATTTCAAGAGGGGAGGGACAATTGTTATCTTCCCCGTTTTAAAATGGCTGCTGTTCCTGCTGCAGAATGACAGGGGTTAGTATTTCTAGGATAAGCGTCAGGGTTAGTATCTGGGGGGTTAGAGTTAGTATTTTCAAGGTTAGGGCCAATTAAAATTTAGATAAAATCTAGTTGAAATTCAGTTAAAATTTTGAAATTGTCATCAGCTTCTTTGATGTGAAATTCGTTACCAGCGTCTGTAATTCTACAACTGGAAAGACGGTTATTTACACATACCAATGTAGACGAATAGCAAATACTAATATGGACACTCCCAACCCTGAACAACACACCCACGACATTGCACACTTACATAGGGTTCATACACACTTATCATTTAATACATCACTCGATTCAACTTTATAGATACACGCAAAACTTTTCCCATATTTATTTTCCATACACAAATGATTTGAACTTTGACACAAACACATTTCCCCCCTTTCCGCCAGTAAAAGATAAAAAAATTTAGAAAAATAAGTATAACAACCTCACATTATCACTCCTCCTGCGTTATTCGAAAGTTTTTATCATTTTCTCCATTTGACGCTTGACAACAAGAGAAAATAGCCTCTTGAAACATGTAACGGAGATAAATACGTTCTATTTTCGAAACTATGCTAGATAAATCTCATCCATTTCCTCACTATATATATATATATATATATATATATATATATATATGAGTATATTTCTATATATAAACAAATATATATAAATATGTAAAAATAAATATATATGCATATAAATATATATGCGGATATAAATGTACATAAATGTATATTTACATGTAGAAATATATATATATATATAAGAATGAATGTAAAAATATTTATGAATATATGCATATAAGTATGTATGTATAAAAATATATGGATATAAATATGTACATAAATGTATATTAATATGTATGTATTTACATATATATATATATATATATATATATATATATATATATAGATAGATAGATAGATAGATAGATCGATGGAAAGATTCACATATATATATATGAATATATACATATACAAAAATATAGATATATATAGATATACATATAAATATATCCGTATAATATGTATACATATATCAGTGTACACGCAACTTAACTTCAGGAGTAAAAAGTTGTATGTATCGAGCACTCTATGGAATAAATCCATTACATTTCAGAAGTGGCTTTATATTATTGATATATATTATTATATTATGTTATACTGGTAGCCTGATTTGTACCACATATACTATATATATATATATATATATATATATATATATATATATATATATATATATATATATACGCATAGATACAAATATATATGTGTATATACATAATAAAATGTATATAATAATATATATATGTAAACATGAATATATAATATATATATATACATACAAATATATGTATCATACATATATATATATATATATATATATATATATATATATATATATTAATATTTATACATAAATGAATATATATTTATATACATATATATATTCATGAATACAGACACCCCCCCCACACACACATATAATTGAGCACTCTGGTGGATGAGGGATTTCTGTGTAAATAGATATATCGCTTAAATCCAGCCCTACAGACTCTCTAGTTCCGTAGTCCAGAGGTAGGATATTGGCTCCCGAGTCTGAAGTTAAGGTTTCAATTCTGATTTGCGGTACTGGATGGGATAATGGAAAGTCTATAGCCACTCTGAAGAGATGTAATACATCGAAATATGGATGACACAATAATCAATTAATGCTCCTCTATTCAGGTTTGAGTATTGTAAGCTTATGCAATGCTCTTCCCTAAGGAATTGAGCACTCTGATGAATGAGGGATTTCTGTGTAAATAGATATATGAAACAGCTGTCTGTGGATGACACAATATATATATATATATATATATATATATATATTGTGTAGCTACAATATTTATTCTCCTCCGTTGACAGACAGGTTGATTTCTATTGGTATTTTAGCAGTACGATATACAAAGAAGACATAATGCAGAACACATAACACAAAATGTTTTTAATTGGGAAAAATAAGAATAAAGTAGATCACAACGCTGAGCAAGGAAAAAACAAGAACTAAAAAACATGCAATGTCGTCTGCAGCGGACAATTCACAGAGATTAAAAAAACCCAAATGTTTGTGAAAACATATATATATATATATATATATATATATATATATATATATCGTCACATTATCATCATCATCATCATCATCATCAGACTTTTAACGTCCGTTGTTGGGCATATACCTTCACAGGATTCGCCAAACCGCTCTTTCGTGGGCCAATACTTTCTGAATTTGTCTAGTTCATCTCTCTATCTTGTATTCTGACGGCCTTGGTTGCGCAGGCGATCTCTGGGGTTCATGCTGTGAGTCCTGATGTCCATCGGTTGACTTGCTATTCTTGTAACATGATCTGTCCATTGCTATCTGAGTTTTCTAATGGCGTCTATAATGGGTCGGGTACCTGTCTTCTCCCTGATATACTGTGTTGTCTTGTGATCTCTCCATGTGAGGTTGAGCATAATTTTTTCATGTGCACGAGGCTGGTCAGTTTCTTTGTTAGGTTCATTGTTTCAGCTCCATAAGTGAAAATCGGGAGGATGCATTGGTTGTATACTCTTCTTTTTGGGACTGATGGGATCTTATTGTTTTTGAAGGTTGAGCTCACCGAAGGCTTGCGATCCTAGAGTGATTCTTTGCTAGTATTTAATTTTATAATAGTATTTTTGAATAAATTTCAATTGAAGCTAGATATAGAATGAAATGGAAAAAATATACATATTTCAATAAAAATAATCGATAAAAATGATTAAAAATCTTCCTTTTCTTTTCAAATATCGAGCAAAAAAAGTTTTTTCCAGTTCAAAATTCCAAATTATAATTAATCAAATAAAACTAAAAATGTGTCGAGAATAATAATATTTTACTAAATTTTCCTTTTTTTTCAACCCTGAAGTTACATTCCGTTCGAGCAGTTCCGGAATATTTCCTCTAAGAGTAAAGGTGAAGCATATTTAATAGCTCGAGGGATTTATCTATAACAAGTGTAAAACTCAATGAAATCATCAACGTATGAATGAAATAAATCATCAAAATAATAAATGGTGGGATGGGAATCAAATGGGAAAAATTCTTTTCCGAAATCTGTAATGTAAAATCCTTTTGAAACAATTGTCCCTTCATCAATAATTATAGAATATTTTATTAAAATCGATTAATATGCAGAACTTGCCAGTTTTTAAAAATTCCTCAGGTGTCTCGAACTGAATATTTTTCGTTTATTCTGTTCATACGTAAGTAAATAGAATAGCACATTTGTATTTATCCTGTATTGGGAATTTATCTGCGTTAATATTATATCAATCTTTTAAAAAATATCATTATTTTTATCCTAAAGGACCTCCTTAATGTTCTTTACGAAACGGAACCCCTCATTTAGGCCCACCTGTCTCCGTCTCACTGCTCTGGCTAGTTAATAATCATCATAATTGCCTGGTTGTTTATCCATTGATTGGTACGACGTCACATACACATATGCAAATTATTCAGCGGATGCTTTGTCACTGACATGCTTCCGAAGCGCGGAAGTTTTAAAATGCAAACAGTGGCAGCAACACATTCACTACCGACGGTGTTCTCTTTTTAGTACTCAAACTTCGGGAGAACTTGTTAACATGCAGTCCCCAGCACCAAACGTGGTAAGTAACGGATGTTCCATCCTGTAGTTTGTCTCTAAAACGGGAGTGTGAACTAGAAATTTTTACGATACGTTAAACTTTTACGTACACATTTCTTTTTGTCTTATTTTGGTGGCTGAATTTTTCTCGAAGGAATTCAAAATTTCTTGGTTGCCCGCTGTGCTTTTGTTATCTCAACACCATATTTTGTTAGTCTTTCTCGTAAAATAAACTTTGCTTCAGGCACTGCATCGTAGGTAACCTCGTAGATATCATCTTGAAACCTTACTAAAAACGTAAACTTTTAGTGCTAAACTTATCGGGATTACAGCTGCACAGGGCCTCTGATTGGAAAAAAAATTCAGCATTTCCCACTCTTCAATATCAGAACTAGTCTTTAAAAAATATCCTTTCTTATTGGCACATATCGTAAGGAATACTAACACCTATCAAATGTATATCTTGTATTTTTGATACCAACAAACTTTGACTGACCCTTGGCATAAGTAACCATCACACTTTCAAGTATCTAAAAGTGATTTTTATCTCTACAAATACTTGCAGGTTCAACAGAATTAGAGGCAATTTAAGGCAAAATTCTAGTCCCTGAATACTACATAAGACTTCTTTGGAAAATGTCCCCCTCACCTATTGAGACGAAATATTTACGATACTAATAACTTTTTCTTGAAGGTATTAAAAAAAACAAAACAAGCGAATTATACAAAGGGCTGCTTTCTGCGATCACTGGGGGAAGGTTTTCAAGAAAAAACAAGGCTGATAGAATTGAGAAGAATATCCATGTAAACGATTTTGTTATAAACTTGTTTGGGGCCAAGTCATTCAGTGTCAAATAACGGTTTGATAACATCCGTGATTATAATAAAGTTTCCTCTGTATTTAGTTCCACTCACCCCCAGACAATGTTATTGATAAAGCTTGGTTTAGTTGATATGAGATTTATTGGCTTGGTTAGTTGTTCCACTTTTTAAATTGCAATAAAATGAGATTAACTGAGGATTTTCAACTAAACGAAACTTTTCGTGTAGGGAATTAATTTGATCGTTACATCCATCTTGAAACTTAAAGGATGTCAGCATCTTAAATTTTATCAGCACTCATAAGTGACTATTGTAACTTGTTTGTAATCATAACTTGAATATCAATTAGATGAATCGTTGTCAACCTTTTTTTTTTTTTTTTTTTTTTTTTTTTTCTCTTTTCCATCGCAACTACTCTGACTGTCGGTCTACAATTTTCCAGCAGATCAGAAATAAAGGCTCAGCAGAGATCTTGTATCCTCATTTGCGCTGTTTACAAATGGCTGCCTGAGTAGTCGCGATAAAAAGTAACTGATATTAAGATGAAAGAAATACCAGTCGAGAATGGATAATTGTAACCATTTAAACGGGAATTAAATCCCTCCCCTTGGATATTGCTAGGTCTCTGTAATAATCCCCGATGAAGATAAAAACTGTCATGTCAACTTCATTCATATATATATTGGTCCTGTTGGCAATGTATGTATAGCGCGTACAGGCCACACCATTGGGGCTAGTGCAGTATATATGAAAATGTACTCTTCTAATTTTATTCTAATTAAAATTCCCCAATAGATTTTCCGTAGGGGGTCAATTTACGATGCGAGTTTGTTGAATTGGACCCTTAGTTTGTCCGGCAGAATTTATGCTTTTTTTTTTTTTTTTTTTTTTTTTTTTTCTTTAATGATCACAGTAAAGGACGAGTAACCAATTCATTGATCAACACTGCATGCTGCCAAAAGAGGTTGGTCACGTGACATCTATTAAGAGACTAACTAGACCCGTTTTATTCTAATTAAAACTGCAATAGTAAACCTGGCGAAAAAAAAACTCTCGACACTTGAGTGTGATCATTGCTAAGGTAATATGGCAAATTTTCTGCTGAAAGGCAACCGAAGCTTCTTCCCTGAAAACACCCGGTGTAGGAAAGCGGGTCAAGGAAGCTATAAAACTACCAGATCCTCCCTGGTGAATACCAAAGTTCAAGATGATTAAAATCGAACCAAACTTCGCACGATGCTTCTATGGAGAATTTGATTATTTTTTTTTTTCTCTCCCCCGCAAAAATTTGTCCCCTCTGTTGGGTTTAACCACGTAACCATTTCAATACTCATGGGACGTGCATGTTTCGAGGCTTCTATGACTGCCAGGATGTATGACCCGTAGATCTTGTACATGTGTACTCGGCCGTTTTAATTTGGGCATTAAACACCTTAATAGGTAAGTCTTGCAGGTTGGACGAAGCCTATTAATCGTTTTTATTAAATTTTTCCTAGCCTCATCTGTTCCAGACCAAGGTGCCTTCAATCCACGTACAAGATATGGACCGGGAGAGCTACAGCTCTCAGGGCTGCAATTTTGAAATTATGCAACGGATCAACTCCCTTCTTGATAATTCCCTGGATCTTACCACTTTGACTGCTGCTTCGATGCCCCCTGAACAGGCAAGGGGTAAGTTTGTGCAGTTTAAAAAAAAAAAATTTATTTTATTTTAATAATATCAATTATAGATAAGCATGTATAGGGGACCCCCTTTTTGAAGTGATCCATCTGAGCCTCGCTCAAGTCCAAAGGAAAATAGTGCAGGATACGCTTGGCTACAGGAGCTGCCGGATAGATGGCGAAGTTGGCATCCCATCGCCTTAAGGGGTCCCTACGCTAGTTTGGAAGCAATTGTCCTTCTCCTTTTGAGTCCTGGCGTAATTGCAGGTTTCCATAGACAGAAAGTTATGAATGAATTTGTCTATAAAGTTGTAACCCTGTTTGACAAAAGCCCTGGAAGGTCTTTATGAGACCTTGACCGAAAAAAAGTTGACTGGTTTAAAGTCCCAACGTGAAACTCTAATATAAACCAAGGTATTCATTAAGTTTTATAAGATTCTTTTGTTTCCTCAAACTAATTTTTTTTATTTTAGATGCCGCTAGTCAATACTCATTCACTCGGGATCCTTTTGCTTCGAGCCCACCAAGTGCGTACAGTTATCCTTTCAACATTTCACAGTCGGACAGCAGTATCTCTTGTAAGATTCTTTTCTTTTTATTTAGTAAGTTGCAGTCACACAGTACAATTCACTTCCGGCTTGTTAGGCCCGAAGTTTCACCTTTCACCAGTGTCAGTTTGAACAACTATCAACTCGTCTAAAGTTGCTGAGAAAACCATTTCTAAAATTGCCACGCCGAGCAATTACAAATTCTCTATCTGTATTTAATCCTTTTTACGTGTAGACGAATACAATCAATTTCGTAAATCTAGAAAAATCACTCGTAAATTCTCTGCTCTTAAACTGTTGATAATTGTAGTGTAGAAGATAGTTATGAATGCATGAGGATATCCTGGATTTTAAATAACTTGGAAGTGTTTCTTGAATATCTATTCACTCAGTGCATTCAGATAAAAACCACAGAATCCAAACTTGTTCGGTTTTGTCTTCTCACAGATTATACTCCAGAAAGGAGCCAAATACGACAGATTCGCGGGGAATCATCTCCAAGTTCTTCGAGGTGAGAACATTTTTATTTGAAGTTTCACTTTGGGAAAGTCGGATCAAACTAGTTCCAACCTTATAACAAAATTACCGTATTTGCCAGCATATAAGACTCAAAATCTCAGTATTTGGGGAAACTACCGTTTAGTGTTATACTTATGCATGTATCTTGTATTCAGTTCTACAAATAAACACATACATTTCTATGTAAAGCTCGTATCTATTACTTGTATAAAAATTTGCCCGTCCTCAGTTTTCTGGCCGAACCTTTCAAGTGTCTTATATAAAACACTGGAACCACCACTCTAATAATTCCATACTTAACAAAAACCGGAAGTTTGAGGCGTCCGCTATAAAGTTTGAACGCCATTATTGCCAGATCACGTGACCGTGAGTGGAAGATCTTTGCAAGAAGCATCTTGTTAAGGGACTTTTTTCTTTTTTACTAAGATCCAAGTGAATCTAACATAAAATATGAACAGATCGCCTGACCGCCAGAGATTGCCCTCTTATAAAGAGGCAATGGCACCTGTGGAGGGGGGGATTACAAATGCATCTTATATGCTGGTACATACGGTAGCTCTCAATTTTTTGCTTGACAAACCTGTTTACGCTGTTTCTTTTTCCTTTTTTTTTTCTCCCTCGCTTCCAGTGATTATGGTTCCCTGTCTCCGCTCAGCCCCTTTTCTGAATGCCTGTCTCCGGTGGAGAGACTTCTCTACAACCAGAGCCCAAAATCCCGTTCCCACACTCCTTCGGATTACGATTCATGTCTTTACCATGAGGAAAGTGTGGAGAACACTGCCCTGGCCGACTTGATGGTGAGCTACTCTTAACTTTGTGATATTTTTTAATCTTATCATTTTTAATCTGAAAAGAATCTCATTATGGGTTCCACAGCATATGTTGGATACTTTAAACTGGTATTTCAAGGTTTATTCAACACTTTCTGCATTGATGCTATAAGACCTTTGTTAGTAAACTTGCTTTTTCTAAATGCTCAAATGAAACTCTTGCATCTCTTTCTAAGCAAATAAAAAGTACTGCAGCCAAACCGAAAATGCAAGCTAATTGAACAAACGCATTGGTTTGTATTCTGTCAATTTCCTAGAATGAATATTAAACGTGGCTGGAGAGCCTGGTCTACGTTGCTATTTTGATTCCTTGTCTTTTTAGGGAAAAATACATTTCTAGATTTGTATACAGATTTCCTTCGCTATCCAAAAGTAAAATGTTCTATAGAAAAAAAATTGTAAGCCGAATTTCTATGAAGTAAGAGCTATTTATTTATATGGAAATAATTGTATTGGGGATGCGAAGCGTTCCGACGATGTAGATGAAAATGACCATTGGAGGGTGAAGTGAAAAACCCAATAAGTAGATGTTGCATCTCAATCTTTCATTCCTTGGACGTAGTTCGATGCATTTCGATGGGAGTCGGTCATCTTTTTCACAAAGATATTTGCAGCGGTTTCATAGGAAAATATGCTGTTTACATTTCGATGCTGAAGAGGAGAATGTGAAGATTTTTGTTTGGGAGGGGAGGTGTTTCAATCTAATTGAGGGTGACATTTGATTTGAAACGAGATGAACTAATTTTTTTTCCCCCCGATCCCCAAAATGATGGGATATTAGGTAGTATTTGGGTTGGTAGAATAGAAGATACATGTTGCCTCCAAGGGCTCGCTACAGACCACACTGAATGCTATTATCGCTTTTCGCATGTTTTCTCGGAGTAAACTGTAGAAAATTGGGAAAATCTTATTTACACCATATGAGACTCCGTGAGCGCCCAGGCATCGAAAGCCCCTTCTTCCTCACCGGAAGGATTGGTTCAATACGTGCCATGCACTGATCTAGCCTTGCACCGTCTAAGCTCCTTAAGATATGAAATCTGACTCCGTGCAGTTTTCATGTGAACTTTCTAAAGTAACTTTTGTAATCCTGCAGATTAAAATTCAACGTGGTGCTGTCTTGCACATGAATCTCCGGTGCCAATCTATTTTCTAGTCGTGTGAAATTTCATTGTTATCGGCGAAATCGTTACCTTAAATGGAAGAGTCCATTATTACAGACGGAGAAACGGGAAAAAACATAAGTACATATTTGGAATACTTTCTCTGACGTTGTCATTTCTGTAAATCTTAACTCTTAATTTCTAATCTCGTCCAGAATTCTCTGAATCTCGGCCAGACGTCTATCTCTAGCCATTTGGACACTAGTCCTTCCGTCCCCCCGTTCACGCACCCGAGCCAACTTCCTCGTACCAACGCTTACAGCAATGCCGCTGCTGCTGCTGCGGCCGCTGCCGCTGCTGCAACGTTCCAGCCTGCTTCGTCCACGGCCGTTGACCTCCTCACTGACCGCAGGTGGACAGTCAATCCTCTGTATTACAGTCCAGACCCTCATGCTGTTGACAGAGCTGCAAGACTTCATCGAAATGCAGCTGGTAAGCCATCCCGATTCGGTATTTTTTACTGGGACTCGATATAAAAAGACAACTATTTACTTTCAATTTGTTCAATTGTTAGATTTTGTTGCAACCTCTTGCTCAGACAGATTTTCCTCCGGTAGTGGGTAAAAAGCGTTGATCGGAAAATAAAGATTGAGCTTTGTGGGATTCGAACCTACATCTCCAATGGGAAGAACCATTTAGTTTGGCCAGCTCTGATCCAACTGGAAGATTCTGATAAATCTAATTTTCGAATCTCGACAAAATTAACGCGATACTCGTGTCCTTTATTTTAAGTGAAAGATAGGCTTAGAAAGTATAAGTCTAGCGAATATGACGCTAAGACGCTGATTATAAATCTTACAAGTGACATTCCATCTAAGAAGGCTACTCCACAAAGTGTCTATAGCTTAGCAGTCGCCTTGACCGTCTCAGCTCGCTGAGCAACCAAAGAAAGGTATCAAGCCTAAAAGGCGTACTTGGTGTGCGCAGTATAAGTGAAAACGTTCTCTCTCCAAGACTTCCCTTCCAAACTGCTCAGATTGAGCTCAGGAGAAAATCTTCAAGACAGTAGAGGATGACTTGTTCCTCAATAGTCTAACAACAAAACAGCGCAGAAAATCTTGATTTTAGTAGACAAGTCGAAAAATGATTTAGAAAGCAAGTTTGTTTTGTTTTTTCTATGTATTTATCTTTTTTGATTTTCATTCTATTTCCTGTTTAATGTCTGAATACTTTTCAGCTGTGTGTGAAGCAAGTTGCACTTGGAGTGGACAGCTTCCACCTCGAACTCACAAGAGCCCATCCTATTCCTGCAAAGTCTTCTTGGGTGGTGTACCCTGGGACATTACTGAAGGTGAATATTTATCTATTTATTTATTTTATTTTTCGTACTTGCCATTTAACTGTTAAGGGGCTTGATGCCTAAATTCAAACGTCAGGGTTTTCAGAATTCTCCCCCTCAACATTAATAGAAAACCCAGGCTACACATTTCTTAAGTTCTGAATGGCTTAATTGAAGACTTGGGTTAGACGCCAGGGTAACTAAAACCTCAGAGATAGCGATTTTCAACCAGTGTGCCCTAGGAGTTTTGAGGATGGTCGTTGGGCCATGGAACAGTCCCCAATATGGAATGGAGTAAAAAAGAAAACCTTGTATACGCCTTGATGTTACTATTATTTCAACATGTATTATTCACACATATATGCACAATTCTCGAAAACCACATGATCAACAATATTTTACCAATATGATGAAACTATTAGTTCAACTTGTGACCTCTCATTTTAATAAAATCTATCTTTAAACACTGGTACCATGACTCCTTTAGTGCCAGGCTCACTGTGCTGCGAAATGAAAATTGTTGAAAATCACTTCTTTAAGCCTTTCGTTGCCTACACCCTTTTCAAGCGACTTGCTCAAAGTGGACTGGGACAAACATTTTATTTTATTTCAATTTTTATTTTATACTTCAAAAATCTCGCTGCATAAAAGTCACTGATTATTACTGATATCAAATGTTTACTCTTTCTAGCCGGACTCCAAGCAGCTTTTAATAAATATGGTAACATGAAAATTGAATGGCCAGGAAAAGATGGTATGTACAATGAAAACTCACCTTCTTGTTTATAACTTATAACATTAAATTCTCAAGACTTTCCATGAGTGACTTTTTCTTTTTCCTTTTTTACAGGCTATGTTTACTTGTTATATGAATCTGAAAAGTCCATTCGAAGTTTGTTACAAGCCTGCACCCAAGACTACAGCAATGGCGGCGAATACTACTACAAGATATCCAGCCGCAGAATCCGTTCTAAAGAAGTAAGATTCTACAACCTTAACTTCGCTTCTAAGATTTGCACGCATTGCTTATGCAACCATATAAATTCCCGATGGAGCCTTACACCCATCCATAGGCTGACAACCCGATTAGTCAATCTAGTTTTTAAATATGTATTAGTTTGTAAATATTTGCAATTTTAGAGATCGAATCCAGAGCCAGTGAGATGAAGTAATGAATATTGAAGCCAGTGAGATGAAGTAATGAATATTGACCCCAGAACTTGTTCTAACACCGATTCCATATGGCCTCAATGACCATGTAATTGAAATTTCCTTTTGTTTGGACTTACACTAACCCGAACCTGCCGATGTATGGGTTTGCTTGGTCTAAACTAATGAACCGTTCGAGTGTTTGTCTGGGTCGTTTTGGGGCTCACCAATCCGCCCCTGCTTACTAACATACAATTTCAAGTACACCAATTGCAAAGTCTTCCATATATGAAGAATCAAATGAAACTTAGGACTCCAGAATCACCAGTTTTAATTGATGCACATATTCGTCAAAAATAAAGTGTTAAGATACACAAGAATTAATAACTCTTTGTGATGGCCATAAAACTTTATTCGTAATGTTAATAATCCACTTATTCCTTCAAGACGGATTGTTCAACTGATTCTGGTATTAGAAATATGGGGTAAATGAAAGTGTATTTGAATGGTAGGGCTGATTCATTTGAAAAAGAAACTGAAAGCATGTTTATTTAAATGTTTATGTAATTTAATCTTTCTTCGTAGAGTATTTTTCTATGGCCAATTTTCTGCGGCTGAACTAAATATAGTACGTAACGCATATAGGTTAATTACTCAATAGTGAGCCAAATCTTGGTCCAATCATTCGAGTTCTTTTGCTATTCATACAAGACCTCTCTCTCTCTCTCTCTCACTCATAATCAGTTCCTCTCCTTTCCTACCCTCTAGCTGAACTTTTTTCTTTCTCACGTCTGTCACATTTATGGTAACAGTTGCAGTCATTAGTGAAGCGAATGGTTTGGTATATATTTGTAGATTATATCCAACCTAATCCATATGAAACATATGAAAGAAAGCGGATAAAATTACGTATTACTAAATAAGAAACATGCAGTCAGTTTTTGTCTACAAATAGAATTGCATTAGCGCGTTAATGTGCATCATTCTGAGCGATAACTCTGGTTTTCGGTTGACTTGGTGTCAGATGAGCCCGAAAAAAGGGGCAATCAACATTACGATGGAAAACTATAGAGTTTAGCTCGTTCGGCGGCGGCAGCAGCCGTAGTTGACGATTACAAATATTTTATGACCAAAATAAAAGCCAGTTTCGCTTGACTCAAACAAGTTATATTTACTCTGATACCCAAATCTAAAGGCATGAGCTGGTTAGATCTACGTAACTTCAAGCTTTTACGGCTAATAATATAAAAAAAAGCTTGACAATTACGAGCAGGGCTTTTTTTTTTTTTTTTTTTTTTTTTTTTTTTGTCGTTTTGTTTAGGTGGGGTCCCACTTGATTCGATTTATCAATGCTCCAAGTACAGGAGTAATCCTATCCCACTTTCCACTTGTACAGGTTCAAATCATCCCCTGGGTGTTGAGTGATAGTAATTATGTGAAGCAACCATCCCAAAGGTTGGATTCAAACAAAACTGTTTTTGTTGGTGCGTTACATGGCATGCTCACGGCCGAGGCTCTCGCTAACATTATGAACGACCTCTTTGGCAACGTTGTCTATGCCGGGATTGATACGGACAAGCATAAATATCCAATTGGTAAGTGAAAGTTACCTTGTTCTGCAATTCCTTAATTCTTTAACCTGTTCACTGCCACAGACAACATAGATTTCAATAGTTTTGTGTATACAGCAATACCTTGACTTGTACAGGTTTCGATGTAGTACAGTCAAGGTATTGTTGTACAAATTAATGTAAGTTGAAGAATTTAAGACGTTGAACATTGTGTATTTAAACAATTCAGAAACTTTTAGAATCGATTATTTGCACACTTCAAAGTATATTAGTTAATTGGTTGAAAAAAGAACCGGTTTTAAGCATGCAATGAAGACTAATTTTCGTTGTCGGTTGAAAATACGCATTACAGCACACTGGTTAAGTATTTCTTGATTAACACTTGGAAAGAATAGTAACTTGCCTGGTTATCTTTGAAAGTAATTAATCAATGACACCTGTAACAACGTGATATCAAGTCTGAATGAAAAATTTGTTTCATGACCTTCATACTTATGACTTCAGTAAATATACTCCTTTGTGTTACGTAAATAGCGATAAGTTGCACTTAACATTTATATTGATTCTCTTTTAACAGGTCATGTTTTACTGCAATGCTCTCACACCATTTCAAGCGCCTTTGTCCAATTGGGACTAGAGTATTGAGGTTCTCGGGAAAGGACACTTTGTATTCGCTCTTAACTATTTATCTTTGTATTTGACCAGTCCATTTTGTATCTAATGAAGTCACATCCGTACTAAACTCGGGTTTCTAAAGTGCAATTATGCGACCCTTCCCCCCCCTCGAAGATCGGGGCGTTTCCTTATATCTATGAATTGACTCTGATGCCTTTATCTCTTGGAAAATTTTCGTTAAAATGCAGAATGAATCCTGTCAGGTGGGGTAAGAGTGTCCCCTCCCTGTCCTACTAATTGCCGAAGGTAACAAGTGCAATAGTTATCCATTGCTGGATAAAAGTCCTGGTTCACGAAAAATGAGTTGCCATCAATCGCAAAACTAATTTTAAAAATTGGCCATAGTTTAACTGAGGATGACGGGAATTAGTTCCAAGTAAACGGCCTTATCAGGTTTTGTATCCTTAATCCTTTTGATTAAGCCTTCTCATTGAGGGGAACGTGTTTTAAAATTGGAACCTAGTAATAAACAAAGGTGCAGTAAAATTGTTATATTTAGTCTTAACTTGATCCAATATAAAATGACTACATCGTGTCAACCTAACGGTCAGGTCATGCGTCTCTGTCAAGTGCACTGGCTCCCACCCGGATCATACCGTGGGTTGTACCAGCTTTGTGTATGTGGGTGGGGAGCGGTTCTTAAAGTTAGTATATATTCGGATTTTTTTTTTTTTTTTTTTTTTTTTTTTTTTTGTGCTGCGCTCCTCAACTTTTGGAAAAGTTAGTGGACGATCCATGTCTGAGGAAAGTGACAAGTTTCTCTTTTAGGATGTTGAAACCCTAATCTCGCATTAGTGTCGTTTCTACAGATGAACTTTCTGTACTAATTCATAACACTTTTGCAAACCTTCTTTCAGGCTCTGGAAGGGTAACTTTCAGTACACATCGGAGTTTTATGAAGGCAGTGCAAGCGGCTTTTGTTGAAATAAAGACCCTAAAATTCACCAAAAAGGTATGTCGTAAGTTATATATATTGCGTGTGTTCCGGCAATTGTCGCCTTTCTCAAAATAACCACCGTTCTACCTGCAAAATAGCACTTGGGGTTGGTATTTAAAGTTTTGAAATTGTCCACCCATTTTGACTTGAAACTGGTCCTGAGTGTCTATTCTGTAGCTGGAACGACAGCCATTTAAAAATGGAAGATAACAATTGTTCAAGGAAACGACTCATTGGGAACTCTCTGGTTGGCCTCGTCTCACTGATCACGCCTTCTTAATGAGGCTACGAAAATAATTGGAAGACATAACTCAAGATTATTCTTACCGCTTCATAATTCAATTTGTTTTTACTCTACCGCATATTTTATACCTCGGTTCACCTTTTGAGAGAAAACTGATGCAATCTGATCTGCCCCATCCTTTCATAATCCATAATTAGCATTTTATAGATATGTCCTAATATAGGATCAGTCAAAGCACATCACTCGTTTTTATTTGTTTGCATCCTTAGCTTATTTTGGAGGGTTCTTTGATTCAACACATCTGGCAACTACAACGCCTCGTTCTGGCAACAAAAACAGTTAAAAAAATAGCTGGCTTTTAGTTTATCTTAGGTTCAGAATCTCCTCGAAGATTAAAATAGTAAGTAAACGCTTATTTTTCATGCTACTTACACATTGATATTTCCGATATCTTGTAGGTTCAGATCGACCCTTACCTTGAAGATTCCCCTTGCAGTCTGTGCATTGTTCAATCTGGTCCTTATTTCTGTCGGGATCTCCAGTGTTTTCGTTATTTTTGCCGACAATGTTGGTATTGGCAGCATAATTCTGAATATCTTCATCACCATAAACCCTTGACTCGTAACAACAAGCCGGGGAACTCTCTCTAAGATGTCTGGTAAGTTTAACATTTTCTTTCTTTCTTTTTTTTTTTTTTTTTTTTTTTGATACCGTTTATCCTTCTGGGTAAGGTTATTGCTTATAACAATGAATTTAACATAAAATTTGTAACATTCTGGTTTGGGCCTTGCCAACAGTTGTACCTGCTGGAGTGAGACTGCGACGATTTCATAGCCAAAACCACTATAATAGACTCTAAAAACCAAACGTTTAGTTGGAACTATATAGAGTCCTTTCTTCTCACCCATCGAGACTTTTAGCACTCCATAGGTGACTACGTTCTCTACGTAGTCTTGGCACCATTGAAAAAGAATAGAGGGCTGAAGGCAAACTTTGGTATTTGCTGTCTCTATTATTCATACTATCAAATCCTTTCTAGCAAGAGTTTACTTATATATAAACCTCCGACTCTTCCCCCCCCCCCCAATAACTTTTTCATTCGATAAATTTTGTCTTGAAAATTGCTTAATTTTTGTCACAATTGTTTTCTTTCAGTCTTATCGAGAACAATCTGGAATGGAGTTGATAAAAGTTGTCTTCCAAAATCCATCAACGAGGAGACCTCAAGAACTTTCCGTTACCAATTTTTAGGAATACCGTTGGATTTCGCCTTTTTTATTAGTTGGAAGAGATAAAAATCAGTTTAATCTTTAACAATTTGCCCCCTTCCCATTAAACAGTTCAACTCCCATAACTTGGCTAAAATGTTTTGATGGACCCTTTAATTACAATCTATATTGTTACCCAGTTTGTTAAAGTTTACTCCTAAAATTTTTCCTCTTTTGGGTAAAGTTACCCATACCAAAAATGGTTGAAGCTGTGCGTAGCTTCATGGAACCCTCCAAATAATAGGCCTCGTTTTCTTTCTTTAAAACTCCCAGGATGCCTTGCCAGTTTATTTAATAAAGAAAAGGTTTGAAGAAAGGGGAGATAAGCCAGTTTGTGTTATGGTTGTTGCTGTGGCAACTCGTGTTCTGTCCTGTTTTAATTACTTTACTAATCATAAATATATATCGGTCAACAATGTTTAACTTTTTTGATGTTCTTTAATTTTTTGAAAAATAGTTTAAAATAAAAAGCTTTTACGTGTTTTAAGATGAAGGAAATAAATACTTTTACTTGTGAGTTTTATTCATATTTCTTTTTGAAGCAGAAGCCAATCCCCAATCCCCCCACAAAAATCTCAGTAAGTTCCCAACTCGCCTTGACCAACTCTAGAATACTAAATTTTTAGGGACTGTTCATATACTTTGTCAGCTTTCCCAATAAAAGTACACGGTCCTTGTCTACCCTTTTTAGATCACAACAGAATTAGCAAAGAAAATACATTTTTAAGTTATCTTAGTCTTAGCTTTACTTTCATTTCTCTTCACCGCTAGAATTCAGTGAAAAAATTCGCTTGCTTGAATTTACCATTGAGAAAATCTTTAAATATTTGAAATCTTTAGGACTTAAGAACACTCTTAAAAAAGCAAAACAAAACCCTCTTTCTACATGCCCCACTTCTACCAGAGGGAGGAAATGCAGTTTTGGTTTTTACTAATGTACTAATTTTATTTTGAGGCCTTTCATATATTCTAAATAAAGTCATTGACTTGATAAAACTTGTTTTGTCCTTTTTTGTATGAGCAATGTTCCTTCTGAATGTGTTTGATCACTGCTCCAAAGTGATGTACGTGTTGTATCTTAACAGCTTCATTTGGCCTTCCAAGATGAATTCTCTAAAAGACTTTTCTTTGTAGAAATAGTGGCTTGAAGAGCTATTGAAATGAAGTGGCATTTGTTGAATGTATACATGTTTGTTTTATTTATTTATTTTTTTTCTTTTAGTACTGTCTGTATATAAACTTATAGTCGGATATAACAGTGCACGCAAAGACTGAACACGTGTTCACTCGCTTATAAAGTAAAATACAAGAAATCAAAAGGAACATGCTGAAGTAATCCTTTAATATTGCTTCGAGGTTTTAAGTTTTACGTCCACCTCTATGCAGACGTGTTATTGTAGACCTTAATGCACAAGGCTCGTACGTGGTATAAAGCAAGCCTTTAGCTTTCTTGCTCTTGAACTAGATGTTAGATTTCTATTTTAAATCTTTCCGTGTGTTTTTAAGATCTCTTGTCCTAATTCATGGAATGATCAACGTGTATTCAAAATTTACTGTAAACATCGTATTTCTAAATTCAATGAGAAAATATAATTTTCTTAAGCGAATTTCACTTTTATACTTACCATCGTTTCCTTATCTTTTTGATCCATGAACTGTGCCCTATCATAACTATTGGAGTGGTTTCGCACCGCCTTCTCTCGTATTTGGATTCAGACCAGCCAGTCTTCTAGACTGGTTGCATTCCAAGGATAGACATGCTATACTCTAAGTAACAACTCGTGGATTCAACCTGCATCCATCGGGTAGTTATATATATGAGAGCGTGTCTTGGAGCTTCAGAGTTTATATTTATTGTAAAGAGGTGCCATCATACGGCGTTCAAGACATACACGATGTTAGTTATTTCCCCCTTGCAACATTTGTTTTGGCTTTTAAATCTGATTTATGTACGAATTTTCTGAGCCTCAAAGTATTCTAGTGTCATAGTTTGTATTGATTTCTTTCTTTTTCTCTTTTTTTTTTTTTTTTTTTTTTTTTTTTTTTCCTCCATGTTTTCATTTCAGTAAAAAATATCTTCCTGAATTCACTATGAAACTCTTATTCTTGAAAATAACAATTGGCATATAAAAGCCATTATTTGCCAACTTACATCAATTAGTTGTCCCCTTTTCCTGTTATAAACTTGGTTACATTGGATCGGTCCACGTGACATAGAATAACATGGCTAATGAGAGTTATTTAAAAGAAAATCCTATAAATTAGGATACTAATTTAAAAATCGATTACCTGATAGCTACAGACTCCTAAGCGCCAATTCAGACATAACACTGTAAATATATATATATATATGCTTCTAAATCATATACTCTTCAAAAGTTCTAGGATACTCGTATTTCTGTATTCAGCGCTTTAGAAATTAAATAGCAAATTTTCGTATAACGATTTGGAAAATCTGGCAGAAGGATAACTCTGCGTCTTTTTACGCATATTGACATATTTTCTTGTAAGTCTGGGCACCTTTTGCTTTCTGCATTATCATAGTACCTGTAAAGATGTTGTTCATCACTTCTTTTGCCCTGAGAAGGGTGATAATTGCTGTTGAAATAGATAGGTCTTTGGGTGACTGCTGTTTAATTGAAATCATAATTAATGTACTGTTTTGGAATCTTGGGAGCCAGAAATATTCCAGAAACTTTCTATCAATGGTAAAGTTGAAAAGGAAAGTCACATGGTCCGAGTAATAGTCATTCCAGAGACCTATCCATGTTGAGTTTTCATGGAAATGATTGTAATATTAGGGTGCAGCACGTCTTCCCTTTATGCTGAGTTAGATAAAGGAAGAAAAATGCTGTTTATTACCTCTGCCAACCAAGAGGTATGTAATGTACACTATCCCGTCCGTCTAGGATATCTCAAACTTCTTGAATTTCAGTTTTATAGGAAATGGTGGGGTAAGGAAGTTAAAATTTGAGAGCTGATTCAGGAATTACTTTTTTTCCTCTCTATTTATTTCTCATGACTGTATACATATTTCTTGACAAATTTCAATGAAACTTGCACTTTTAGAGACAGAAATTTTCTAATAGCCGCTAGACTACTTCCATTTTGTCGCAGAGAGTGGCACGGTTCTCTGGAGTAAGCTTTCAATTTAGACCATAACGGAAATGTCAGTTTAATATTTCAATGAGGCACAAATCCTAATTTGAAACTTCTTTCCTTAGAGAAAGTTGAGCGGCCATGGTTTTGAGACAACTGCTACAAAGTCCATAACCCCTAATTACTTGTATATAGGCTTTCCGAAGCCGCTTGATATTGACGAACTATAGCAAAGATAACACTATCTCTTGCCTTCGATTGAGGATGGGTAAGTTGCTCCGTATTAGGGGTAATTAGTCAAGTGAATTCTTCTAAAAGGGGGTCTTTCATGACGCTGTTTGTCTTGTAATTATTTGGTAGGCTAGTTGATCAAATTACCATTCTTGCAGTCCGTAAGGAGTTCACACTCAAAAGTGGGCTGACAGTGTCTGCAATCAAAATGGTCTGTCCATATGAACGGCGTAGTCCTGACATGTTGACTTCTACTGAAGCCTTTCTGTAACATTTGATATCCTACCGTTTTGTAGTCAAGCATCACGGTGCCAGTATATTCTGAACTTCGCAAAAGATCTCGAGGGGGCCACATTGTGAGTCTCCATATCCAGTGGTTGTTTTATATCCTTACATCATGACCTAACAATTACCATTCAAGCTCCCTAATGGCTGCTTGGATATCTGACGCTTGCTTGCAATGATACATGATGTTTTGTGATCTTTCCGTGTGATTAACATTTCCCCGGTTCACGTTGCATGGTTCTTTGTTTGAGAGTCAATTATACTTGAATTGATTCAAAGAGACGAGACACTTAGCATTTAAGAGATAACTCCCAAGGGAGTATGGGGTCTCGGTTTTTGTTGCAAGCATAAATAATCTGGTGCATGCAAGTCTAGGCCAGAACTCCATTCCTACAAGTTTCATAAACATCACCCACTTGATAGGATGTAGGTCCTCCAGAATGGCTGATAGTGTAAGGAGTTGTAATCGAGTACAATATCTGCTTGAACTTTGAACTCTATTGCTGTTACACATAACTTACCACTGATTCAATTTCAGAAATCGCAGTCGAGATATATCAGAGCCAAAATACAGGAAATAGTCAAAAGTGACCTCGTGAATGTAAATATAGTAATAAAGTCTAAGATGGTGTGAAATACAACTAGCGGAAAACTTTCTAGTTATTTAAAAATTTGGCTAAGTGCTGGCACAGGGACGATCATTGAAGATCGAACTATCTTCAGAAGTACCTTTCATACTTCGAGTATTAGATATGGTATGAAATCGTCGCCTCTTGTATAAAATAACTCTAGGTTGACAGTCCATGTTTTTCTGCTTCGATGCACCAAATTTTGTATATTTCTGTCATCTAATGAGCTCAATTAGTAACGAATGGAAAACATTTTCCATGAACATTCGAGTATTGTACGACGACTCCTCCATATTTTCACTCGAAATTTAAAAAAAATTTTTCGTTTCGTTAAGTTTGCTTGGCAGCTCCTTTTTATGACTCTAATTTGATTTGTATTACGTTGTCAATACCTTCGATGCTGACACTGTATAACATATCAACTAGGACATCTTGTAAGCTACTCTCAAATGAAGACTCGGCTTTGGTTTCTTCTGCAGAACGCTAAGCTACAAAACTTCCATGCGGCTGGCAGGACCTGATGTTGACATTTAGGGTCGTGTGCATTGCATTTTCTGGGGTTGGGTCTGTGTTCAAGTTTTATTTTCAAACAAATCAAAACAAATGGTATATTCATAAATTATGATGTTCAAGTAGAATTATTGATCTATAAAGGATTCTACGTGATCTGAATATAACAATGAATCTTCAAACCTTACTCCTTTAATATTTTCTTCTGTGCAAATTTTCCAACACTAGATGACAAAATAAAAATAAAAAAGCATGACGAACTAAACAAGTTCAGAAAGTATTGGCGAATCTTAGATCTGTCCAACGAAGGATATTAAAAACTCTTTCAGTCCTGATTTGTGCTTATTTTTTTTTTTGTTTTTTGCTTTGTGTATTCGTTGTCAAGTAAATTTTCATATTCATATTTAAAGACCATATAAAGTAACCTTTGAATGATAAATCATTCAGGCAAAGAATTCTATCGAAAAAAACAAACAAACAAATCCCACTAACAAGCAGTGCCAAGGACCCGCATATTCAAAATCAATCAAAACATGTGGTACTTAAAAGTACCGTTAGATACAAAAAGGTTTGATAAAACTCAGATGAATATGGCTCGACTAACAATACGAGGTCGTTATTTACCCCTGCCAATAAAATGAGAAGTAATTCATTATCATCAGTCTTTTAACGTCCGTTGTTGGACATAGACCTTCCTCAGGATTCGCTACAATCATGGGCGATGCGGAGCCAGTATTTTCTGAATTTGTCTAGTTCATTTCTCCATCTTGTATTCTGCTGGCCTTGGTTTCGCAAGTGATCTCTGGTGATCCATGTTCTGTGTCGTGATGTCCATCGGCTGTCTGTTATTCTTGCAATGATGTCTCGACACCCTTTTTCTTCCTGATATACTGTGATGTCTTGTGGTCCCTCCATATAAGGTTGAGCATGATTCTCTCAAGTGTGCGTTGCATGCTTCTCAATTTGCGGGTTTGTCTCTTGGTTAAGTTCCATGTTTCAGCTTCATAAGTGACTATCGGGAGAATGTATTGGTTGTATACTCATCTTTTTAGGATTATTGGGATCGTCTGGTTTTTGAAAGTTGAGCTTGCTCTGCCGAAGGCTTGCCATCCTAGAGTGATTCTTCGCTTAATTTTCTCTTCCTTTGATGATCCCATGGAGATTCATTGTCTGAGTAAGATGTAGTCGTTTACCTTCCCCAGTTTATAATCTTTTGTCCGACTTATAGATAATCTCAAGTTATGACCTGAGATTTGACAAAAAAGTCAGGAAAGTTGGTGCTTACTTTTACATGGAAAATGTTTCCACAGCCCACCTATATAGTGAATATTCGAAAGGATAAAAAAAAAAATTAACGCTTGAAGAAAAAATTAAAAAAACAGCTTTTGTGCTACAAGATAATTCAATGAAAACAATAACATGTTTGGGGCAGACACAGTTTCTAGATATTATCAATACCATCTCGTGATCTTTCAAATGTCTCAAGTATATATGTACCTCCATACCCACCTACAAAGAGTGTACTACAGACGTGTACTTGCATGCATAAACCTTTACAATTTTCTCAATGCACTTACATAATGTGCGATATCAAAGTGCTGCTTGGTAAATTGATAATGGAAAATGTCGCTGTTGCGTTATTTTTCTTGTCAGAATTCAATACTCTAAATCCTACACTGCCCACCAAAATTTCAAAACGCCCATTTTCTATATAGTTGCTCACCACCCACTCAAGGATTTAAATCACACACCGACTGGCGATATCGCCCAGGTTGAGAAACCCTGATTTAAGGCATGTCTGAGAAAAATCTTTTACCAGAGCAAAGGCCCGTTGGGTGTGGCGAATAAACTAAAGAGTTGTACCAAAAGTCTTTTGGAGTGGTGCAAATTGACCCTATTTGTAACAGAGGTGATTGGAATCTACAAAATGCCATTACTTGTATTTGATGTATCTACTCAATGACATATTTGAGTAAATGCAGTTTTCGTTTTTCAGTTCGATGAATTGCAATTTTAAAAATAAAAGCACATCAAACTAACAGGTTTATGCACAGATTTAATTGTATCTTTTATACATCATTTGAATTTTTTTCCACCGAACAGCTTAATCTGACTTAATCTGATAAGGTGAGGTTTGGTACTGGAGACTTTTGGTCCATGGCACCACCTTTCGTAAACATTGAAATAAGAAAAGCGCCCTTACGCTGGCTACAACTCCAGTCATCTTTGCTTGAAATGCTGGAGTAAGTTTTCTATATGCAGAGACTCTAAAACAGTCTAAACCGACTCGAAGAATGCTAAAATATTTGGATGTATAGTGATAATTAGAAAAATTTTCCTTTTAAAATTTATTATAGGTGCTAGAAATTAAATTTATGCGAATCAGTTGACAGCACCTCTTTGATATAAATGGAGCTGTTTTTACATAATCAGGTGTTTGGTTTATTTAGTTAATTAATACATACGTTAACAACAAAAAAAACAAACAAAACAAACGAGAAACATCGGATCCCTAGTAATCCAGGTAGTTCGAGCCAGAATAGGAATCCTCGGGACCGATATTGATTCCCGAAAATGGACGAGTCCATCGAGCAAATGGTTACCGGTTGCTTGCTATGCCAGGCAACAACTGCATCCAAACACAGAGACCCGGGGTGGGGGAAGGTTATTAGCAGACCACGGGATAGTACATTCGTCTTGTCATCAACCAAATGACCAAATACCCAAATAGTTATAGTCAACAACACTGGGGCCAATGTCTATGTAACGGCTTTTGGTGAAATTTTTGCCAGTCGCGGGTTTTGCCGGATTTTAATAAGCGACAATAGGCCACCATTCAACAGTCATGATCTCCAACAATGCTTTCGATGGACTGGCATAGATCATCTGTCAACAAAGAGTTCAGAAGACCCAGAAGCCAACAGACTGGCAGACACATTCATGGAATACCTCACCCAAGTGTGGCACACATCTATCACCAAACGTAAACGGATCAATCATCTTATAACCTTCTGCTTAACACAACGCCCACCCTATACTGGAAAATCTCCGGCACAGCTCATATTTAACCGTGGGGAAAAAAAACGCGACTCGCATACCTGACAGGCCTGAAATAGAGGAAGCTTGTCACACAGAAAGATAGGTGAGAGAGACTTGTCCTATCAAGATTGCAAACCTTATTTCTGCTACCACAATAGGAAGACCGGGGAAAATGCCGTACTTGAGTCAAACAAAATTAAATCCAAACCTCCCCATGACCCCAAACCATTCTCAGGGACTGGAGTGGTAGGGTATCAGATTAAAACAAAACGAAAGAGGCAAATACAGATAAGTAATGCTCAAATATGCAACGTACAGCCGCACTGAATTTTTGAAATGGGGTAATATTATTATTCGGACTATCCTCATCTTGGTTGTTTTTCATACAACGTTTCGTTGTATTCTACGGCCTTCATCAGGTAGGTGTGGAGAAGTAACGAACCAAACCCTTTAGTTAACCGACGGGGGTATATTGACTGCACTCCCCTCTTAGCATTGTCTCACACAGGGATTGAACCTAGAACCATCAGATTACTTGCAGTAATTTTGTCTGATTCTGTAACCATTACGCTATGTGTCCATGTGATGAAGGCCGTAGAGTACAACGGCCGAAAGGTTGTATGAAAAAACAACCAAGATGAGGATAGTCCGAATAATAATAGAAATAATATAGCCGCACGTCGATAGTAACCTTGGCCAACAACACTGATCGCTGTTCAAACGAGGAAAAACGAACATTGATGAGTTCCTCGATTTCAGTGGTGGTCCAGAAGCCCCAGGAACTGACAAGGATAAAACAGACCTCCTCCCCAGCTCCGATAACAAAAGCAGCTAGGTAAACTAGGTGACCACAACCGGCACATAGATTTCCAACCAGGTAACATGATTTTGTATTGGAGGAGATACACTCATCGACAAAAATCGGCGCATAATCGTTCAGAAAATAAAAATAAAACACATTCTTCAAAACAAACAAATACTGACAAGAGACTAACTCTCCTTGTTAAGTGTCACCTATGTACAGGTGGAACATCTCGCCAGCGAACAGTGTTGCCAAGTCAAAAAATTTTTTCGAGTTAGTTTGACTGCCAAAATGCGCTAAGTAAAGAAAAATAAAAACCAACTCAAAAAAGATTTTTAAAAATTGTCAAAAGTGACTTAAAATGACTGCGATGAGTGATTTTTTTTGCCATGCCGAAACAAGAAACGCGTTAGATTTAGCGCGAAAATATCTGAATCGTCAGCAGTGCAAGCTTGTTTAACGCTTAATCTAGTTATGGTAAGATAAGAACTGTGCGCCCTCTATATAAGTCCGTCAAGTGAAGAGTCTGTACACAGTTATCTACCCTTAATAGTTGGCAATAGAGACATACAGAAGTGTTCACCCTTTATAGAATCTACACCGGATCGTATATGAGAGGGCGCACTTGTTTTTAATAGCGAGACTAGACCTCCAAGTTCTTATCTTACCATAACTAGGTTTAAGCGTTAAACAAGCTATTCTCGAACCTATTGTTAATTGTTGGGACTAAAAAGACATAACCTTTCCAATTTATGATATTCTTGATCGTCTGTATAATCCGTTACGGGCGATGCTCATAAAATTCCATCACCTTTACATAAAAGAAACGTTACACCACCCACACTTTGATCTTTGAAAACACTGTTCGTAGGACGGACACCTGGTGTGAACGAATTTATTTTCTGGTTTATTCTTAAATTCCCGTGATAAGCGGATACACATTGATATGTGCCTTTGTGTTTTTGAGTCTTTATCAAACCTCACAAGCCAGTGTTTTCCGCTGAAATTATTCAACTGATTATCGAGCGCATTTTAGATCTACAATCGAGGATCTTATGTCCCAAGACAATGTTATGGTGTAATTTTGAATCCTTTAGTAAGAGATGCTTCTCAGTTTTTAGACCTTAAATCTATTTATTGAATACAATGTCTCCCTGGCTATAAAAAAAATATACTATTCTACTTGAAAATAAAATTCAATTAACTCATATCCTCTTGGATATTTATTTGACTATTCTCAGAATTGCCCCATCATTTTATGACTTATGGCACGAGGGCAAAATTCATCAAGGCTATTTTTAAAATATTGGTTCCATTCTTGTTTTGATTATATTCTGGTAACTTATTCCAGTATTGTACTATTTGTTGTTGTTGTTGAAAAAAATTCAAGGTTTGGCAATTTTCCTGGTCTACAAATAAAATTGTTCGGTCAGAGAGGTTGATATTTTTGCCGTTGTTCTTAAAACCATTCCAAATATCTCTATCAAAGCTCCTCTCATTCTACGCTTCCACAGTGTGGTATATCTTGTCTATTTAGTCATAATTCCTAATTAAGATTTACACATGCGCAACCGAGGCCGGCAAAATGTTAGATGGAGAGACGAGCTAGATAAGTTCAGGAAGTACTGGCTCCGTGACGCCCATGATAGAGAAGTGTGGCAAATCCTGGGGAAGGTCTATGTCCAACGACGGACGCTAAAAGACTGATGATGATGATGAAGATTTAACATTTCTTCAATGAGACTTGTAAAAGCCCCATGTACTGCTTCCGCATTCAATATACTCCAATTACCATGACTTACTTCAGGTGCTCAAATTTAACAGCAATATGTCTTACTGAATACTTGCATGCAGTTTTCCTTTTGGAAGCTTTTTAAGGGATTACATTATTTTTTAAAAAAGCCTCGCTAAAGTGGACTTTGCCCTGAATATGGAAATGTAATAGCCCAAATGAAATATGAAGCCAATTCTTCAGGTTACTTATCTCTCCATTTTGGTCAAACCCCGGCTATTCGTAACTTGTGATCATCTATAAACAGATAGATATGGTTGAATACATATACCCTTTCCCACTTTACTGGCAGGGGTTCATAACACCCCATTTATAGATAAAGACTGATATGGATAGACCGATACAGTATTAAGCACACTGGATACTACAAAGAAGAAACGTTGGAAAAACTTGTCTATGATGAATAATGAGGGAGTAAGGGGCATTTTTAAGGATTTGGCAGCCATCTTGGACGCAATCTTGAAAATTATACCTTTCACGGGAATTTTAAAATTCTGTACCACTTTTCAGGTATATCTTGAATGAATATAGATAATATTAGTTTCAAAATCTAGTAAATTAATCGTCGAAGTAACTGATTTTCTTTTATATTGTATTTTTAAAGATTTTAATTACAGAGGTTAGACTTGCGAATCGACAGAAATCAATCAAGGTGTAATCAAACTAATTTTGGAAGACAATTATTGAGTAAAGAACGATGTAAAACTAATTTTCAATAAGCAAAAGTATTTTTCTTCTTTACCGACCAACCTGAAGCTATTAATGCAAAATCAAAACTTTATAGCAGATATTTAGATTATTTCAATACGATTCATGATTTTCATCCAAACTAAGTCTTTGGTCATTCCTACTTGCTGATCAAACGGGAACAAAAGAACTACAGGTATAATATGCTCAATTCTTAAAACAACACACACTGTATCTGTGAAAAAAAAATTTTTAGCCGATTTATGGAGTTTCAAAACCAAACCAAATCATCAAGAGAAGTTACTGTACCTAGATATTACTTAGTGATTATCTGTTGTTGTTTTTTAAGTCAATTTTCAGCTTGAGCAACCTAAGCTAGCCGAGATGAACTATCCTACGAGAATCTGGAATTGTCTTGTAACCTGAATATACTAACCTAACTAGCTGAATGAATGACCGTCCTCCGTTCTGTTTCTAGACAGTGGAACGTCCCATTCCTAAGATGCCCAGTCGTCAGAATCCCACTCTCAGCCTCACTGATGTAGTCGAGAGGAAAACAGTGGACGATATGTCTGGCATCTGTTTGGCTGTCGGAAGGATCCCGAATTGTGTATCAAAAGGGACTCGTGAACAGACCCAATCGGAGTTTGAACTGTGACCGTCGATTCCATTGTCCGAACTGCTTCCGACTAACTACGTACGTAAGTTGTATATCAGTGCTTATGTAGCCGATACTTTGTTTTTTCTTTCTTTTTTTAAAAACTTTCTAGTTTCTCTCATACAGGGATAGATTGGAATCTCAAAACAGCTCGGACAACACACCTAAAATCAGCCCTATATTGTAGGCTATGATCAGGTGTGCCGGAAGCCCGCAGCTTTTCATAAAGGGCATTTTACAACGTATGTTTTTATTGCGAGGTCACAAAATTATGGCAAAAGAGCAGGGAGTAGTTCCCAATCTGGGGACTGCGGATCATAGAATGTCTACAAAGGTATTATGACCAGAATAACGTAAAATTAAAACAGGAAAGTTTAGCTATGTTTCGTTAACGCGAGAAGAACAGATACAGCACTTTGATCCAGAACTAAAGGCCAAAAAAATCTGAACTTCAAAATGTATGTATTATTTAAATATTTGATTTTGTCTTACATTTTCTTTTTTTCATAAAAGGCGTACAGTTGTATTCCGCTGACCCAATGCTAAGAAGACTGGTGGCAACTGCACCTGCTACCCCCAGGGTTCTGGTACCTCCAGGCCTAACATGCAATGTACGTGATCCTCACCAGCTGAGACGGCTTCGCCGAAACAGGGTGTAGAGACTAGGTGTCCGAGCGCTGCCAGGATCCCGCTGTTGATAATCAAGCTCACTTAATCATGCACTGGTGACCTACAAAGATAGTTTGCCTTTTTCAATTTGTTCCTTTTCGTTGTATGATGACTTTGAGATTTTCATTGTCAGTTGTTACATTGCTCAATACATAACATGAATTAATTAAAGGATGTCGATCTGTAGAACATGATTTTACATTACAAGGAACATACACACAATATATATATATATATATATATATATATATATATAAAGAAATGACCTGTCTATCTAATATACATACAGTCATAAACGGGAACACACATATAGATATTCATGCCTACGACCGCAGAGCAGAGAGAGGGACGGTTTAAGTGAGCTTTCTTGGGTACCTGCTCACCTACTTGTTAGCTCTGTCGATAGAGCATAGACACGTTAGGACTGCTCCCTGCTGGAATCGGGAATGGGTCCTGACACGTTCATTTTCTTCATTCATTCACCTGATCAGCTGTTCGATTTGCTACTCGGTTAACGCTGGTGTCGGACAAAATATGTTTCCTGATAAATTAAAGAAAAAGCTGGTGTTACAACTCGAAAAAAGCATGTTTTGGTGCATTTCGTCAGTTGCCAGCTCATCTTTTTCAGAGAAACATGTAGCGGTTCAGAGAAAATTGTATGCTGTTTACATGTTTGAGATTGAGGAAAGGAATTGGGATATTTCTGTGTTGTAGGTTGTTTAGTGGAAGCGGGAGGGGAGAATCTTTTTTTTATTTTATTTGAGTCGGCTACTATCAAGTTTGGTCTGGAGTAGGAAGAGCCTGTGAGAGAGGGGTCAGAGGGTATTTGTATCGGTTTGAGTGTCAGTCCTCAGGATGGGTTTGTGTTTTGTTTTTGTTTTTTCTTTAGAATGGAAAAGTGCTGTCCAGCATTTAATGGATAGGTGTTAACATATGTGGGGCGGGGTTGAAGTAGAGTGCGTCGTTTTTAATCTTTTTGGTTGATGGTGGGTGAGAAGTGAGATGGTTGATGGTATGTGTAAGCAAGATTCGAACACATAAAAGGGCTGCTTTTAATATCCCAACTCAATTGAATTCAAAATAGTTCAAATGTTTGTAACGTTCCGACTTCAATAATAAAATGAACCATAATTAGATTTGAGATTAAGTGAAACGTAACAATAAATTTAGTAATGTTAAATTTCCAAACACCTCATCCAAGCGAGAGGGCCGGACCTAGTAATCGTGGACAAGACGAAGAGAGCAGACCAAATTATAGACGTGACCATGCCTACTGACCACAGAGTAAATAGGAAAGAGAGTGAAAAGCTGGGTAAAATACCAAGACCTGGCAAAAGAGCTGAAGAAGGTGCAGAACAAGGAAGTCAGGGGTAGTACCGGTAATAGTTGGTGCACTTGGAACTATACCAAAGACTGACTGAGAGATTGGAAGAAGTAGGGATAAAAAGAAGGATCTAGACAATATAGAGCACAGCAGTGCTGGGGACTGCACGAATACTGAGGAAAGTGCTGGAAAAATGAGATTTTCGATCCCAGCTGTTAGCAATGGCTCAACAGAGAGAAGAGGAGAAGAGGAAGAGAAAGAAAAAAAACACGACCAATGACGGTGGAGGCACGAACCGCAGTTCTGCTGTGATAGGCAAGGGAGATATGAGAAGAAAGCTGGAGACTTGAGGAGACATTGTCACAACCTTCAGCGATAACTACCGGGCAACTGGTGAGAAACTGTAAACCATGGGACTGCTGTGGACTGTGAGCGTTGAGAGGAGCACTAGATACCTGAGGAGACTTGCTGTCACTCAGTCTCCAGCTGTGACCACCAGGCAGTTGGTGTGAAAATACATAATAATGATGATAATAATAAAAACGATATTGACAGTCTCCGAAGTGGTAAAGGTTTGCAATCGATTCAGGAATGATTACCTTGGCTAATGTGTCTGCTACTGCTGCTGTTAACGTACGAAATGAACGAAGGCAGTAAACTTGAACATAAATTTTATTTTACTAGATATATGTAAAGGACAGACACACATAGTATATATATATATATATATATATATATATATATATATATATATATACTTGCTGATCCCTCATTGTCAAAAACGCTTTAGGCTAACCTTCGTTAGTAAGCCTCGTTTCAAACAATAAATACGTAATATAGAATAATATCAATATACAATACACATAAAACCTTATATAAAATGACAAACTACACGTATGGCAAAAACAATATAATGAAGGGATGTGGCGTTTGATCGACACTGTTGAGGTGCTACGTTAATATAACTGTTTTGTTTTTAAAATCCCCGAAACAGTCACATGGTAAACAACTCATGACTTCAACAAGAGATGATTTATACATTGTACAATGATAACAAAGTATAGGAGGAATGAAGGAGAAAAACACTTTTGAAGATCACATAAATTGCATTGACAGATATTAGCAATCGGATGACTGGAGAGACACAAAAACCCACTGAAAAACTTTCTCAATGTTTTAGTGTTTAAAGCTTTCTCGACTGATATATATATATATATATATATATATATATATATATATATATATATATATATAGTTTTGAGGTCAGGATTGCGGGTAACATTCATTTTTTTTCACAGTATCTATTCGAGTTGTTATTATATTAGATTGTTGCACGTGAGATTTTGTTTTCTTGACAATCAGAGATTGTTGATTTTCAATAAGTCGACTCTGAATAACGTTGTAACCTTTTTTTTTCTTCCTCTCTTAGGTCTTTTAGAAATCTGAGACATTTCAATTCAGGCATTAAGCACCTTGGCAGATTAATCTGGAAAGAGATAAGATACAATTGTTGTACCCTCTCTCCGATTCGTAGACAACGCAGATCAGGATTTATTGATAACTCTTTCATCTCATCGAATTTGCCCTCCTCTTATATAGACAGGTGTGCAGTATGGTAACGGTTATTGGATCAAAATTTGCGAAGTTGGTTCGAATTCGGGCTGACGTTGTTTATTCTGTGCTGATGCCCTTGAGGAAGAAATGAATCCACTTCTACCTGTGCTGTCATATCGCCAGATATACTGAAAAATGTCACGCGAGAGGGGAAGTGGGCTCTTGGAAAAATATCCTGCAAATATATACATACCGTTGGAAAAAAGATTAGATCGAGGGTTGTGTATCTATTATATTGATTGAGGGCCTTTGTCTTTATCACATTAAATAATTATGACAACCGTTAAGCAACGTCGAGTCTGGCCATTTTCCTGATGGGCGTACCAGGTGCCGTAAGTCGTATCATACCCAAAACTTCACAAAATGGTACTCAATGCCTCTCTGCTAAAGAGTAGGATTACGCGGAGGTGGCTGTCGAACCAAGGATAAAATTTACCCCCACCCCTATCCGAAAGGATAGTAGCGATATGAAAGTGGAGCCTTTGGATCGCCTCGACCATCTATTATATTGTTTAAATGGAGTTAGTGGGGAGATAGTTAGTTAGTGAGAGCAATGATCAGTTTATATTGGTTGATTAAACTTGAAAGAAAATTCAAACAAAAATACTGTCAGTTGTAATTATTTTGTGCGAATGGAACTAGTGAAAAATACCCCCACCAATCAATATGAGAGACATAGGAGTTAGGTTTAATGAATAATAAAGAAGCACCCACAATTTCGGCTCCACCTTGTTGTAGAAATAGTAGTATAGCAGCTTGCTTAATCAGTTCAATTTACATCAAAGAGGCGAAGTCAACTGATTTAGATTATGTGATTTTTTTATATGAGCACCTATAATAGATTTTAAAGGGAGTGCATTTTTCAATTATCATTATACGTTCAAATATTTTGACGTACTTGGAGCCGGTTTAGACTGTTTGGGAGCCTCTGTAACTAAAATGTACGGATCAGTTTAGATGTATACAAAAGTTGTGCCTTGATCCCAAAGTCTCCAGTGCCAAATTTCAGCTCAATCCGACCATCCATAAGCAACTTCGTTGGGAGAGACTGCGACTGATGCAGACCCTCTTGCCAAATGGGTACTGTGAGTAGATCTTCGCTTTGCTCCGATGATTATTTTATCGAAGGAAAATACTTCTTTTTTAAACCTCCAAATAAAAAACAAGAGAACACCCATATCATCCTCCAACCCTAATAGGTTTCTGGCTTAATGCATATCGATCTTTAACTGGAGAGCGTGGTCCCAGAACGTGGCAAGCACCATTTAAAAAATAAATGTGTTTAATTAAATGAAAAAATCAAAGCCTGAATTTGTATTTTCTAATCTTATCGCAGCCTTCATATACATACATTCATATGCAATCTATAAGGTTTCAATAAAATGAAAAATTCAAATCAAGAATTAGATTTTTAATTCAATTAAACGCCTTGTTTACGGCGCTTATCGCGTTTTGGAACCAAACCCTTTTATTTCAGATCTCTTTTCTTTCATCGTTTTTAGAAGAAGTTTGATACTAGATATTGACCCCACCAATCGATTTCTGCTTGGTGTTTGTGGAATGTCCCACCAAACATCAGATAATTTACGCCTCTCCTACTTCTCTATTTGTTTACCTTCTTTAAAGTGTGCATAAGAGAATCGATATAAACCCTGAAAGCGTCTACGCCATGAGATAATGGGGTAAATAGAGGGTCCTTAAAAAAAAAAGAAACATTACGTAAGCTGGAATGGCCAAAAGCGAAGAAGTAATTGCGATTAAAAGGAACAGCAGGGAAAGTTTTTAGCATTTTCCCTTGACCACTCCCTACACATACATTTACAAAAAAATGTTGATGATGGTTGTACGTCAAGATAAGTTGTTGGGGGTTGGATGGCGAAAAGTACAGCCGATTGAGGTCTTAAGGAGAGACAGAGGGGGGAAAACAAAGGACAAGAGTGAATCAGAGAGAGAGAAAGAGAGAGAGAGCAGCGGAGAAAAATAGCGAGCAACCAACGCAGAGACAGAGAAAAGAATATAAACAAAGGCTTGGTGTGGAAGAAATGCAGATAAACGGAAAGAAAGAGAGAGAGAGAGAGAGAGAGAGAGAGAGAGAGAGAGAGAGAGAGAGAGAGAGAGAGGCATATAATCTAAGAAAGTCAAAGCGAGAATGATCAAGATAAACACAAGAGAGAAGCAAAAAAGAGAGGCGGAAAGGCGTGTAAAACAAAGAGAGACGTAGATTGACACAAAGACGGACTGAGTCAGAAGAGTATGAAAACAAAAAGACTTACAGCAAAAGAAACACAGACAAAGAGAGACCGCACGTGTGTGTGTGTGAATATATATATATATATATATATATATATATATATATATATATATATATATATATATATATATGCAAAATACGTTGAACGAATCTTTTGCAGTTTGTCTCTGCGTTCCGTCTCTGAAACTGTTTTTTTTATTAATCACACAAATCAACCATATCACTTTGGCTTTGGATAGCTTATCTTATCAGCCGCCGCTATTGTCAAGCAACCACAAGAAAGAATGAACCCCAAAATATGTTATCAAATAAATCTTGAAGAATTAAACAAAGCAGCAGAAGTCACATTTACCCTAAACATTTTTGTTTAGCTAATATAGTTGCTATGTCACGTTTTCTGGACGCTTTTCCATGAATTCTCATTTTTCGACAAAAAACAACTCAAAAACGAAAACAAAAATAGAGAGTTGAGAAGCCAAAGGAAGCTGTCATCCTCCAGCAAGATTTTCTACTACGTGCGTGAATAGTTTTTTTTTTTTTTCAAGTCATTCAGAAATTATCGAGAGGTTTTAAGGAGATCACATCAGGACAGGTAAGAAAGAAATCTCATCTTTATATCATACTTAAGTCGTATGGTTTGTCGCTTCGCTGATAGTTATCCTACATGTACAAGTAAAAACTCACATGTATGAATCAACGAAACAATGTTTCAAAAAAAAAAAATTCTTTTAACTAAAATTATCTAAAAGATTATCTGAAAGTATCTAAAAAAAAATAAATCTTTCATCTAAAATGACCTCAAGAAGGTCCGAAATGTACATAGTGACCACCGAAAGTTCTTATGTGGAAACAAAAAACAAAACAAAAAATAAAACAAATCTTTTTTAGGTGGTGTCTGGGGCAGGTTTGCAAATTATGATATCTTTTTTGTTTTGTTTTGTTTTTTTCGAATTTGTTAGTCCAGTGTTGACAATTTTTCAGATTTTGAGAAAATGTTTATGATCGCTAAGTGTCCGATTCATGTTTACCAGTAAAAAAAAGTTTTTTTTAACTTTCGAATTTGAGAGTGACTTCCGGCATCGAAAAATTGAAAAAAATCACATCTAAGTTTGCAACCTTGGACTAGTGGTGCACTCTTGCAATTTTTCAGTGTAGTAGCCTCACTAAACATGACTAGGAGTGCCCGGAGATACCCACGGACACTCTTAGAGAGGAGAATCTGTAGTCAATTCGACTGATTGATAGTGCAGACTATTTGCAGGGCTACAAAATATAAATATATAAATGAAATAACAATATACTAAGACTCCTGAACAAACTATGAATAAAAATTGTTCATTTATTTTTATTGAACTGAACAGATTTGTGGTGTATTGCCTAAAAGTAAAAAATATCTGTCTCCCAAAATATTCTCAAAGCAAAAGTTTCGGATAAAATTCGGTTTATCGATCGCAAAAAAGGAAAAAAAAACCAAAAAAACTTATGAAAAAGTATTTTCCCAGGGTAGTTCGAATAGCATTCACTGATTCTAACCTTCGATTTTTCTTGATTATTTGTGTTTTTTCTTTTCGGGAAAGTAATTTTATTTGTGAAGCGAGTAAATCACCGATTTATAATGTACGCATGTTGTGAAACTGGATCCCTTCTTAGTATCCGTCTTGGCTACACCCAGTGTTCAATTTACAATATATCTGCTAAACTCGACCCTAACCTGGATGTTTTCGGCTAAAATCGGCTAAATTCTTTTCCAGTCCCGGCTATCTTTGTGGCTATAAATATTAGATATTCGCATATATTTTTTTCGTATCTGGAATATTATGAATTGCTTCTTGAATTAGGTTCTATACCAATGGTTTCGAAACTGAAAACTCAAGGGTCCCCTTCTATAAAGGAAATATTCTGGCGTACCCTTATTTTTAGCGTTAAGCTTTTTGCCTGTAATCAATGAACTACGATAACAATTTTTGACCTTTTAAAAATCATACCTAATCTAAATGTAATAAATTTATTCGGATTCTAATCTATGACACAGATCTGTTTATAATAATAATAATGTTTTTAGATAGCTGTGCGTTGGATTGTTAGCTGTAGCTATGCATTCCTTTCTCGACATTTTTGAATCAAGAGTGACCAAATGCCTTACCAAATCTTAGCCTTTCTCTCATTGTTTTTCATTACCACAGTTTCCCACTTTTTCAAGTCATTTTAATACTCTTATTGGTTTTTGATAATTTTAATCCTCATCTTAAATGTGTCAGATTTTAGTGTTTCCAACCTGATGATCTTAACACCAATAACCTATTTAAAATTTTTTTTTACTGGTGTTAATTATATCGCCAAAATAACTTACCCTTTGATGATATATATATATAAAGCTTATGCAATGCTCTTCCATAGGAATAGAGCACTCTGGTGGATGAGGAGTTTCTGCGTAAATGAATATATCGCTTAAATTCAGCCCTACTGACCACCCAGTTCCGTAGTCCAGAAAGATAGTCCAGTAGGATATCGGCCTCTGGGTCCGATGTGAGGGTTTCAATTCTACCTCACGGTACTGGATGGGATAAAAGTCTATAGCCACACTGAAGAGATGTAATACATCGAAGCAGCTGTCTGTGGATGACACTATAATATATATATATATATATATATATATATATATATATATATGTTTCATGAATGTGAGGTGATCCGTACACACAAACCTACTTTGACTCACCATCAAACAAAGAGTTAAAAAACGCCTATCCATTAAATACCAGAAACTACTCCCCACTCCCCAAAAAACAATGAAGAAAACAAAGATGCACACTCTAACATTCCTGAAAAGTGGCCATTGTCATTCTGTGAGAATCAGGAAGGATAAGCGAGACATTCCCCAACGACTCAGATTCAAACGAGCCCCCCCCCCCTCCACACCTACTGAATTATCAAAAACACACAACCTAATCGCCAGGTCAACTCATTTCACTCCTAAACCACAAACATGTAAACAGCGCATAGTCTCTTTGCAAATATTGCAGTTTTTCCTTTTAGAAAAAGGTGTCAGCAAGCATTGAAATGAATAAAAACCTGCCTACGCGATAATAAAAAAAATCAAGATGTAATACCTGTTTTTATTCTCTTCAATCTCTCTTTACCAACTAGCTGTCAAATTCATCATCATCATCATCATCATCATCATCAGTAGTCTTTAACGTCCATCGTTGGACATAGACCTTCCGCAGGATTTGCCACAATTCTCTATCATGGGCGTGTTTTCTGAATTTGTCTAGTTCGTCTCTCCATCTTGTGTTCTATCGGCCAAGGTTTCTCATGTGATCTCTGGGGATCCATGTTGTGAGTCGTGATTTCCATCGGTTGTCTTTCATTCTTGCAACATGGCCTGCCCATTGCCACTTTAATTTTTTTAATAGTTTCTATGATGTCTCAGACACCCGTTTCCTTCCTTACATACTTTGCTGTCTTGTGATCTCTCCATTTAAGGTTGAGTATGATTCTCTCATGCACGCGTTGCATGCTTCTCAGTTGTGGGTCTATCTCTTGGTTAGGTTCCATGTTTCAGCTCCATAAGTGACTATCGGGAGGATCCATTGGTTGTATACTCATCTTTTTAGGATTATTGGGATCGTCTGGTTTTTGAGAGTTGTGCTTGCTCTGCCGAAGGCTTGCCATCCCAGAGTGATTCTTTGCTTGATTTCCGCCTCTTTTGAATATCTTATTGAGATTTATTGTCCTGGGTAAATATAGTGGTCTATCTAGCCGAGTTGTACATCTATCTTGACAATTATGTTATTATTCTCAACATGATTTTCGTTTTACTGAAGTTCATGTGTAGGCCGACTTTTCCGCTTTCTTCGTTTAGTTCATCACGCATTAGTTGGAGGTCGTGTAGGTTCTCTGCGAAAAGGACAATGTCGTCTGCAAATCCAAGGTTGCTCAGAAATTCGCCGTCTATTTTGATTCCTCTATTATCCCAGTCCATGTTTCGGAAGATCATCTCAAGGCAGACTGTAAAGAGTTTGGGTGAGCTGGTATCACCTTGAACCGTTTCAGCTCCAAAAAGGAGTAAGACAAAGTCCTTATGTAGCCTAATGAAGGAGTTGCTGTGATTGTTACCACTTTCTAAATATATGTACTAGCTAAAATGATAGATTCGCTACACAAGCACGTTTATTAATACAAACCGACCAGGAAGAATATTAAGAGAACATATACATGTATCATATATGCCTCATATATATATATATATATATATATATATATATATATATATATATATATATATATATATTGTGTCATCCACAGACAGCTGTTTCGATGTATTACATCTCTTCAGTGAGGCTATAGACTTTCCATTATATATATATATATATATGTGTGTGTGTGTGTGTGTGTGTATATGTATATATCATACATATCTTATATATATATATATATATATATATATATATATATATATATATATATAAAACATACACATATATATATATCACATATATATCATATACATATTTATATATCATACATACATCACATATATATATTCGTATATATATGCATCATATATATGATATATATAATCCATTAAACATGGTGCAGCGATATAAGTTATTTAATGTGATTCAATGTTAGAACAAAGGGTGGTGAAAAATTAGGGTGAGCCTCACGAATGTTCAGCTTTGAATCTTGATTGGGAGATAATCTGTCAGAGTTTTCGATACCGTCAATATCGGCGGGGCACATTCCGAGAAACTAGTCTTTTAAAGATCGGTAGCACCTTACCAATCGTATATCGTCTCTTATTTCGTTCTTCACGCGAATTTCTCGTGACAGCAATAACGTTGAAAACGGGAATAGAATAACTGACTACAGCTTAGAGACGGTTCATAGACATTTGGAAAGTTTTTCGGACGATTGTACTCTTTCCGGTGGATTTTTTTTTTCGCTGTATTGAAAAGGGAAGGAAAACATTCGAATCCAGCATTATAAGTGTTGCTACTATTTGAAGAGGAAAGTTTTTGTTCACCAACATCACATTCGGATAGTACAACTGAAGAAGGCCGTAGAATGGATCGATGGAAACGTTGTGTTAACAGCACAAACAAGATTTGCCTTCTCAGTCAATAATTAAACCACCGAAGCGTCAGAATTTGTTATATGTAAAAAACAAAAAAAACAAAAAAAAAAAAACAAAAAAAAAACATCGAAGAATAAATATGGTCAGAATAAATTCTATTCATGACATCAGTGGTGTTCTCCACAAGAAGAAAACTAAAACAGAGTGAACCTCAACCCCTCAAAAAGCCATCTAGATTCTTTAGAATCTATAAGGTTTCCGTAACCCTATAAGTTTTGGAACCACTGGTATACACTAATTAAAAACTTGATGAAATTCAGTTCATATATAGCTGCAATGCTGAGGATTTCACTCAGTGACTTTCGATTTTCCTCATCTCTGTGTTGTTGATTCATTATGTGAAAGAATATCTCTCAATTGAAAAATTTAACCGGTCCTTCCGTAGTCCATTTATTGCCCAAGACGTCCACAAAAAGTTATTGACATTCATTGTGAACTTTTGGATACATTGTACTGATGAACGAACATAAGTGAATACACTTCCAACTTCGTTTATGGAGGCAAAGAGGAAAACCAAGAAATTTTCAAGAAGATTCATTCTTAAAATGACAAGATGTAGTGAATGATAAGAATATCATGATATGCTTTTATATCATAATCAGTATCATAAGCATCAACAGCAGTAGCAACAGAAGTAGCAACAGTCATTGTGAGTCCAATGCTGGAAAAAGGCCTTTCCCATCTCCTTCCCTGACGACTGCAATGGCGCTAATCTTTGTCATGCCTTACCAGGAAAAAAAACTTTCAATATCATCCCTCCATCTTATGTCTGGTCTTTTACTACCGCGCTGACTATCCAATGGGTACCAATCTGTTATCTTTTTGCTCCATCTGGTGGCGTCTCTTTTTGCTAAGTGCCCAGTTCATCTCCATTTTTTTTGCTTAATTATTTGTATAACATCCTTCACTCAAGTCCTCTCTCTCTCTCTCTCTCTCTCTCTGATTCATACTGATCTTTTTCTATTTCTTAGATTCTAGGTTGTTTCTCAGTTCGTGCTGTTATATTCCATGTTTTGCACCCGTAAGTCATAGCTGATACACTACACAACGCGATTTTTGTTCGTGGGTTATGAGAGTTATTTCTTGACTGCCTATTTGTAAGACGTATAGCACATAACTGACCATGACAGTATTAATCCAACAACGTGATACATAGCAACAACAAAAAGTAGAGGCAGAAAAATCATCTGGTATACACCGCCAATCAGCCCCCTTGTAAAAACCAAGATAGGGAAAATATTCCTCTGAGAAGCGAAATTCTATATCGGAATATCTAAAACACCTTTTAAACTGAGATTAGCCAACCACATATCATCATTTTCAAACGACAAATCCAAAAGCAGTACATCACTGTCAACACTTTACTGGAGACTGACCGATAGCAACCTCATACCCACAGTAAAATGGAAAATATTGAAACGAACACACATGCCAGAACATTGGAACCCTATGTTACATATGCCTCAATGAGAAATTTGAAATCTTTACCTCTACCAATAGAACAAAAAAAAAAAAAAAAAACAGACCCCAAAACAAAAAAACAAAAACAAAACGGAACTAAATATGAAATAATTAAATAGAAAAAATATAGCGTTAAAATGCCGGCACCGCTCAAAATTTCTGATGAAAACCATAATTTAACACCACACATACAGGCCTGTAAAAAATTAACAGCCATACTTATCTCATTCCTCTCGTTATAATCAATAATATTAGTAGCAGCATTACTATTACTATTAACATTATTATCATTATTTTATTCTCCCAGCCACTTTATGAACAACGGAATCACCTTTTTAAAATCATCTTAGATATATAGAAATAAACCAAACCTAGAATATATAAAAGAATTAATCAAACAACTAAGGTTAAGTGGAAATGAACCCTAACACTGAAAGGAAACATATCACAAAGAGCTGATAGTTTGACATCACACTAATGAAGATAGAGTCAACAGAATTCCCTGTTAATTCATAACTACCAGACAGCAATTTACCTCCACTACGTAAAACAAGACAAGCAGTGACCAACATCTAAACAAGGGAAAAAAAGAAGAGATATATAAATAGAATAAGAGGAAGGTTCTCCACACAGAGAAATAGAACCCTCCTCCTCCAAAAAGTCCCAAATAGGGATCTAAAATGAATCATTCGCCAGAAGTAGCCCAAACAGCATAGGAACATGAACTTGATTGCTTAGCGAATCTTTTATTTCATCATGGATATGTACATGTGTATTCTTTTCCCTTTTATGTGATTAAACGTGAGAAAATTTGCCCCTTTTTCCGATTCGAAATAAGTCGATTACTAACCATCACTGCCTTCTTCACAAAAGCAACGTTTGAAGGGAAAATTTGACGTTTTCAAAACTTTTCAGACATAATCAAACAGAAAACAATACTCATTACACAGAAACAAGAAAAGAGTTATGAAGATTGTAAAAATAAAGTGGTTATCATTAACTGATCTACTCGAACCAGTGTCCTCATCATATTTGTTATCATCACAATGTTCCGGATGCCGTTCTCTCAGGCCTTCTTCAGATATCTGTCGTACTCAGTAACCTTCTGGGAATTTCGAAACGAATTATCCATTCAATACACAGGGGTAGATTGTTATCATTCCGTTATTCATTCTATGGTCCGGGGGATGTCTCGTATATCAGTCAATTCTTCGTAGTTGATAAGTTTTCTCAGTATCACTTGTCAGACTCTCCCAAAGAACCAAAGTATATGATTTTTGAGCACTACCTGACCTATGGATTGACCGCCAGGCAGGTTACCAACGTCATTATCCACTCGCCTATTGTCCTAAAACTCATTAATCCAGAACGGAAAAAAAAGATTCTGGTCTAGAAATGAATAGTACAAGTATCATGTTGGTGCAAAAATGATTGGAGTTTTTCACCATCAACTTTAGAGCAATGTATCTCAGCTTGAAATAAACGTTTTTAATGCGAAATAAGAACCTTCAGAATCAACACATTTTTGCCAACTAGAAAAAAGTCCATTCATTCTGGAAGCAAAAAATTCTGTGGTCCTGGAACTAATGGATTCTTCAATATTTTTTTTCCAATTTTGTAAAAGCCAAAAAACTGATGAATGGTCGGCATTTTGTTGTTCTCCAACTTCTCGAGTTGTTTTGAGGGTGTCCGTCTCAGTGATGGCACTTGATTGGATGTTGTCAATCACAGAATGGCGTCTTCATCTTCAAGGCTCACGTCTCTGTCTCGAAACTTATGGAAGCAACGTTGAGCCGTGCGTTCATTGACGGTCCCCTTGCCAGTCACTTGGTTGATATTGCGAGCAATCTCCGCTGATTTACGTCCCGTTTTTGAACTAATCAACTAATTGCTCAACTATCCTTCTTTCTATCTTTTATTTGACAGCATCTTATAAACTAGAGTATTCAGCGAAAAGGAAACGTTCAGCCAAGATACATAGAGCTAAATTCATACTTTAAAGTAGTATTTTCCATGAACTGTTGAATCATAGCTCAACCCAAAATAAGCACCAAAGTTTAAAATTGCAGATACTGCAATTATTTTTGCACTAACCTTTTCATTAAACACAGATAATTGAAATTACTTATTGGGTCGCCAGCAGAATGCGGAAAAAGAAGGACCAACCGAAGTGGCAAGGGTGATTATGGAGGCGAGAATTTCATTGGTTTGTTAGTGGCCTTGTCAAGGCGTTATCAGGTAACAAATTCCTTTGGTATGAGACACGAGTGAAAACTTCTGACTTCGTCGCTAACAAGATTGCAAACAGTAAAAGGACCAAAGGCAGTGATTAGGAAGATTATGGAGATAAGAATTTCGTTCGGTTGGGGATGGCTTTGGTGTCCAACACTGTAACAGCGTTGCTACATGACGTAGCAATTTCCTGTGGTAGGGGATGTGAGCATTGTGCCGTGGGTTTTGCTTGCATTGCATCGATTGTCTGTAATCAGGGTTAGAATAAGATAGTTACACTAGTAAGTAGCACCAACAATTCTTATTTAGATGCAAGAAGGATTATAATAATGGTATGTGAATGATGTGGTTCCGTTTTCATCCTCTAATTTCTATGATATCATCGTTTGTGTGAGTTGAAAGATGTTCAGAGTTCTCGGAGGAGTTCAATTTTACATCGGCTGGGCTCGTCAATAAACCTTTTCCAGCCAATCTGGCGACTTTGAAGGCTTGTTGATTCTATTCTCTTAGGAGTTCAACCTGAGCTGGTGTCCAAAGAGCCTGCTCTGCCACTCCAGAACATGTGCACGGAAAACCGGAAGGCTTTTTAATTTTTTTTTTCATTTTAGCTTATTTGTGGCCATGAACTTATGGGACCAGTGACCATTAATCATAGCGTTGTCGAAGCTATTGAGAGTGCTAAGCTCGCAAAAAATCTTTATATTTCTACACATGTTCTTGAGTTGTCTGAGGATAAAAACGAAAGTTTTCCACAAATAACAAATTTTTCTATCTCGAATTCAATAAATTATGTAAAAGATGACTAAATACAGAAACACACACACACACACACACACACACACACATATATACAAATATATATATACACACACACTCACATACACACACACACACACACACACACACACACACACACACACACATATATATATATATATATATATATATATATATATATATATATAGTACGTAGAATACTTACAGCATTCTACGTCTCAGGGTGGTCTTAACCAGAACCAAGACAGTTTTTTCGTGTTGATAATGAAACACATGGTCCATGCCATGGGTGCAAATCGCTTTATCTCTCTGGCTGGGGATTGGAGTGGGTGAATATCACACACACACACATATACACACACGACCGGATAAATCTAATACAGGACATGTAGCGTATGTTATGAAGGACCCTTAAAAATGATACACATTAATACACTCAAATTCCAATACCAAGTCTGGAGTTGACTTTGTTTTCCTACCGTAACAAAAACAAGGACAACCCTCAGCAGAATTGCATCACACGATAGCAATTCCCTCATATCCTGGCACCGCTCGTTATCAACGAAATAAAATGGGAATTTATAAATCTACCGAAAACATGCTTTGCTACTGGTGATATCCGTCGAAGCTCTAGAAAACGCGAAACTTTTGGAAAAATATCTTCATATTCTAAGCTATTAGTAGTGGCAAGCAGTCCGATGAGATAGAGAAAAAGGTTTCTACGAATCAGGATTATTTCTCTATCGAATCTAATTGAACGTGAGAAACACACACGCGCGCACACACACAAACACACACACACACACACACACTCACACACACACACACAAACACACACACACACACACACACACACATATATATATATATATATATATATATATATATATATATATATACATATATATATATACTAGAAAGTTTGCAGCTTTAAAAACTAAGCATTAAAAAAGATTTTTTGTGGTACTCCACTCACGTACTTCACAATGTTTGTCAATGCAATTCATGTGAGTTTCTTCTGTGTTTTTTCCCAGTTTCAAGTATACTTTGTCATTATGGTACTATGTATAAATTTTCTCTTGTTGGAATCTTCAGTTGCTTACGATGTAACCGTCCCAAGAATTTTAAAAAACAAAACAGTAATATTATCATGGCATCCCAGCAGTGTTGATCAAAAACCACCCCCTATTCATATCATATAGTTTATGTCATGCTTGTTGTTATTAATTTTATTTAAGGTTTTATGTGTGTTGTACACTAATATTTCGATCTACAAATCTATTTTTTAAAACAGGGCTTACTCACGTTGGTAACCTAATAAACGTTTTTAACAATGAGAGATCAGTAATTATAACAACAGACATGACTCGCTGTTCGTGCCGTTTTACGTGAATGTTCACCCATGTGAATATTGAATCTATTGTGTCGGTTTTAATCTCAGACTGCATGCAAACTAAATTATGATATCATCTGTAAAGATACTAATGACACAGAAAAGACTTCTTCGAATCGATTCTCGACCAATATAATCGACCGAAAAATTTAACAATTTTTTCCCACTAACTTTAAAGTTAATTTTTTAACATTGTATTACATCGATCTTTCATCAAATGTTTTTTTTTAACACTTTTAATTATCAAATAAAGTGTTCTTATATACATGGTTGAATCAAAACTACTTCATAGCGGGTAATATCACCTCAATGGGGGATTCTATTGATACACTTGTACAATTTGTTACAAGGCTTTCCATGTTGGATCTCCCAACCCGCCCAACTACCTATCAGTCAAAAACATGGACCGGAACCAAATGATCCCCCCTTTTCCCTGGTTCCATTTTTCGTTATTATAACACTATGGTCAAGCTGATAAGTTTTGAAGGGATCAGGATGTCTGGTCATAGCTTTATTAAATTATCTAAAACTCTTAAGTTCTACAATCATGAACACCTTCATCAAGAAGAAACCGAATAAAAAATCGACTTGGAGGAGCCCCAACCACGAAACCAAGAATGGAATCGACTAAATCCTACTCAACTGCATCTAAAAACCTTATACCAAAGTAATCACCAGCTAAATCACCAAAGCACTAGATGAAAAGCCGACACGGGAACAAGTCAGCTTCAGAAGAGGCTACTCAATCATTGACTTCCTTCGTGTGATGAACCAACGAATCAGAAAGCAGCAGAATACAAAATACCGCTCGCTATAAAATTTGTTGACTGGAAGAAGGCCTTTAACTCAGTGAAAATACCCAAGGTTACTGATGCTATCATTCAACAAGGTATAGACCCCGTATATGTAAGAGTATTGCAAAATATCCACTAACACAACAGTTCCCCCGTCAGGCAAATATAGAGACTCAGACCATTTTCAGCTCGACATCCAGTGCGCGGTCGGCACAAGATGCTACCTGACATCATAGAATGGAGAAGTCTGAGGAAAATGAATTATCGAATGGCGATCGATTTGTAGTGTTATTTATCCCAATCGTACTTTTTTCATTTCTAGCTTTTTTTCTCAAATGAATAAAAAGAAGGTTAGAATTTAATCAGAATGTTATTTCATTAACCCTTTTACAGCAACAAAAGAAAGATAAATACGAGATTTCAATTTGATCAAAAGTTCATTTAGTTTGATAACCCCATCAGAAGACTGTTTAGAAAAGTTCATTTACGAAAAAAAATAATACATAGTTTTGATTTTATCAAGATTTTCTTACAAAAAAAATATGAGCAGTTTTAATTCAATCTAACTTTATCTAACCGAAAATGCAGTGGATAACTACACCAATTTTTCTTTTACGAAATTCCCATTACACAAAAATATTCGTAGTTTTAATTTGATCAGAAGTATATCTATTGTATGTGTATCTAATAAGAAAAGGGATATTGTGACGAAATAGTGTCACAAAATTTGAAAAGCGTATGAACGTATAGAAACTATAATTTTTTTAGGGTGAATACTACGTTTTTAAAATTTTGTGACACTTATTCTTCACAATATCTTTTTGATCAAATGAATATATCTGTTGTCCCTTTCATCACGATCTTCACAAATAACTTCTGATCGAATTGAAATTACACATTTTGGGGGAGCTAAAAAAGTTGTATTGTGATGAAATGAAATTATAAATACTATTTCCTCATAATATCTGTTCTTTATTAAAGAAACATATAATATATATATATATAATTACACCTATTATTTTTATCCGTTTTCGAAGCTACAGGAACATTGCTGTTAACTACATATAATATGAGAAAATATATATGCAGAAGCGATGATGATAGAGGAACTCAAGAATTGAATTTTTCACTTTCAAAACAATGTAAAAACGTACATGGTGAAAAATTTGACCAACAACTTGTTTATCTTTGTGATTAGGAACTCTAAAATATAGTCAATCAGTTCATTCCAGTTAATCAGTTCATTTCAGTCAATCAGTCCGTTCCAGTCTATTCGCACTACAACCCACGATGAAAAGTTCAACACAAAAGTATGACCGAGCCTGACGTGACAGTTTAGACTTTGTACCAACTGACAATTCCTTTGGGACATGATTCAAATTCAAGTAACGATTTTAATATCAGAATAAAATTGGTCGTTAATATTATTCATTTGAACGTTTTGAGAACTCGATTATTCATCAGATTTAGTATAGAAATCAAAAAAAAGAAAGAAATCATAAATCAAGGTCAATTCTCTGATCTGGGTTTACTTCGTGATTAATATCTTCAGAAATATTTTGTTGTGCAAACATACACGTTTCACTGGAATGCTTTTGGGAAGAGGCAAAAGAAATTTAAAATGAAAAGGAAAAGTTCCCAATAGTTTTTTTTTTAATCATCGACGTGAACTGAAGTTAAAGCAAAACAGGTTTTACGTCAACTCAAATCAGGGAATCAAAAATTTCTCAAAATCATTGAGTACAATGGATTTTCATCATCGATGGGAACTGAACTGAAAGCAAGCAGGTTTCACGTCAGCTTTGATCAGGGAATTCAAAATTTCTTAAAAATCATTGTCTGTTGTTTCAAAACGATATGCAGGCCATTTGCTGGAGGGTCAAGACATGAATGTCATCACTTGAATATTGTGTCTTTGATGCTGAGAAGCTCCTGTGGTAAGTTTTAACAAAATAATGAATGATTGCAAGTTCAAACAAAAAAATTACATCATATATATATATATATATATATATATATATATATATATATATATATATATATATATATATCATAGTATATGTGGTACAAATCAGGCTAGCAGTATAATATAATATAATTATATATCAATAATATAAAGCCACCTCTGTAATATCAAGTGTTGCATTGTTGTCATGACAAGAGTTCCGTTATTTTGGATCTCAGCAAACGAATGGTTCTTCTGTGACAAGAACCGTGGCTTGTTTTGGAGTTAATTTATACAGTAATGTTGTCCCCTGTAATTGAACTAATTGTCGCACATTAAGTATTTATCATTTCAGTTCTAGCAATGCACCTCAATATGTGTATCTGAAAATAACCCACCCTGATTTATCTCCCTTAGATTTTTCAATCACATCATGTCGCGCAGCGTTCTAAATTATGATCTACTGCCAATCCTAGTGCTGGTGCATAAAATGGCTAAAACCGGCAAAACTTTTCAATTTACGGCTAATTTTATGGCTAAAATATTCTATATTCTACCTTATGGCTAAATTATCGAATAGAAGACACACATTAAGTTATTGCAGAAAATTAAACACTTACTTTGAAATTTGTGTTTTGGGTTGGGTTTCCATTGAATAGTCGATTGTAAGTTTTTTTTATTTATCCTGTTAGTTTTACAAATAAAGTAATTAAAGTGTGCTCAGCCAAATCTATCATTTGGGAGCAGTATTTAAAGAGACTAGTAAATATATATAATGATAAAGAATCATGTATATCTCATAATTTCTTTATTCTGGAGCGCTCAATACTTATAAGAAGAGTAAATAAATCAATATTGCATGGGAATTACCAGTCCACCACAGTGGGGACCTCTCTATTTAATTTGGCCTAAAGTACTCAGATGGAGACTTGTGTGAGATTTCTCGGCAATTTTTGAAGCCATGATAATGTGGTTTCTTTTCTTGTTCAAATTATCAAGGAACATTTTTTTAATATTTTAGCTATCAAGTGAAAGGGTTCTCTGGTTTCAATGTATGGAAATACTTTCCAAAAGATAGAGCACTCCCGGTATATATATATATATATATATATATATATATATATATATATATATATATATATATATATATATATATATATATATATATATAAAGAAATGGATATATATATGATCCAATAGAATGATCATAAATTGCATTATATTTTATGGAAACTTATATTTATATATGACTCAAATTATTTTTTTTAATGAACTTATCAAGTAGGTATTATTCGAATCTTTAGATTTTGAAGTTTGATGATTTTTTGAATCAAAACAATGTGCGTGTATATATATATATATATATATATATATATATATATATATATATATATATATATATATAAAACTCGAAATGATTCCGATACACGTTATTATTTCAGCCCTAAAACACTCTTCTGGTTATCTCCCTTTAATTAAATAACCCATTCATCGGCTATTAGCTGCAGCTCAATTCTTTTGTCGGATAGGCTCAATTTTATTTAAACCTAAAAATATAGAGAAAGACCGAGGACGAAACGTCAGTGACATATGATGTTTAAAAGATGCTAAAAAAAATATAATCTCAACAATGTGTCTTGCTTGCTTGGTTCGTCCGTCAAGGAAAATGGATACCTTTTGGAGAAGAGTATACAACCAATGCATCCTCCTGATCGTGACTTATGGAGCTGAAACATGGAACCTAACCGAGAGATGGACCTGCAAACTGAGAACCAAAGAAACGTGCACACGAAAGAATCATGCTCAACATCACATGGAGAGACCACAAGACTGCACAGTATATATGAAGAAAACAGGAGCCCGAGTCATCATAGAAATCATTTTGAAACTCAAAAGGCAATGGGCTGGCCATGTTGCAATGGACATCGTGACTCACAACGTGGACCCCCAGAGATTGAATGCGGAATCGAAGCCGGAAGAATATGAGATGGCGAGACGAAATGGTCAGGTTCAGAAAATATTGGCCCCGGGACGCCCATAATAGAGGGATGCAGCGAATCCTGGTGAAGGTTTTGTGTCCAACGACGGACGATAAAAGACTGATGATGATGTTTTACTTCTTCCCTTCCTTCACGCTTTTCAGCTAGTCATCGCCACGCACAGCAACTCTCAATTCAACTAATGTCAAATGGAAAAAAGCAGCTAGGAGAAAGAAAGAAAAGAGACGAAAAAATATAGTCTCACCAGCTACTTTTCTCACCGTGTACATCAGGTGGGTTGGGATTGCCGTGCTGTGAGAGGATGGGCGACCATTCAGGCTCGACAGTAGAATACCCTACTCCACCAGCACGGCAACACCCAACCCGGTTGGAGAGATACAGGCAAGCAGGGCTGATTATTTTGTTTAAAAAGTTGAACTATTCGAGTTAATTCAATTAAAGATCTAAATACAAAAGCAGCCTTTTTGTTTTAGGTCATTGGAAATTCAAGATCCTTCTGACTATTTGAATGAATGGCCGCTGCTCTGTCCCTAAAGACATTTGAAAGTCCCCTCTGAGTTGCATGCCTGGGCAAAGCGTATAGAGATCAGGGGATGCCCCGTCGTCAGAATCCCTGTCTTGGCCTCACTGATGTAGTCCAGTGGAAAGCAGTGAGTTATACGTCTGGCATCATCTTGGCTGCAGGAGCTGTCAAAAGGAAGTCAAATTGAGCATCCAACCACCTTAAGGGGACCCCATACCTTGGTTTTGGAATCGGAGTTGTCCTTCTCCTAGACTGGTTGCTTCCCAGATGCAAGAGGGTCGAATCTGCCCGGCTAATAGAGATATATTCACGCTTCTCTTGACTCTATCACTATTTACTAATATAGTCTGTGGATGAGGTGTTCGCCAATACAACACAGATTAATAATGCATAATCACTGAAAGAATAGTCTATCCCTATAAAAGTAACATACGAAAATAAGTATGTTTTATTGTATAATTGGTCGTATGGTTAGATGTCCAATTGTTTTGTACGATTCCTGTTATAACATCAGAATCATAATGGATTGGTCCATGCGATGGATAAAGATGAGGTTTTGAAATGAGATGAGTCTATTGCAACATAATAATGGTGACTACGTCATGTTAACTCAGAGGACTTTATGTCTGATCACATATTAAAAATGTTCGAGTTGAGTTGAGACTTCAAAGAAAACTTAAAATTAAGATACTTTAATTATCGAAGATAAATTACCAGATACAATAGCTTAAAGGCTCCTTAGTGCCGGGCAATATATAAATAACCCCGTCATTATTTTTACAGGTATACGCCAGTGTGTGTGCGTATATATATATATATATATATATATGTATGTATATATATATATATATATATATATATATATATAAAACCATTTCTAATCTAAATAGACTGACTCATACGTTGTTGAAGGTCTTGAGAATTGAAATGTGAAAATTTCTTCATTCTCTTCTTCGATTTTCGACTAAAGTAAACCCTCACCCCCACCCAAATAAACTGGGGCATATACTGATGCGATGTAAATTTTATGCTTTTCTTATAAATATATGTGTTGTCTCAAAATATTTATATTTCATAGTGTAAAAAATTTAAACCTAACAATATATTGATAATATTATGGTTAAATAGGAATGAAATTTTGATTTTATGTCAAAAACGGCAAATGAATTATTACAATTTAACAATTCAATTCATCCTAAGCAATAACAATGCTTTAATTTGTTCAAATTCGCGGGTGAATGTTTGAAATCGGTCTGGTATATACAGGGCCCTCTCTGGCTAGAGGATTTGAGTTCGACGCTCGCTGTTTATTTTCTAATGACGCTGTTTAATCGTTGCCGTAAGATTACGACCCAATTCAAAGTTGTGATCAAAAAAGTAGTCAAAATCAATTATTACATTATCTATGTATTCATGTCGGTTTTAGTATCATTATTTCTTGTATTCATTCATGAATGAAACCGCAACTTTTCGTCGGGATGACCTTCCTTAGATTGGACCAAGATCTTAACACTATTCCTTAGCTCATATTCTAAATCAAATTCTTGGCTTTATTTCTCTCTTTGCCTCTGTGACGTATAAATTGGACCTTTTACTCTCTTTCCATATTTGCGTCTGTGACGTATAAATTCAACTTTTCTCTTTCTCTCTTCCTTTGCGTATGTGACGTATAAATTCACTTTGAGTATGTGACGTATAAATTCAACTTTTCGCTTTCTTTTTTTTTCTCTGCATATGTGATGAGGAGGCTTAAGCTTGTCTTGATATTTACGTCATTGTTCTTTCTTTTTCCCCTCTCTTTCACTCTCTTCTCTTTTGTCATGACGACGGCCCATTCCATTTGTAAATTGAAAATGAATAGCTAGTCGCCCACGTAACTGAGTGCGTATTGATTAAAGTTGAGAAAAATTGTATACTAGTTCGAATATGATAAAAAACACTTCATCTAAGAAAATCTCTCTATGGCTTTGTTTGTGAACAATCAAGTTATTGCTGATTGGTTTCTTTTCAGATCAAAATCAAAAACAAAACGAAAAATCCCAAACGATGATACTAACAACGGATTATTCAATAATGAATGCAACCCTGTCCAACAATGAGTTCAGTCTAAGTACAGCGAGCGAATTCTCAAGTGAGTATAGAAAATCTTTTTTTCTTCCTTTTCTCATACATACGAAAGAGAGATATGGGTGATTTTGTGCCACGTAACATAGAATTCCAACCTAATGTGACTCTTAACTAAATGCTTATGCTAAAATGTTGTTAATGGCACATATCTTGTGTATCGTTTTGAACTGAGATGGGGAATTTCTGCGTAAATAAATATATCGCTTAAATTCAGCCTTACTGACCATCCAGTTCCGTAGCCCAGTCGTAGGATATCGGCCTCCGGGTCTGAAGCGAAGGTTTCAATCCTGCGTCGCTGGATGGGATAATGGAAAGTTAATAGCCACACTGAAGAGATGTTATACATCGAAACAGCTGTCTGTGGATGACACAATATATATATATATATATATATATATAAACGGCTTAAATCTCTCACTCTTTTTATAAGTTTGTTGAGTTTTCTGTACGTGCTTATGTCCTCACTGTATTACAGTCTTATATGCTTTGCACTTGCCGACAATGGAGCAGTCAGTTTGTTTCAGTTTTTCTCTTGCGTCCTCTCAAAAATAAAAAGTGGAAAATTATTCCCTTCGACGAAGATTATTTATGGCAGGTGAATTTTAAGATATGTTTTGTTTCACTACATCCAATCCTCTTCCTGAAACTAACCCTAATTCGTAAAACTAACCAGAAAACTTAGCTTAAATTATATTCTTTAGAATTAAATTTGGTAAAATCCAATTCATATTTGAATTAAATAAAATACATTTTTAGACGTTCAAGTTGCCTGTTTTCGTTCATTTTGCACATTAGTAGCTGTAGTAGCAGTAGCATCAGACGCATAAATCATCGTAATGGTTTCTCTCTCTTTGATATTGAATTTACGAAGCGATAACAAACCTCTATTCTAAGTTATATGAAAAAAAAATATCAAAATCACCAGGAAGGGTAAATTTTTTCAGGGGAAATAATTCACATATCTGTTGTTTATTATCTCCCTTGAATCAACTCGAAATTTTCTGTAACGTTTTTCATCGCTATTTAAATATTTTAGCTATCTCAAACTCAAAATCACCTACAAATATTTCATTTTATTACATTTCAAGCATTTTTTCTAACTATATTCTTCCAATTTTTCACAGTTTCCGAAATAGAAAATTTGATCATGTATTGGAACGGTAGAGACACTTTGAAAGGTTTCATATGTATGGAATTTCGATTAGAATTAAAAACTCACTTCGATAAATTGTGTATGTATAAGCGCATTAAAATTATTATCACACGCACACACACTTCATGTTTATTAGTCTGCCTGTCTCTCTGTAATATTATATATATATATGTGTGTGTGTGTGTGTGTGTGAGAGAGAGAGAGAGAGGGGGGGAGAGAGAGAGCGAAACCTGGAAACTTACAAAACCACTCGAAAATAAACTCAGAATAGCAGAGAGAGCAATTGAAAGAGCAATGTTAGGAATAAACCTCAGAAATACAAAAAGATCAACATGGACCTGGGAGGATATTTTACAAGTACTTTAATAGCAAAAAAAGGGAACGCACAATCTTACTCTCACCTACACGGATACAGACACCTCTCCTTCCCGCTCGTACTAAGCAATCAAACAACACAGAAACATCCACATTTTTTTCCTCGACTTCAAACATGTAAACAGCAGAATTTTCTGTGAACTGCTGAAATTTCTCTGAAAAAGATGGCTGGCATCCGTCAGAATTCATCGAAACATGCAGGTAATACCTACTTTCTCTTGAGTTTTTTCTCTTCACTTTCCCATTGTCACTTTCATTGAAATTCGCTCAGATCACCTCACACCCACTGTACAAATATATGTATATATGTTGGTTCCCTTGTGCCGAGAGTATCTATATCAGGAGAATGTAAAGTTTGTGACAGAATGTGATAATTATTACCCCAAAGTTCGGGAAATTTGAATTGATTTACCAAACTGTTCATCTGTCAAACGTTTCCCGTGTCTTGCTGCACACTGCACGGATCTCTCGAAATCATCTCGGCATCTGTCATTTTCAATACAGTATCTGTAGTACTATTCCGAAATCTGAAAAATTCTGAATATTGAAAAGTGTCTGATCCCATGGGTTTGTGATCCCATGGGATTGTGATTGGCTACCCAAACAAAAAAGAGAGTTAGGTAGTCTAATGTGAGGAACAGAAGGGAAAGTGGAGGAAAGAAACTCTAGATAGTTAGAAAAAAAAGAGAAGGTAAATGAGAAAAACAAGTCTAGTAGTCTATTGAAGGGGTCGCTAGATTTTTGCATTTGAACTAATCCACGATTGCAGATAACATTTAGATGCAAAAATGGACGGGAAATGGCGATTGGAAGAGATGAGGAAAGAAATAAGAAGATTCGAACCAAAGGGCCAGAATCGTGATGAATAATATTAGTTATCAATACCCATGGAATTTCCTCGGGTCCAGCTAGTTAAAAGACTTCAGAGAAAAAAAAAAAAAATGAGAAGATACAGACGAAGGGTGAGAGAAAAACAGATGTGTGAAATCATAATAATCTTAGTTATCAATTCCCGTGGAATTTCGACGGGTTCAGCAAATAGAAATGTTTTGAATTTGTTTCATTTATTTTACAGACGAATCAGAATGTTCCGATCGACTGCCTTCAACAAAAAACTTGCTGAAAAGTAGGTAGATATGAATAGCACAACTTTTCAATTTTAATCTTGCAAATGGCCAACACAAAGTGAGCTATATGCTGGTCGCTCATTAAGTACATATTCTTTGCTGGCCTCTTTTGTGACTCAATTATTCTTCAATGGTCGCTTCACCACCAGAACTGCTTCTTCAATTTCATGCTTTCCATTCACTAAAATACCTTCATTTATTATAAAACTACCCATAACCATACATAACCGTAAACAGGATAGTCTTATCAGTATATTAGAGAAGAACAAGAATCAGAGATATAGAAAACATTGAAAAATACTTAAATTGCCATGGGCTTTTCATGTGGCAAGAGTGTCAGACGACCGTTGGACATCACGTTTCACAACGTGGATCCCAAGAGATCATACGTGGAATTGTCACCAGCGAAATATGAGATGGTGCGACGAGCTAAGAAAAGTTCAGAAAGTATTGGCTCCGCGACGCCCATGAAAGAGATGTCTGGCGAAGGTCTACGTCCAACGATGGGTGTTAAAGGATTATGACGATGAAGTAATATACCTTTGATATGAAAATTTTACCCTAGTAACGTCATGATTTATCTAATGAGATCACAATTCAAAGAAAATTTTTACACTTTAGGCTGATTTGTTTCATTTCTGGTCTTTGATTTCAGATGTGAGCGACGTAGATTTTGGTCTTGGTGTCACGTGTCTAGTGATGACCATTCTGTTGGTCCTCCTTTACGCCGAGGAAGTGGCCATGTTGAAAAGGACTTACACTGACAAAGAAGAACGTCTAAAAGTTATGTGCCTACTTGGCATTTACCCGGTAGGTCAGTTTTTTCTTATTCATTTAGTTATTTGACAGCAATATGCCCGTAAAAATTGACGGGATTATTTATGTATGGATCGGTCCAACAGAACCAACATGTACTTAATTCGGTAATTTATTCTTTAATAATCTAAATTTTTTTTTTCAGTCCCAACTCGATTCAAGCTGTTTCAAAGAGTGACCAGACGTAAATCCTCAATAGTTTCTATGACGTAATCTTCATTGTTATGTATATGTATAAGAAATTAGATTAAGCAAAGAAATTTGCATATATGCTCATTATATGTTTTGGAGATGTATCTATTGATTAAACTGAACTCATTCAATCTTATGAGAGGATTGGCAAATATTCAACTACACAATAGTTTTATATATAGAGGAGTGTTTTAAGATCAATATCTTAAATATACAAGTGGTTGGTGTCTGTGTGTTTCGGTTTTTGTCTGCCACGCAATAAAAAACTAACTAAACATAGGTGTAGCCCAACCAAATTTGCTAAGTCTACTCAATGGACCTGGGGGAGTTTTAATAAAAAATATTATTCAAAAGATTATTAGGGGTTCTATTTACAATGTAACTATAATACTAAAGAGGAATCTACTTTCTTTCTGTATACATATCTTTTGCTTGTACATAATTCATTAAGGGGGTTAAGGCGACACCTTTGAGAAGTCAAAAATGAATGACACATTTTCTCAGTTTTGAAAGTTTTGAGAAAAAAAGCATTTCAATCGTTTTACAAGGGGTTTATATTTATGATATAACTATAATGCTAAACTGTACCCTTACTTTGTTTAATATATACATACCAGCCGAATCACTCATCTGTGGAACGGGTTTTCAGCTCATGTATGTATATATATGTATATATGAGGCGACCCAAAGTCTCCTCTTCTGTTCGCTACTATCCTTTCGAGAGTAGAGTGCGACTCCAATCCCAATTTACTCCAGCCAACTCAAGGTGTACTCAGTAAGCTGCTGGGTGCACAGGGAAATAATGAAGAGTTTTCCACGCTTTCGTTCATGCCGGGAAACAAACCCAGATCCTTCTACGCGTGAGGTAGACTTGCTAACTTTTAATTCATGTCGGCAAATTCGATAGAAAGTATCTATCTTCATTTTAAGAGTCACGTAAAGGGAATTGTCTTTCGTACTAAGTTCTTGTTTTAGATGTGAGAAAAGATGCACTTGTCTCATTTTTGAAGTTCAATCTGAGTATGTAAGTATGTGTGTGTGTGTGTGTATGTGTGTGTGTGTGTGTGTGTGTGTGTGTATGTATGAGAGAGAGAGAGAGAGTATAAGAATATTGAATGTTAAGAAGAGCGGAATAGATTGAATAACATAGTTTCGTTTTGAGACAGAGCACATAATGATATGTGAACTCCTGGTCCCTCTTTCTACATGTAAAAATCGGTCCCCAGAAAACTAGATATTTGGCGCTACAGAATAGTAGAGCCCCGTTGGAATTTTTTAGTTGACAAATGAATAATTACCTCCTCTACGTTATAGCTATCAGTTCGTACACGTTTTCGTCTGACATTTGATTTAAAAAAAAATCTGTAAATGACTTGCCCGGTCTCTATTACGGTACCAGGACTAAAAGGTTTATGAAAATGTTTTACGTGACCTTTGATTAGTCTAAACATATTGTATGAGGTCGTATGACCAGTTTTTGATTTTTATGGTCGAAATTTTAGTGGACTCTGTGTGGAGCCGATTAGGTAATATTCAGAACTTGAATCTGTCACTCTCTTTATTTAAAACCGGAGGTGACAATATTCACGTGCAGTTAGCCGCATATCGATATGATTTTGAAACAAACTTGCTTTATCATCACCATGCAGACGACTGCTAATTATTCTCACAAAATGTTTCTTTTATTGGATTAATATCTATTCTACTCATAAGTCTTAATTCAATAGGGTGTGATCACTTTCTTGATTATCTTGCTCCGTTCAAATCTATTGTACTTATGATATTTCTCAAACTCATTTCCATCGCTTTGTGCAGGTTTTCTCTTCATGTGCCGTCTGCGGATTGATTGTACCACGTTCTTTTCCGATGACAGAATTCCTGTCCACATTGTGAGTAACATTCGTTGTCCCTATCCAGGGGCCTTTTTGCTAGTCCCTGCCAAAAGCTGACGTCTATCTTTCAAAGTACGGAAGCCCAAGGGCGCTAGGGGCAATTTGTGGCACGAGGGGTGGGCACTTTTTTTTTTATCTATAAAAAGAAATATAAGACATGATTTTTATTTTGAGGTTGCCAAGTCATGAGGAAAAAAATGCGGACGAGTTTCCAACCTGTGAGTCGTAGACCCCTGAGGGTTCACGAGAGTATCGCAACGATAATAACGTTTACAATTGAAAACCGGAAATTATTGCCATGTTTTGTTGACTTGAGAAAAACAGATTCTGCAATTTTCTATCTTGGAGCCACAAAAGCCACAAAAGGCTGGACCAGGAAACTGGGGTAGTGCCCAACAATTGAACTCTCAAAGAAGATATATATGAATATTAGATTCAGTATGTCTTACATTTTCCTTCTTTCATAGAGGGCAGATAGTTACCCTCTCTAGCCCTGTGCCAAGAAAATGCGAATCTACTAATTTTCCCCGCAGTGAACCAAGTTACCCTATTTCTATACCCTTCGTCGTGCACTTAAGTCTTTTCCATTGAGCCACCAAAAGTGGTGAAAGGTTCTGTTTTTTTTATTTTATTATATGTGCGTGTGTTCATGTGTTCTAGCGCTCCTGACGGTAACGTTTTGTCTACAGACTTGAAAATAGGCGTCAGTGCTCCACAAAGCCCTTTCTAAAAATGATTTTTTCTCTATTTCTTCCCCGGGTTTATTTATTACATATAGATTCTCCAGAATCTAAATATTTCTAGATATTTTTCTACTCAATTGTAGATGTTTCTCAATGGAAAGCGCCACTGATGTCATAAATAGAATTTAGTCTGACCATATTTATGATTCGATGGAATTTCTCTTTTACACGAAATTTTACATCAAATTTAAATGCTACGGTTGTTCAATTATTGACTGTGATGGCGAGTCTTTTTTATCTATTATTGTCAAACCCCTAAACTGGAGTTGATTATATTTTTTTTGCCGTAACAAGAACAGTAATAATGCCCATCAAAATGGAAGGTGTAAACCGATATATAAAATTCACATCCCCCTACCGTGATTAAAACTCACGACCAAAAAGATTGCCGGGAGACTGCCTTACTGATTGAGCTAAATTGACAAGTCAATGAAAATTTATCATACAGATTAACTAGGGCTTCTTCATTCTAATATATATATATATATATATATATATATATATATATATATATATATATATATATATATATATATATATATATATATATATATATATATATATATATATATAACTGTGTATTAGTTGCTGTACAAAAGTAATAATCCCCAGTCAGAATAGAAGTTGAATCGTATTGTCTTTTTGAGAATCAAAAGTCGTTTCTTTTCAGTTATTTATCGATGGCGATGTTCATCTTTCAAAGAATGATCGTTCTATTTATGACCGGTGAAGGAAACCTGGTTCGAGTCTTCAATGGTTCTCACCTCCCACTCGCTGTGCCACCATTGTGCTGCATTTGTCCCTGCATTTTCAAGTTTGTTCGAATTAAAGTCACTGCGTAAGTAAAAAAAACAAACTTTGTGTCAAGTTTTCTTTTTTGTATCTATCATTCTCTTGTCAGAATTCAGTTCATGATCCGTCAACCAATGATAGGTGGTTGCTTTGGGGATTGTGCCGTCAGCGTTAGTTTGACCGCCCCAAAAGCGCTAAATTGAAAAAAAAAAAAAGAAGCCCCCCCCAAAAAATTGGTCAAGACACACCATAAAAGGTTTTTAAAAATTCTCAAAAATGGCCCAAATGTTCAAGTACTTCTGCGCGAATTTAGCAATTTTCGCACTGTCAAAATTAGTGCAATATTAGTACAATATGGATTTAGTACAAAAAAAAAAAATTAAATTAGCAACGCTGAATATCGTTTATTAGGTTGTTACACACATATGAATGCCAAAAGGTTTTTCATTCAGACCAAATTTTCAATCGATTCATATCGTTTCATATTGAAGGAAGAATAGAGCAACTGAGCGAAGAAACAGGAATGTCCTCTTTACATCACTCTAAAATTCCCTTTCTTCAGTCGATTCCCGAGATGAAAATTGAAAGTACAAGAAGAAAAGAAAGAAATCAGACGATGCAGCGTTTATAATTAATGCTTACATTTCATATATATATATTTATAACTTTTTAATTTCTCAAATGGATTATATTGCATTTCGAACGATTATTTTTTCGTTTTATTTTTAATGTACTTCATTTTAGTTTCGGACTTTTTAACGGGGATTGACTTGAAAACTCGTTTGGAAACAAAAAGAATAATTACAGAAACAAATATCGCCAAATGCTGCCAAAAATTGTATTTAAGTCGTGTGGTTCTTCTTCTTGTTTTACCTCACAAAGAATAATGCTCAAAGTGCAAGGTTCACTAAATTAATTGACTTTTTTCTGATCCGGTGTAATTAGAGTTTTAATTCGTTATTATTGTTAGGTTTTTGAGCCATGTAGAATGAAGCTGAGCGACATTTCGTCTACGTTGGATAACTGTGGGGACAATAGCGGGGAATTTATCGCCCGAATCCTCTCTTACAGGGGCCGGTAGCCATATCCCCAACTGTCGGTCACGTGGTTTCTCCGATGTGTGCATATCATACTTGCTCCAGCACCGGCGATGTAATCTTCTAGAAAGCCTGATGTGTTTCCAGATTCAGTCGCTGGATGATAACATGATAACGATTCTGCCACAAGGAAAATGCTGCATCTCTTGAGATATATAAACTGGTTGTATTGTAAGTCTGATTATGAAAATAATCTTTGTTTTATTTCGTTATGTCTCTCCCTTGATGGTGTAAACAGATGGAACGGCGCTGAAAGATTCCTGCTTATAAAATGCTACATTTTCCATGTTAGAATTTACACAGACGATATGCAAAATTCGGTTAAAGTTGGCATCTTTTTTGAGAGACACGTAACACCCTCGCTGGCTGCCTACGTTGGTGTTTACCCGAAAGGTTAGACGGATTTCAAATTGTAACGTCGACGATATATTTGGAGTGAAGACCACTATATTGCGAACTGTTCAGCGTTAGTTCAATTGATTCAGGTCTGGAAATGTGGATACCAACTATAAACCTTGAACAAACCTCGAATGATTATCGACGGTAACTGAAAACAACGCATGAACAACGCTTCGATCACTTTTCGTAAACTTTAAGGCTTCAACAATGACCATCATTACATCATTTCAAGATAATAGGAAAAGTTAGAACGTTAGAAAAATGGATCCTACGTAAAGTAAATGAAATTCTCCATGGCAGTGCAAAACCCAACACATCTCAGCTGACTATGCCTAAACTCAGAGGATTAGGATATGAAGTTTTCCAGCGCATTCTCCTTATACCTCTAATATTTACTGCTACAGATTATCATCTTCCCAAGGATTTTGAGTGTTAAATATGTGATAACTATACCGGGAGATTCGGGTAGGATCGAACCCACAAACAACAGTCAACGGGATTGGCTTGATTTGAGGTGAACTGTGATTAACTGTCTCTCCTGGTTAAACTCTGAGAGAATATTACGGACTGACCCAGCAAGGATAAAAGCACTCACTACACCAGCTATTTTTGTCAATACCTGTATTAAGGTGGAATAAATAAATAAAGCTTTTGTATTATTTACGGCACTGAGCATCTCCATGATAAGAGGGTCGATAATGGGGGAGTCATGATTTATGCTACTGGATTCGTGACCACTAAACCCAAACAATTTTATAGGGATGACATTATCATTACATTATCGTAGAGAAAAGGTTGTTGCTTCAGATGGGTTATATTTCATTCAAATATTAATTGTTTTCAGTTGTTCATATCATCCTTCAACTTACTACTCAAAAAATTACATTCAATAATGTATATTTTAAGATGAATATTGCTTTATTTTATTGTGTTACACTTCTTCAGGAAAAGCATCATCGCTGTCCGATTGTTTGTCCTACAGGGGGCGCTGATACGACCGATTCTCTCGTTCTTTTACGGTGTTTATTTTCTAAACACATCCTATCCCAGTTCCGATATGGTAAGTCCAAGACTTCCCTCTACCGTTTTCTCCAGAATAAATTCCATGCAAGATTCGAACTCAATAAGTCAGATGACTAAAAAGTAGAAAAAAAAAAGCATAAACATATTTGGTTTTGTTCAAAAAGCTCCCTGCATTTAGAGTGGCAAAGTCATGACGTCGTTTTTTTTCGGTTATTTCGATCGCAATTTCGTACAGTTTGTTCGTAACGGATATCTAGTTTATTCATGCTGAAAGATTTTGGTAACTTTTAGAGTTTTTTTTATTAGTATTTATGCGTTTTCCCATCGGAAAATAGACGACAAAGCAAAGTTATATTAACAGTAAAACAACAATTCGGAAAGCTTAAGTTGATGCTACAAACGATTTCTTTATTCAATTCAACAAGCCGATCACGTAAATGAATGAACACAATAAGCGTGGTAAATATATATATATATATATATATATATATATATATATATATATATATATATATATATATATGGTGCATATGACGTAGCAGTTGACGGTGCAGTCAATTGAATCGACTGCAGTTGTTTACGTTCGCCTTGCACGAATGTCCTTCAGAAAAGCATGAATCTCCACTCCCCAACTATGGGTAAAATAGTAGCTCAGACTCAGCTGTCTCAGCTTGAAAGGCAATCAGTCTAGGTGAATCAATTCTGAATTCAAGAACAACACACACACACACATACGCGCGCGCACGCACACGCGCGCACACACACGCTGTCAGAATTTTTATATCGAATTCATTTATTTTCCAAGTTCTAATCTTGAGCCTGGATATTGTACCCATGTGGATGCAGTTAACTAATGCCCTTCTCTTTTCTTGTCAGTTATTGGTGACTACTGTGAATATTCTAAAGGGTTTATCCATGATGTTAGCCATGTTTGGACTTCAAATTATTTATCGACTGACCCGTGGCCATCTACAAAAAGATCTCGGACAACACCGGATCCTTGCTAAATTCGGCTGTTTCCAGTTGGTCATCATATTTGGGATTGTCCAGCCAAACATTATCAATATTCTGCAAATGAACCACATTCCAGGATGCAACCCTCCCTACGGCTCGAAGGTGCTCAGTTTACGTAAGTTCCTCCTTCAACTATCATGTTTCTCTCAACACTTATCTATGTACTGGCGTAGATCTGTAAAAATGACCGAGTTATTTGTGTATGAATCGGTAAAAAGGAGTATGAAGCTAATTCATTAGATATACTTTTTTTAAACATATCAAGTATTCTTTTTTCAATTTACGTTTGAAGTCATAAGTCAACTCAATAGGTAGAAACTGGTATTGAAGAAAGTACGGTCAAATTTGATAAATCTGGTCTTTTTAAAAGACATTTGGCCATGAATCTTTTGGTCTGAGTAAATCTAAATTTTGACAGGACTCAGGCAAAACAGAGATACATAGATCCATTCAATTATACAATTGAACCTACTTATTTACGCATGTGGCGTTTATATTGATAGATTACAGAGAATATGACACAAAGCAAGACAAGAGGAAGAAGAGGTGACGGTCATCATTATACTTATCCAGCCGTTCTTTATTGATCTTTCCACAATAACATCGCATTTAGTCAGGAAACTTTCTTGTGACAATCACCATAACACTACGATTCATTAACTGGTCCCTTATAGTATTTAGAAGGAGACAAAAAAGTATTTATTTGTGTGAGAATTTGCTTGGGAGTGGGAGTAAGTGAGGTCTATCAACATAAGTGATATATATATATATATATATATATATATATATATATATATATATATATATATATATATCCAGCTCTACTCTAAAACAACTCAACCCCATGAGTAAAATGTTGTATGTATCGAGCACTCTATGAAATAAATCCATTACATTTCAGAAGTGGTTTTATATTATTGATATATTATTATATCATGTTATACTGCTAGCCTGATTTGTACCACATATACTATATATATATATATATATATATATATATATATATATATATATATATATATATATATATATATATAATACAAATCAGGACAATACAATAAAATACATTTATTTTATTTTAAATGTGTTCATTCTTAGTTGTTTACTCGATCAATATGCAATTCAGTTGTTTCCTGTAATTATTATTATTCTTTCTATCTTCTTTTTTCTGTCTCCACTCGCCGCTGACTTCATTTACCTGTTGGTTCTTGCCTGTCTCTTCAGGGTACAATAACATGGTTACGATATTCGAGATGTTCGCTATAGCGATAATAGCCCGCTATGTCTATCACCAGAAACAAGATGATTTCCCACCAGGGCAAGACGAACCAAATGTGATCGGTAACCAGACAACTAATTGTTACGCAGCTGAAAATCCAGCCCTGGACATCTCTATAGATTCTTTGTCACAGGAGGATCGAGTCGGAAAAAATCTTGAAGACAAGACTTGACTTGCAAACAGCTCATCAATCCAGAATGTTTCCAAAGAATCTTTTTTCTTTTTCTGGTCTTTTATCTCAGATTATCTTTTTTTTTTTAAATTGGAAAAAAAAATGAAACGATACGGAGGGTTATATAAAAAAAAAAGTAACTGGAATTATAGATCGATTATCGGTCAGAACTTCAGAAATGTGTGTCTTCATGAACTTGTTCCTACAAACCATGACACAATTTCTCGCAATCGTTGTGAAACCCCTTCCGAGTTTTTACTTCATTTTTCTCACCTTACAGCAATGGAAATTCCAGATTCCCGACTAAGAATAAAATAGAAAAAAAAAAGTTTAAAATGATGGATATAGAGAGGCAAAAAAAGAGAGCGACAGATTCTATTTCAACGTCAACAATGAACGAAATTAAGAAAGAGATAAATAGGGATAAAAGAGAAAAAAAGAGATAGATATATGGAGAGAGAGAGAAAGGAAGAGTGAAAGAGAAAATGGAAAGCTCTGGATGCTAGTTTTCACTTAATATGTAAATTGTCACAAATCATATAAAGAATAATCTAGATTTTCATGCCATTTATCAGGGAAAATGTCGAAATACTTTCCCTGGCCAAACTTCGTCATTTTGGCTTGTAGAAAGACGGCCAGATCGTGGTTGATCGTCGAATGACATTTCACCACATTTCAAACATGAATACTACTCCTACATTTTTTCAAAAATCAATGATACATATGCATAAAGCTCATACCTCAAAAGCTTCTCGAAGCATTGCCATAGTTACGGTATCAATTTTTCCTCCGGAAGAAAACAAAATTTCACACACATTCGCTGTTCTATTTTTTGATCAGACATTGCGGAAATTTCAACACCTTGCGGAACCCGAGGGGAAAAAAAGCCACTGGAAAAAAAAAAAGTCTGTCGATCCAGGTCCATGTGAGAGACTGGCCTAAGTCGCGACACCTAGTGGTACAATGTAAAACTACATCAATTCTGCGCACCATATTTTGTTTCCTAGTCTGAAGAAAATATGTCAGGCTCTACAGACTTGTGTAAAAACAAAACTCATCGTGTGGAATACACAAACTCTGCTTCTGAAAATTTAAAAAAAAAAGTAATGTCTATGGACCATTCCACTCCTTGTTGTTGTGTTTCTATCCCGGGTACTGCTCCCACAAAGTTTCGGTCGACCCATTCCACAGCTTTCTTCAGGTGTATCTCCTGTTTGTAACTGGGGAGATTTCCTCACCCCAGCACCTATCAAGTAAAATTGATGGTATTAAACAGACATAAGTCTGGTTGGGTACTCAATAGAAACTACCTCGTGATCACCGTATTTTGGCAACATACCGCGTTGAGGGTGATCAATCAAAAATGGAAAAGGAAGTCATAAATGGATAAAATTCTCCTCTTGCCTTCTGTTTGGATAGTGATCACTGAAAAAAGTCTAAATTTTCAAAAAAAAACAAAACAAAACAAACACTTGGATACTGCCGCACACAAACAAAGGGATCATTTTAGTATAAACTTACATTGCAAATTGAACCAACACTAAAAGTAAAAAAAATATTTAGGAGGGTATTTTCGATAAACATATTTTTTTCTGAATATAGTAAGGATTAGATGCTTAGATTTCCAGCCCTCTTGCTTCATAGTGCGACCTGCTTGCGTGATACATATGTAAACGGCCAGCCGGGCCAACTCGAAAACTGGCGAAACTTATGTTGACAGTTTTTGGGACAGTTTTTGTTGACAGTTTCTAATTTCTTCACCAGTGGCAGCGCCTGGTATTTGTAATTCCATTCTTTGAGAAACAAAGAATACCATACGGCGTCTCTATCGGGTCTGGGGTTCAAAACCATCACCAACAACAAGAGGGCGGAAAAGATTCGGCAACGAACAGGTTTCGCTCTGGTGGAAGCGAGATGAGACACTAAGACCGAGCTTCGAAATACTTTCTTGAAAGCTCGCATGAAGAAAGGAAAGAATCTTTCCTCGTCAACATGACGCCTGTCGTTCATAAAGCAAATTGTTAATTGAGCGTTAAAAAAAGTCATACAAATAAGTAATAGAAAAAATGTAAATTAATCAAATGGAAAGAAATTCAGTAGATTACAAACCAGAGTTATAACCAACAGACACACATGTACAAGACGAAAGAGTAGAAGCATTGCGTCGTCAAAAGGAATATCATCCTCATCGGATCTATTTTTTCTGCAAGTCAATCTGACATAACTTGTTGGAAATATGAAAACTTGAACATTGGAAATAACGAAAATGAATAAATTCAATTGTCTGAACGTCTCTTTGAATTTTAATGACTCTTCTAAAAATCATAGACAATATCTTGAGAGTCAGTACAAACCAGTTGTAAACTCCGATCAGACATGTACAGAAAATATGTTGCACACACTCTTCTGGGCTTCAGATCATTCGACATTTTTATGTTAATGCAGAGAGAAAGATTTAATACCACCGGCTTTGAGATTCAAAACCAACAGTAACAAGAATTTAAGAAAGATTTGGCAATGAGAAGGTCCGGCTCTGGCCCGAAGACAATAAACTGAGACCGACGATTAGAATACCATCTTGAGAGATCTTATGGAGAGAGAGTTTCTCGTCGACATATCATCCGACGTTGCCTTTAATGAAGGAAACAATTTCTGTGTGCTACCAAAAGACGTAGCTGACGGACAGAGGGAGATGGCAATTCGATAATGCCCCTCGAAATGGACACCAAAAGCTTTGTAAATAATAGTTCACCAATTGCATTTCTTTTGAATCTGGACAATGCCAAGGATACAATATGAAGGGATGAGATAGAAAGGTTTGCCGGTAAGACATAGCAAAAATTAACAATCACGGTCGTCATGGATGGGGTTGGCAAAGGCCTTTGTCTATCACTGGAGATTGATGGATAAATCTCCAGCTATCTTCAGCAAGCCATTGTTGCCTCTCTCTATATATACTTATAGCACTCTTGAAGGAGGCCGTTGATTGAATCAAATATAAGAAAAAGAATGAGTTCAATTATCAAAAAAATACTTATTGTTGATTACTCTAACATCATGGACAATATTTGTAAGAGCGTTTCATAACTGCGCCTAAGATTAGCCAATATCAATAATCCAAATCAGTAATTCCCAACCTTACCCAATCATTACCAAGCACCGATTTTACTCAAATGAATTTTCCCACGGACCACAGGCCTACGAGGGGTATGCTTGCCCATGAAGCTCGCTGACCCGAAGCTTTTAAAAGGCCTACTTATGCAGCAAGCTCACCGACCCCATGCGTTTGAAAGGTCTACCTACTCAGCTAGCCTACCGACCCCATGCTTTTCTAAAGTCTGCCTACCCAGTAGGCTCACCGACCCCATGCTTTTGTAAGATCTACCTTCTAAACAAGGTCATCGATACCATTCTTTTAAAAGGTCTATCTGCTCGACAAGCTCATTGGCACCCTGTGATACCTTATCGAAATCCCAGTGGTCTACAGACTGGGATTGGGAGCTGCTAATTCACTGATATGTTTCTGTTTAAAGATTAGCAGGTTATTTGTGAAAGAAACAATTGATTACATGGGACATCAAGAATTACATTTTCTCTGATATTGCTGAAAACAATCGTCTGATGTGATTATGAATCATTCAAGCATGATGAACCGGAGAAGTATTTTGCCCTTTATGGTTTTCACCGAACTCATGCAAAAGCCACTTATCAAGCCTTTTCACTTTATCAATTTGCCAACATTGAATATCTGTGACATTTGGCCTATGTTTTGATCACCCAACACTTCCAGTTGTAGATTTCTGATTGCAGATGGACGTCAACTGCCCTCTTGATCTATTGGACTTTTGAAATCAACGCCACACCCAGCGATCGGAGATGTATCTTTCACCCCGTGCTAGGTTAATATTGTAAGCTTTTTGACATGAAATTGTGACGAAGTTTATACTCGTGCAAGATGATAATACGCAACTCTTCTTCTTTCATCTTCGGGTTCAAGGGTTTGTTGCGTCTACAGATAACTCTGAAAATAAACAGTGAACATTGTGAAAGATTTTAATCATTAAAACGAGCTATATATATATATATATATATATATATATATATATATATATATATATATATATATCGTTTCCAATAGACTAAAGTATTGTTATTAGACACGACTAAAAAATTTGGATTGGCCATTAATTCGTGACCAACCTAATATAAATATCAGCTCAAAATCAGCATGAAACTGTTTTCAAATATTTCCCTGTGGATAACGTAATTTATTTTGGAATACGAAAACATTTTACTCACCGTAATTTCCAGTCAACGCACCCCCAGCGTCTTGGCACTCGAAGGTCAAGTTGAAATAAAAGGTCCAATATTTTCCCCCCAAATACCTAGCTGGCTGAAAGGGTCATCTTATAGCGTCTTACCAATCGGGAAATACAGTAATTATCGATTTGGCGATGATTTCCAATCTGTTTGGTTCATTGGACAGAGACCAAGCTATAATTTAACGTTTTTGTGATCACATATTTCATTTCGTGTATTAGTGTAATTATTGGAAACAAATAATAAATATCAAACTATATTCATTATTCCATACATTTTCTAATTTTTTTCGCAACGTGAATAAAGCACTGTTACCAAAAGTTGTGGGAAGGTTTTCGTCTTTTATTATTTTTTTTATTATTATTGAAAGGCAACTCACTTACCAACTGAGCTAAACTGGCTAATCTAATATGCCAACAAATTTATTATGTATACAATACAAAAGTTGAGGTATTCATCTCCAGTCGAAACAAAAGTAGAAGTGGAGTTTGACCCAGCAGCAGTCCGGCTTATTACAAAATGTATTGTAAACCATCACTTTAAATTTTGAGTACCAATTCCTTCCATCTTTTTTTTTTAGTTGCTTTTTAAAAAAACAAAACAAACTCAACTCTATCCGAGCCGTTATTCGAGTTCTCGTAACTTTTGTTCAAAGAACCCTGGTAAACTGTTCTTGACCTCTTGAGCCACAGGAATTCGACAGCTCAGCTCCATCTTGATTCTTCAGTTGCTTGTCTTATTACTACTTGATCCATGCCGTTGACCCACGGCAGTGGGTGAATAGCATGGGTCGGAAATGAGGAACAATGAGCTTTCGGTGAGATTTGAACTCGTGTCCCCTTTCGCCTGAGTCGAGTTATGATAAAAAAAAAAAGCGACTAAAAACAAAGATGAAGGAAAATAGCAGTCAAAATTAATTTTGATGGATAGAAAGCTTCGTCTAATCGCGAATATCAGCTTCATGTGAATATATCATTCTTCGAATTTATCCAAGATTTTCAAATGAAGTATTTGCAGTTCTAAAAAAAAATATAACCTGAGCCTCGACAATGTACGCCCCCCCCCTCACTGGCACATCGTCACAGTGATAAGAATCATCATCATCATCATCATCATCATCAGTTTTTCAGTGTCCGTTGTTGGACATAGACCTTCCCCGGGATCCGACACGTTTCTCTATCATGGGCGTCGCCAAGCCAGTAGTTTCTGAATTTGTCTAGTTCATCCCTCCATATAGCTAATAAAAGTAGTGAGGTTCCAAATGCTTGCACAAAATAGTGGAAAGGACATCGCTAAACTTTTACTAACAAAACAATTGTAGAAACTATTTTCGTTGAAAATCGTCCCGTCAAACAAAAGAGATTCAGATAAGGACTGCTTTGTTTCGTTTTTCTTTGATTTTTATACCTATATTTTTTTCTTTTTTCTTTTTCCTAAAATTTGACTCTCAATTCTGTGAGAAGCATTCTTTTTCTGTCTTTCTCAATTTTTCTCTCTCTCTCTTTGTCTCTCTGAAACACACATGAAATGAGATCGCAAAGTTAAACCATTTTTTCAACTTTTCTGATTGTATACTAAGTTCAATTGTAGTAATGCCACTAACCTGTAACTTGAAAAAAAAAATCTATCCTGAGCGACGACAATGTGAAATCTACCCTTCTTGGCAGAAGTAACCATAAAAACAAAAGCAAAAAATGATTGGCATTTCGTCAAACTGAATATCATCCAAGTCTACGTTACCACTTCGCAATCAACCCCAGAGGAAATAGACAATATCTATGATGACTTGAACCCCCTACTCCAAGATACTAGAAAATACTTCAATATCATCATGGGAGACTCCAACGCATTGGTAGGACGAGGACATGAATATTGCGTCGGCGAGCTCGGATATAAAGTGCGGAGCAAGAGAGAAGACCTTGTTAATTTCGCAGCGCTAACGGGTTCAAAATCATGAACACTTTCTTCAAGATGGGAACCAATAGGAAATAGACTTGGAAGGACTCCAACCACGAAACAAAGAACGATATAGACTACATCATAATAGACAAAAGCGATACCGTCAAAGACATCCAAGTCCTAAATCAAGTCAATGTAGGAAGTGACCACAGATTGGTATGATGTAACATGCAAAATAGCACCAAAAGAGAACGCAAAAAAATTCACCACGCCAAATGACAACCCCTGAACGTACCAAAAGAGCTCACTTGATCCTTCAAGCTTGAACTGAAAAACAGATATGAATTTTTTTATCGAACCAGAGGAGAACGGCATCAACATCAACGAACTCAACGACAAGAAACGACAAGATAAAAGCCTCTCTAATAGAATTAGCCACTATATTCAAACCGAACTATTAGTAAAGTCTCAGATGAAACCAAGAATCTCATGGAGAAACGCAGAAACCCCAAACCATCAACAACAAGAGAGAAAATACCCAACCTGAGAGTGAAAATATGTCCAAGAAATGTCATCATCCAGTACCTCGTTTGACCATGAAAATGCAACGGGGAAATACTGTTGGTCGGTAAATTGTTCGACCGGTAAAATGCGACCGGGAGATGTCGTCGACCGGTAGATTGTTCGACTTGGAAGATACGACCAGGAAATGTCATCGGTCCGTAAATTGTTGACCGAGAAATGTCGTCGGTCCGGAAAATGCGACTGGGAATTGTCGTTTCACCAGGATTTGTTTTATTGCATTCATTTCAAACGCAGCGAAAGATGCCGATACTCGCTGTGGTGTGGTACAAGATAGAGTTTGGGAACGCTCTTCCCATACATTCCATAACACTAAGCCACAGAATATTTGTAAAATTGTGAAACAATGAAAATAGAGATCTCAACCCACTTCTACTGTAACGAGTATTTTCGTTCGTTTTAATTTTTCAGTAGCTTTTTTTGTAACATCTCAGCTCGACCTGGCTATCTACGGTGATGAGTGAACAGTGTGGATCAGAAATAGAGAATAAGCACTCGATGAGACTCGAACTCACGACTTATTTTTATCACAGGGAAACTGCTTTGCTATCTGAGCAACGAGAACTTTTATACGGAAATTCAAATTCACAGCAAATCACATAATCTACTTATCAAAGTCCGATCATTGAATGTAATCGGAACTGACACGGTTATAAATACATAAAAAGGTAAATCAGTTATATATCTAAAGCAAATACTTGTAAATATATGACAGCAAAACTCTCAATAGATTTTTGGGATACTCCGATTACAGCAGACCCGAATTACAAGCAGCCTTTTTATTTATTTATTTGACACAGTTCAAAATGTTATAATGAAATGAATTCCAAAATAAATTGTAAGCAGCAATTACTAATTTAGCTCTTATCAAATAAACTATATTTAAATTACTATATTTTTGTATTGAGGGTGTCCGAGGCATTTGCCCATTTCACCACCATCACCACCACTACTACTACTACTACTACTACTACTACTACTACTACTACAACTACCACTACTACTAACAAATAACTAACAAAGAATGGAATAATTCAGAACGAAGGAAATAGTGATGGGTTATTGATTGAGAAAATAAGCCTTTCTGTCTAAAATCACCGAAATGATATGAACGTTGCTACTTGACATGGGAAGCTTCCGGGATGCGATGTAAGTTCGAGTCTCATTCAGATTTACTTCTTCTTCGTACCGAATTCCCAGACTTTAGTTTCCAGACCGAAGAACTAATCGACCAAAAACGTTCTGATAAAAAGCAACAACAAAAACATTTTTCAAGTGAATAAAAATACAGGTTTTCCCACTATCATCCAAAGGTAGATGGTTCCTATGAAAATCTTTTGAAAGCTGAAATGACGTAGGGACAAGGGTCAAATACCATTAATTTACATGAAAAAAAATTCTGAGCCTTCCCGTCAGAGTTTAGGTTGGTTCAAAGACTGGGCTGTAGGTGTGGCGCACTGCTTTTATATAGTCTCCATACCAAACGAACGCTGGACGCTATTTTCATTTTCAGACGTTCTTTTTTCGTAAAAGTAAAAAAAGTAGATGAGAGTCGAATTTCAGAAAGCTGGGGATATCCTTATATTATAATGCTCATGTGGGGAATGAAGTGCACGCTGCCTCTGTAACGAGTCGTTGTAAAACAAACGTTAAACGCTATTTTCACTTTCAGACGATTTTGTTTTTCGTAAAAGCGAAAAAAGTAGATGAAAGCTAACTTTCAGAAAGCTGGGGATATCTTTATACTTTAATGCTCGCGTGGGAGAATGGGGTTTACACTGCCTCTGTAACAGGTCGCTGTAAAACAAACGCTGAACGCTATTTTCGCTTTCAGACGCCCTTTTTTCGTAAAAGCGAAAAAAAGTTGATGAAAGCTAACTTTCGGAAAGCTGGGGATATCTTTATATCCTAATGCTCGCGCTGGGGAATGGGGTACGTGCTGCCTTTGTAACGGGTCGCTGTAAAACAAAGGCTGAATGCTATTTTCGTTTTTGCAGCTTTTTTTCAATGAATGCGAAAAACGTGTCGCGAAAAGGGACTTTTGAAAAGTAGAGGAGACATGTGCTTGATCTCAGTTTTTTTGTTCTTCCAGGAACGAATATCTTCATTCTTACTATTTTTTGGTGGGGGGAGAGTAGTGTCAACTGCCACCCATTAAAAGGTTTGCAAGTTACTAATTGAAATCGACATGACATTTGTTTCGACTCTCTTTTTTTTCCTTAATGCAATTTCCATGTGATGATTTTGACAGATAACCCATTTCATGAGGACGACCATGACACGGGAATTGTGGACATACAGCATATATCTGTCAGTTCTTTTTTATTCATCTATCTATCTATAGAGCTATCATTGCATATTATTTCACTAATATATATATATGTGTGTTTATATATATATATATATATATATATATATATATATATATATATATATATATATATATATACAACAAATGGGTGTATATACATTAATGTCCTAATTAGATCTTGTTTTTTTTTTAAACTGCTGAATACCACCAGTAGCAGTTACGAAACGATTTAAGAATTTTCTCAAAGGTTCATAACAGAATGTACATTCTGTTTCATTTTGAAAAAACTTTAAAGAGAACGTATATTCTCAGATGAACTTATATATATAAATGTGTGTGAGATAATTAATTGCATTATATTACATAGAAAACTCTTATTTTAAATAATCTCCACTCATTACACGGGTAATGTGTCATTTAGCCTAGACAACGTAGAATAAACGATTAAGGAAAATGGGACTGCTGCAGGAATCAAACCAGCGACCAATAGGGTTGCCGCTTCAATGTAGCATTGCTCTTACCACTGAGCTAAACAGACGCCAGGAATGCAAAGCCCCAAATAACTTTTCTCCGTTTATCCATGTCACCAGAGAAATTCGTCCGGTATGCGTCAGAACATATTTTTTAATCTATTTCGCTCCTATCCATGAAAACCACGCGAGTTGTGATACATCGAAATTGTCAGAAAACCCATCGAAATGTTTTCGATATATAACGTTTTCTATGATACTCACTTTTCGTCATCAAAATTCAAATAGCTTTTTATAGAAATTGAAAGAAAACTATTCGAAAAAAAACTAAAAATCAATGGAACATTTCATTATAAATAGTTTTTTTTATTACAATGAATTATTGAATATAATTACGGTGCGTTTGATATGTAAAATATTGATTGTTTAAATTAGAATTAGAAAGTAAACAGTAATGAATATAAATATGACGGAATTCTTTCCACCAGGAATACATATTTCTATTGAACCGGTTTCGTAAGTCATTTTTTGTGTATCTCCAGACCCATCTTCCCGTAAAGAACCGAACTTTCTTCTTATTTACCGAACTAAGTAAGATAAACGCGAGAACCAATCGCTGATCGCACACATGTCAACTCGTTTTTCATTGTGTTTGCTGAGTTGTATTTTTGCGTAAATGGGGCTCCGCGACGCCCACGATAGAGAAGTGTGGCGAATTCTAGGAAAAGTCTATATCCAACGACGGACAATAATTTTATTTACCGAACGAAGGGCAAACATCGGGTATAACGAACTTTCGGCTGTGTTTGGAGATAGGAGAGGTGTGTTGACATCTCTATTTTTCTTTATCCAATTTAAATTCCAGAATTTTAATTTTTTCTTATTACCATTTGCTGGACTTACCAATAACACATACAAGCTTTTACTCTTTCGAGCATGGAATGAATCAGATCTACTATCATTTGACAGCCCTGGTTGATTTGAACGGGACCCAGTGGTTTTCTGACCTCCATAAGTGAATCACTGATAAATTGAGCGCTATTCAAGTCCTATCACATTCCATCTTCCAAATGACCAACATAGAATTTGAATCTTTCAGAATGTAACAATTTCTGTGCTCCTGGAGTATAAGGTATTGTGAAATGATTCAATGGTTATTTCTCTTCCGATTTTATAGTGACAAATTGTCGACGAGTCTATCTAAATCCGAGATTAATACTCTCTTCAGTTAAGTTAGCTAGAACGTGGCCTAGAAGTAGAGCGCTCGCTAGGCCGAGGTTCCATCCATCGCCAAGACTTTTAAAATGGTTCTCAAAACCTCTCTGCTTATTACTCAGCACTAGGATTAGGAATGAGGAACCCCCACCCCGAGGCCAAGGAATTACGATCTCGCGAGATCACCGAAATTGAGCAACGTCGAGCCTGGTCAGTAATCTGATGAATAATCATAGGGGATTTCCGGGTGCCTTCAGCGGGATACAGCTTCGACGGGCCTCACAAGTGAATCTTACCAGGAAATGCCCATGTGTACCTCACTCAGCGACACCCTCGATATACATGTAGATAGAACATGAGATCTTACCAGCAATTATCGAACAATTTTCGGCGGTTGGCGAAATGAATCCATGATACCACGGAAAAATATCAATATTCCAATGGTTTAAACTATTGGTCAACGCGAAAGTAGCCTCTGAGTAGCCTTTTTCGTTAGAGAATTCGTTTTACGCTGTTTTTTTTTGTTTTTGTTTTTATAAAAAAGAAACGGAAAGCGAAAATAACGCTCAGCGTTCGTCTGGCATTTTAACATTGTATAGGCAGCGCGCACTCTCTTTTTATTTCCCTTACACCACAGCCTCCTTTACCTCCCAACATCTTAACCTCAGACCATTCAGCGTAACATACAATTGACGCCATTTTTTGAGTATGAGAACGCTGAAAGAAAAACCCAAAACATAAACTAATGGGAGTTGCTTTTTCGTTTCATGCTATATCGGCTTACGAAATGTTTTCAGAGAAACCCTCTACTTTCGAAACCTGTAATTGACATATACCAAATGAATGCACGAACAGGAAAATAAAAAGAAAAAAAAGAAAACAACTTTTTCTTTGCTAGATAACTTCTTCGCCACGAGTTTTTATTTCATTTTTATGTCATACTTCAAATATATTGGTAGATATGAAAGGAACGAACAAAACAATAGTTGGGTTGGAAAGTAACACAAAGATTCCAATGAAAATCATCCTGTGACCCTCGTTACGTAAAAAGATGGAAGATGTCGATCGTTAAAAAATACCGTCTTTGATGAGATTTCTTTTGAAAGTGGGATATGTTTCACAAAGTTTATTTCCTGTTTCAGGGATTCTTGTATTTTTTTTTCAAGAGAAGTCTGTGTTATAATGGTAAGTCTCCAAGACTGTAGTTAACCCAATGACTACGAATGACGGGAGTTTTCGTCAGTGAGTGAGTTTTTTGCTTTATTTATTTATTTATTTTTATCTTGCAATGGATATCGTTTCCTCTTCGTCACCTTCCACACACAATGGATTAATTGCATTTTCTTTTCTCAAAGTTTGTACATGACAAACGAATATATGGATGAAATGTCCGTATTTTTTCAAATTTGAATTTCTCATTTATTTTTGTACAGAAAAAATAAGATAAAAAAAAATATTTATATCATCGGTGTGGAGAATGGAATCAATAAGGCGAGTTCAACTCCGGCTGAGACAGTTTCTGTTCTAAACATCCCTGGGAACCCATATCCTCCCCTCACCAACATGTCATAGGCTAACGTGACAAGGGAAGGCCCATAATCCCCGTCTCTCATATCTTACTGACCCTAGGAGATGCCTTTGTCCAAAAACGGACTTTAAATGGCTGATAAAAAAGATTTGAAATAGGAGACAAGTTATTACTATACATTTGATTCTTTTAGAATAGAGCTGACCAAATTTACTGCATTGAGGATAAACTATTGGAAAATGTTTTTTGCGACATATCATTCAAAGTTTGCTAGACAACAAAAACATTATCCAAAGAAATCATATCAAATTCTGTTTGCATAGCCAAATATATGTCATCCCAGCATATCAGCTGACCCAGCGAATGTATATTCTGGAAGATATGCAAAATTATTCTCAATTTCACAACACACCTTATTGGTGACACACTAAAGTGTCTCAACACTGAGTTAGGAAAGATCTGTTTTAAACCAATTTTCGCGTCTTTTTTCTTTTGTCTTTATCACGATGTTGTTAAGAAAATTACCGAATACGAGGGACATCCGAGGCTATGATAAACACAACGAAGAGAAACCGGGAAATCTATCCGAAAAAAAAACAGAGTCATTTTTGTTCAAGTAAAAGACATCGCTCACTTGATCATTGTAAAAATACTGGTAAAAAAAAATTATTGATGGCCGTACTCTCGCGAGGAAAAAGTAAAAAATTGCAAGGAAATCCTAATAGCAAACCACTTTTGATCGGGAATAAAAGTTCTACAGAACTGAAGAAGACCACCCGTCTCCTTAAGGAATGTTCAGTATATACGTGGTGCTATCCAAAAGTTCGGAGAATTAGTCCATAGAAAAAAAAATTCTCAACCATACTCCTAGTTTCTACCATCTTCGAAGTCATCAAGTATACAAGGGTTGTGCTTACAAAGATAACACAAAGTCTGTAGTACATTCGATTCACACGATTTTACACCAACTTTCCAAACTGTGGGTTGACTAGCCCTCCCCCATATATATATATATATATATATATATATATATATATATATACATATATATATACATACAATTAATTTTTATTGGGTAAATTCAAAAATATATTTGAGACAATATACATTTTTTAAAATCATTCGATCGCATAATAATATATACATATGTGATATATACGACTGTATAAGAATGACAATACTTAGAAGGAAGATCATTTTGAAATACATTTTTGGTGATTTGGAAATATTCAGTGGCTCCAAAAGCCTTTTGCTCCTCTGGGGAAATTTGAAGAGGTTTTATAGAAAAACATGACATAAGTTTATAGAATTCTTTACTTCTATAAAAAAAATTAGTCTATCTATTGGGTTTTCATATTCAATACTTATAATCAATAGTTATAATGAAAATTTGCAGAAGTCATTGTATATATATATATATATATATATATATATATATATACTGACAAACCAAAACATAGTGACGAGCAACAAATATTAAGAATGAAAGCAACTGTCTTGTTATAACTGCGCATATCAGAATCAGAGGTATATAAGTATGGACAAGAAAATGATTTGATAGCTCCCCTGTTCTCAATTCCATTGAGCACTCCTTGGATGTGTTCGACCAAAAAGTTCTGCAAAACCTCCACCACAAATCAGCAGTTGAAAGACCATCAGTTCAAAACCTTGCACCAGTTCCAAGAGTAAACCTTCAAAGGTCTTGTTGAGTCCATGTCTGTTCGGGTAAGAACTGTTTTGCGGTTGCATAGGAGACCAATACTTTATTTGACGGTTGGTCATTGTGTTTGGCTTATCTGTGTTACCTCTGAATGCGATAGGGAATTACTGTCCAAGACACGGGACCCTGATCATCAGGTGCCTTTGATTAGCTTTGTTTTTCGTTGTTTTTTTTTGTTTTCATTTTCTTTGTTATTGTACCCTTTATTTGGAATGAGTGATCAGAATTAAAGACACCCGGTACTCTGAAGTGTCTTCGGACGACGTATAAAACATATTTGTAGCCTGTTACCCGGAGATCCAGCCATAAGAGAGCACCTCCCGTTGCACGTCAGAGATAAAGTCAATGATATATCTTTTTGTTGAGAAGATCAAAAGATCCAAGAATTTGGTGTTGTTCATGTATATCGTTTATATATTTGTAAATGTAATAATTTGATATCTGATGGGTGTATATTTAAGAAAACGGTTACATATATACGCATATATGTACGTGTACAATCCTATATACCTTAATGAGGAATATAACAACACACATATGCATACATATAGACGCACACACTCTCACACGGGCATTCACACGCACACACCAAGACACATAAACAAACACACACACACACACACACACACACACACACATACCTACATACTTCTTAATCTTTCTCTGTTGATTCTTTCCGTCATGTCTACCCGTAACGGACATTGAAACGAATTCAAGAATCTACCCAGGTATATGTTTCGTTTTTTCTTTTTCATCTATCATGGTGTATCAAGAGTATTCTCATTTTTCGCCAATCCTTTCCCCAAAACATTTTTCATTTACACAACTAAAAACTATCAACAATTATTATTATTATTATTATTATTATTATTATTATTATTATTATTATTATTATTATTGTTATAATCTAGACCATGGCGTTATGAATACTTATCAGAAGCACTTCTTATTCCTGATTTTATAATGGGAATGCAAGTATTGAGATTCTGTCAATTTCGAGGCAACATCTTAAAATGGGCCTCAAAACCGTTCAAATTAAAGATTTGGATGAAGTGGGTGCAAATGAAAACAATATCTAACTGTACTGCCCAAAACTGATTTGGGTGTTTTAAAGGTGCTGATTTGTCCCTTGAAATAAAGCCCAGAAGTGGATAACCGTCAGTTGTCGATTAAGATGCAAAGGAGAACCCGATCACCAGATATTCGAAAACCTTCAGAAGAGCTAAGATCATTGAAAGATACCATATGTAGAGTTTTACATAACCTATAGATGTGTGTATGAAATACACTTTGAAGGATAGGTTTGCAAAAACAAAAATACTTTTGATACACCCTGATATAGTCAATTTGTAGTCACGATTGAATTTTATTTCAGTGTTTTTTTTTAAATTCTTTTCCGACTTCTCGAATAAAATCGCCCTTCATTCTTATATTAATAAGAAATTATTTTTCAAAAATCCTAATATCTAAGCATTCCGTTCACAATCTGTCATTTTCGAAGGCATCATTAACGTAATGATAAGAAGAATTATCTCCGTTGTTGTAAGGGGAAGGCGGGGAAGGGGCACTTGTAAGGGCTTGGCTCGTCATACTCGGTCGAGGTACCTTATAAGGGCTGTTGTCAGTATCACTGGACAGGGAAATGTGAGACCTGGAAAATAAACGAAAAGATTCATTAGATTATGGAACCTAAAGAGTGTACAGCGTTATTAGAAAGCCTCAACCGAAACTGTCAACAAAGATTTCTTCAGTTTTAAGCTGATCTTGCAGGCTATCGATGCATGTACCTACGTATGCATTTAATGTAGATCATATTATTTCATTCAGTCGTCGGTAAAAAAGGAGGGGTGAGTTAATAACAAGAACCGGGTTTTTTCCAAAGCTGATAATATTTGCTGGTGGGATGATTAAACAAGTTGACCAAAAACTGTTACCCAAACTGTGAACATAGATATCTCCAGTAGGTCTGGCTATGTATGTATGTGTGAGTCATGCTGAGCTCAATTGAGAGTCATCACCCAGATGGGTGATCGTATCAGGCACCGAACACTGCAAAAAGATTGTTCTGCGATCGTCTTGTCCTTGCTCAGCCACCGATAAACAGAACATTTTGCCAAGCAACGACCGGGCGGAACACCCTGTTCCTATCTCAAGCACCAGCTACTTCATGGAGGATATATGACAGTGTACACCTACCGACAGCAGCCATACTCTATAGGTTTCCGACAAGTTAGTTGTAGATGATATTTGTCTTACTGAAGCTCATGTGAAGGCCATCTTTCTTGCTTTCTTCCATAAGTTCATCTAATGTTAATCATAGGTCCTGGGGGTTCTCTGCAAAAAGGATAATGTCGTCTGCTAATATGAAGTTACTTTAGTAATCACTATCCATTCTGATTCCTTTCTTTTCTCAGTCTGAGTTTCTGAAGATTATCTCGAGGCTGGCTGTATAAGTTTTGGGGTGAGCTGGCATCACTTTGTTTTACCCATTTCTGGGGCTGAAAAGGCTCTAAATCTATATGTAGCCCGATGAAAGAGCTACTGTGACGGAATATACCTTGCAGTAATGTGTCAAACACGGGTTCTTCACCTACTGAAATGATAGCATGGGAATTTCTAATTGAGGATTTCTACTGAGTCTATAAACACTACTGCAAGCGGCATTTTACATTCTGCTGTCTTCTCTTTCAATTAATTCATATAATGGAAGTGGTCCGTGGTTGAGTAGCTTCTTCTATAGCCAGCTTGCACCCGTGATTGGTTTTCGTTAAGCTTTTTGGTGATTCGGGTGATGATAACTTTGACAAAAAGTTTGTAGATGAAGTTGAGTAGACTCATTGGTCTGTAGTTTTTGAGGTCTTTCAAGTTTCTTTTTATTATGTAACAGCATTATGATTGCAGTGTTCAAATCTTCTGGGACTTTACTTGGTTCCGAACATTCGCCAGACTCCTCTATCAGCGTTGCAATGCCAATACTTTCTGAAATTCGTCACGCCAACTCATATTTTGCCGGTCGCACTTTCGTATGCGATCTCTGGGAATCCACAATCTAATTCATGTGGTCCAGCGATTGTCTGAAATTCTTGTAATATGATAAATTGACCCCTTAGTTTTTGTCAAACAGCATTCAGACTTATTTTGTTTTTTTCAAATTAAGATCACTGCCCAACAAGAGTCGAGAAAAGTAACCTACTCATTGATCAACTCTTTCTTATATGTTTTTTTATCACCACCAACACAACCAGAAGACATTGCTCATGTGATGATTACTACTGAGTGACTAACCAGATCTGTTAGCTGATTTGTTTGATTAATCAATTACTTATTCAATCGAGAAAGCTTATGGAAATTTCACTTTATTGTGTGGTTCTTTTTGATATTGAAAGGTTATCGTAGTGTTTACATCATTCTTCATCCTAGGGCATAGCTATTGATTTTTATTGAAGTTTTTTATTTGCTGACGAAGTGGTCCTGTTCAAAAATCATTAGGGATGTGACTTCTAATTTGCCGACCAAGTTGGTGTATTCACCAAGAAAAGGTAAAGAAGTTGAACATGGCCAACGAATAGATAAAAAATCTCATTCATTTAAAAGATCCATTTCAAACATCTCACAAATTCATTAGATTTATTTGTTTAATAAAACATCTTACTGAGGGGAAAATGCCGAAGATTTTGCCCCTTGGGTACGCCCTTGCCTTCATTTTACGGGAGTGGTTGTAGACCCAACACTTGCTTACAAGCTGGGGATTCTTTTTTTGACAACTTACTCCCAAGATGCAGAGAATACATTCGACTCTGGACGCCATTTTTCATTGATTATAAAATAAAATGGCAAAGCAGAAGCGAGATGAAGAACAATATGCCCTCCTCAGGATAAACACGGAGAATGAATGAAAACTCTTATGATGAAGTGTTATAGACTGGTTTGGGGGGACATCCTGCATTCAGCACCTCCCATAGCGTTAGAAGTGTGTGCGAGGCCTCATACTGAGAGGACTTTATGTCATATTTGCCACTTAATTAATACACTCTATGGTCGGACGTCACATAACACAAATACACACACATATATCATGGGAATTATTGGTCCATTACAGTGAAAATTTCTCTGTTTCACTTGGTCAAGATTATCAAAACATTGCACTGAATGATGGAATGATCTCGACCAAGTTAAACAGAGGGGTTCCCACTGTAATGGACCGATAATTTCTATCTCCTCTCCAGTATAAAAATTCAACAATACTAGCTCACGTCATTAGTGATGTCTAATGACGTAACTTATTAGAATAATTATGTCACATAAAACTTGATTAATTGTATCTTAACAGAATTTCATTTTTTGAATATTCTAACATCCATGAAATACTCAACATAAATGAGGAAATGTAGTGCAACTAAATGCTTTAAATATTTTATATTATATACAATGCAAATTAATTTTAACCGACATTTTCTGGACAGTAAAGTTAAACTAGGGTGAAATAGTGACTCGTCAAAGTAAACAAAATCATATTTAGCCATGATCAATTTTTATGAATTATTACAGAATTAAAAAAAAATAGTACAGCAATTGTACGAGGATGTAATATCTTGTGCAATATTACTTTCTGTCCAATGGCTTCTGCCCCACCCTGTATGTAAACCAACAATGTTCCTACCTTCTTTTTCTGCAGACGATAACGGCGATGACGGAAGTGATGACAATAGCCAAAACGATAACTAGGACTGATGGAATAACGATCGCATCTGTTGAATAAAAGGAAAAAATACAATCCATCAATAGAAAAGCCCAAGTATGAATTACAACAAATGGCGGCCACACAGATTATATCTAAGATTCTTTCACAAAGGTTGTGTACATACTAAAATATTATATTATACAAAATATATATTTAATACATATATATTTATTCCAAACGAAAACGCATAGGTCGAATGGAATTTATATATCTGTTGATTTTCTACAACTCTTCACGTTTGCTGATTTTCAATACTTAAAAAAAATCCAATAAGGTAAACGAATTGGGCAAAAATCGAAATCGAGACAACATCATTATCATCATCATTAGTAGTAGAATCAGCAGCACTTGTTTACTTGATAATTGTACAGAATTTGTTTTGTATGAGGATATTGAGAATACGCTTGGAATCGAGTTGGTTCATAGGATTTACGATAAATTCTTCACTGTAAATTCATAATCGGTTATAACATCGTGGTAAGTACACCAGCTGTAATTTTGTAACTCTAGTAAAAGTTATCACAAGGTAATCACAATTAAAAGATAATTACATTGCTAGCCAACACATCGTCGGTAAATACTATTACTTCGTGCTTTTCCTTCTGTAATTTTCCTTCGTTAAATACTGCATACTTTCCCCTAACCCTAACCCTAACCCTAAACCCTATCTCTAAACCCTGATCCTATGCCTGCAGGAGCTATAACGTATAGATGCATAAATAGCTAATAAATATGGTGTATACGTAATGTCCGGCAAATCACGATGTTAATACCTTGCGATAAACTGTATATCACCGCAGCGTAATTTCACGCAATATATTCATCGGACAAGGATTCATGATTTAGATTTCATGATACGTAGATGCATTGAGGCTGCAGGTTTGGAATTTCAGAGGAAGGATGTTTTGCAAACGTTTGGAGAGAGGGTGAGATCTGAACCAGTCTAAATTGATTTCTTACCAATTGGAACTTTGTCTTTTGAATTTGCTTTGGATTGGGAAACAGTCTGAGTAACTGGTGTCAGGGTAACAGCACTTTCATTGCCAGTAGTTGGTTTTGTAACATTTTGATCTACTGTGACAGTTTTAGTAGCTCCGGTTGTCAGCACAGGAGTCGTTTGGGGGCTTGTTTTCGTTGGATTGTTTTTTGTGGTAGCTTTTGATTGATTGGTAATTGTCGGCAATGAGGTGCTTTTCTCAGTGACAGAAGACGATGTGCTCCCATGTGAGGTCCTTGTAGTGATCGGTTTGGGGGGAACCGATTCTGCTCCGGTGGTTCCTCGGCTGGAACTCGTTACCTGGACAGTAGTTGTGGTTGGACTCGACGAGGAAACTCGTGCCGTCACTTGAGTGGGGATCGACTTCGAGATAAGGACAGACGTTGTAATGATGTTGGGAATCGTTTTGGGGGTTTGCGTATTCAGTGTTGTTTGTGTTTTCGTGGTCTGTGATGATGTGACACTAGTTTGTGACGCAGTTGTCAAGGTTGACGTTTTCTGAATGCGAGATGTCGTTATATCTTTCTTCGCTGACGTTGGTGTTGTAGGCACATCCAGTTTTGTCGTTTTCGTCGGTGACTGTGACGTCGAAGTGAATTTAGTTGGGAGTGAATTCGTTATATTTTCATCGGCGTTTGACGGCGAACTTTGTGACGGAGAAACGGTTGTCATTGCAAGAGTGGTCTTCCTTGTCATTGTCGTCTGAATTTTCTGAGTGTCCGGAGGGACAACATTCGTTGGAATGGACGTCGGTGACGGGGATGTATTGACGGAAGTCGGTAGAGTTATGGATGTTGATGTGGTTGAGTCCAAAGATACATTGTCAGCTTTCAGTGACGTTAGATTATAATATTGCGTCGTCGTCCAGTTTCCTGATTCTGTGGTTTGGTTTATGGACAGCGTTGTATCTGTGTAATTTGCGTTGGGGTCTGTAGACGTTTTAGAAATTGAATTCAACAAGGAATGATAATCTATTCCACTCATAAGTAGAACATCGGTCCCCCTGCATTTGGCTGAAAAATAACAAAAGTAATAACAGTAGTAGTAACACAAGGGATGAGTTATAAGATAGTTGCCTCAGGCATAAGGTTATGATTTACATAGTTTCAACTAAATTCACGTTCAGTTCAGATCTTTGAATGATTAAAGAGAAAACCTGGTGTTCACAACCGTTTTATTTTCTGTGTTCCAGACAATTGAATCTTGAGAGGCATAAATTGTGAGGAAATAGATAATATCACCCATCGTGAAGTGATTCTCGCTCACTAAAAGAGATCCACAGGGACAATCGCTGACTCTCAAGTTCCAATTGTCTGAAAGGATGAAACAATTATGAAACTCTGATCCCCAAAACATTTTTTTGTCGGGGTTTACTCATTTTTGGATGGCAACATATTCTTATTTTTGGTAACATAATTTTAGTTCTGCAGGGTTTGGTCATAAAAGATGCGTGATAATATCCATTTTGAATGTGTGATTTTCCACTAGAAGTAATAAAACCCTGCTATGTTTGGTTTAGGAGGAAATCAACTTCTTATGAAAAGTAGGAAGGGTGTACTCATTTATGGGTGATAATGTATTTTTGATTTTCAGCTACAAAAATTGGATGCTGCATTATATTAGAGATCAAATGATACTCGAGTAAATACGGTATGTTTTATTCTTGTCAGACCTTCCGACGTAATTCTTTTGACATGGCGCCTGCAAGCTTCAAGTAGCTTAGGGCTTCATCACGTCTAAATTCGGCACCGGCTGCTGTCGGCACCTTGACGGCACTTCATAGATTGTCTCGGCTGGGTAATAGTTTGGATGAGGTCCGCAAAAAACGAGATAACTACTATAGACGATGTACAAGGTAGAAGTGTACAGTGTTAATTACGCAGCCAATTTCAAACAACTAGGAGACTGTTTACTTCTTATTTACACATGTTCATGTGGAGAAATACTTATAGAAATGACAAAGAAAATGTATTTAATCATTTTCTGATATTAATTTCAACTGTATATTCATTGTAGTGTTACAAATATGAAAAATATTTCAATCTTCCATTAGTCAATTGAAACACCAACATAAATTTACTCCAACACTAAGACTAAACCCTTAAAAAAACTATCTCTAAATTATATCCTTTGTTATCGAATCTGATAATATGTTTTCTGGTTTCATTTGTTCCGTAATTAGTTAGCAGCAGTAGTTTGAATGATTGTATCAATACTTATAACCCCTTTCTTTCGCTAACCTTATCAATACAATTACCTTTGGACGAATAGTTAGAACAGTGATTCTTAACCGGGGTTGGGGCCTAAAGGGAAGGATTTAGGTAGTCCTGACGGGGATGAGGCTATTTGGTGGAAATAAAAGTCGCTGTGAATGCTTTGAGCTTAAAGGCAATAGGGGTGTGTTCATCACTAATTGAATAATTAGTAGCAAATAGAAGGACAGAAATCGCATTGATGAGTATATCCATTACGAAATCTTTTTTCTTTCTGCGATAAATTAGAATTTCAAATGATGTCTTCTTAATCATTTTTGCTTTCTTTCTTTGAGTAACTGATACTCATTAGCAGCAGATGTACAATTATAAAATTAAACCAATTTTATTATAAAGCTATGACTATTTGAAATTATTCTCAGTTGTAACTTGCTTAAATGGAAAGGAAAAAAAATATGTTTGACACAAATGAACTTGTAAAAGGTTGGGAACGTACGGGCCAGGGCAATGAGATGCAAGACCAAGAAATAACAGATTGTACGAATGATAAAAAAGGCTCTCTGCATCATTTTGTCTCAATAGTCAGAGGTATTCTGACATTAATTCAGTATAAATAGTATTTTTAATGAAAAATGGGTTAATTATAAACACCATTTTTTTTCTGGTTGAAACAACTAACATTTTTATAAATTTTCTTGCAGTTCATTTTTTTTTTTCATTTTATAAACCATTATTAGTTTAATTTTTTTACGACTCTTTTTATCTTCAACATTTTCATTCATGTTTCCAGTCAGTCTCATCTATTTATATGATATACGCCACGGGTCGGTCAATATTTTTGTCTGTAAAATTTGCCAACGGAAAAAAATATCAAGTGCTAGTCATAGTTTCCACTATTTATTAATTTTTTTTTGCAAATTTTGATTCATGTTTTCAGAATCTGATTTATTCATTTAATATACGCCACCTGTGTGTCTAAATTCCCGTCTGTTACATTTGTCTAGGGAGAAAAACTATTACATATCAATTATAAAGTAGTCTCCCTTATTTTTGTGCCAATGCATCAAATATAAAGTTCATTCTGGCTGAGCATGAACGCGTAAATGCAGAGCAACATAATATTTTTAGGTGTGTCTGCACATCTCTACAAGACAGTCGGTCCCGGTTATGCTAAACAACAGAAATATGGAGGAAGGATGAGGTGTAATGTCATTAAAATGTGTGATATTTTTCTGGTCAATTTTTTACCAGCTGCTAATGATGTCACGACCAAATTTGCAAGCTATGAGCTAAAAATATGACCCCAAAACGCTAAAAATGGTCATTTACGATTTTTATGAAAATAATGCTTTTAGAATAGTTCCATATCACAATATTTGACAAGTTTAAGAATCAATTGACTTAAATGAAGACTACTTCTGCGTCCCTTTCCCCCTCTCTTCTACTACTACCACGGATGGTGGACACATCGTTGAACTTATGGTTCTTGTTTTATATCTTTCAAGTACAGTGCAATTGTAAAATTATTTAGATACTGCCATTATTATTAAACTATTTTGATCAAGAAAAAGGAGAATATCCTTATCACAAATCTTGTGAAATTAAGCACTCCTCGTTATTAACGTCTTTAAAACAAATCATCTTCAATTACAAATTAGAATTAGAATAGGAGAAGTCATCAAGTTGGTGTATCCATCTTGAGCATTTTAGGCTTCAAATATCACGCCAAAGGAAGACATTGGATATTACTGTGATTACAGTTATTCCCAAAAGCTAGAGGTGGCGAATTTTTTCCTCATTGTTCGTGCTGCAAATATTGTCTCGAATCAGAAGTGATACAGTACAACAAATGAATACCACAATCTAATTTTTGAGAAAAATCGTATACATCTTGACAAAATCTCGACCGATCCATTCTGCAGCCTTCTTCAGATCTAAAATCCACGCGGAAAGATAGTCAACATTTAGCGAGTTCTCTGGACAACTAGCCTCATTCGTCTTATAACTTCATTGTTCTCATAACGTTTTGGTCGACCCATTCTACAGTTTTCTACAGATGTAATGTCTTTTTTTTCGGTAGTGTAAAGTAAGAAATGGTTTTCATTTTTTCCCGTCTATAATTTTGAGAAAATTCATTGACATTCAGAGTTTTTCAGAAAATTGAAATTTTAATTTTGTTTTTAACACACAAAAAGAAAGCTCTTATGCTACCATGTCTGGTGTCCGACAGATATTACATCCGAAGAAGACTGTAGAATGGATCAACCGGAAAATTGTAAAAAAAACAATAATATTAAGAAGAAGGAGTTCATTCGTCAGCAAAAACCTTTGAAATATCTACTATTCTTCATAAGCACCTACAAACCAAGATGGAGGTATAAACTAGATAAAATTAATATTAAAAATGTCACAATACTTCGTCCAATATTCAGAATAAATTAAAGATTGAAATAAAACCAAATGTCGTAGTATCTATCTACCACTTCGTTCTTGCGAAATCCAGGTGAAAAAATTTGTTAACTTACAAAGGCTAAACTCGTTCTGGATACAGTCGTATTTATAATCGGGATCTGCCTGGATCTCTAGGGCTGTTCTTTGGCGGTACCCAAGCTGGCACTGACAAAAACCGAGTTTACAACTCAACGTCGGTCCGCATTTTTTTTCGCACCATTCCCCGAATCTTTTGTAATTAGTTTGTACCAAACACTGCAGATTATTGGCGTTGATGTAACCCTTTTCACACTGGCAGTTGGGTGGGGATAAAGATATCAGGCCCTTCAGGCACACGGCGTTCGCGTTCAGACAGGGAGGAAAGGTCGAACCACATTTCTGACCAAGAGCAGCACCTGGAAATTAGAATTTAAGCAAAAACAATTAAATCACTGGTAGTTCGATTAAGGTATAATAGCTTTCTTTAACCTTCGTAAAGATCAGAATTCAAGATCATCGGAGAGCCATAACCAAAGCGAGAAAACGACTTGAGGAGTTCCAGACCAGATCTCTCTCTCTCTCTCTCTCTCTCTCTCTCTCTCTCTCTCTCTCTCTCATCAGGAATTAGGTCAAAATAATATTAAAGTGTTTGGAAAATTGCGTATTTTCAGAAAAGAGAGGAAAACATATGTCAATCAAGTATAGTTAGATTCTATTTATCAATAATGTAATCAACATCATTTTCAATGATGGCAAATTTTCGATTCCCGATTGAAAAAAATTCTGCGTTTTTCGCTTCTCCCCACAATCTTTCTCCTCCATGGCGTTAAACTTCGCCATACACTTGAAACGACAGGCTGTCGGATAGATAAGATGATGAATTAAATCCAGACGTCGGTCATTCAACTCTGGTCTAGCCTTAGTCGGTTGGCTAATAATTTACTGCAGTGAAATACGTAATTACTTTCTCAACACCCTAGTTAATAAAAGTTAGAAATGTTCTTTAATTTTTCATCCTGTAACCCAGTCCTGGGGCATCATGGATGATTTCATCTTTTGTGCGTCAAGGCTGAGATAGCCTGACGGTTTCCATTATTCGTCATGCTTGTTTGGATTCAGATTTGTCCTTCACCTAAACTAACTGCCAACTATAGCTAGAGAAGCCAGTCTAACCAACTATTTACTCATAGCTTTGTGTGGGGAGAAGAAATGGATTCATGCCTTCACCAGGGGCATTAGTGTGAAGTCGAAGTTTGCACCCCAATAATGGAGAGTACGTAAGGTGAAAAAAAGCTGCACGTATGAATATCAAAAAGATGAAAGCAAGATTAACATTTAACACAATGTAGAAATCAATTCTCACGTGTGCTAATCTTCACATTTTAGCCTTTTTCATGAGGGTCAACAATTGGCCACCACCCTTCTGAGATTAGACGGGTTTCTACCAACCATATCGGTTTTCAACGGCAACAGGAGACTTTGGCGTCCAGGTCAGTGAACCTTAACTCAGGGATTCTTTTGTATTTTGACCTCTAAATACGTTGAATACAAAAGCCAAGCGAGGAATTCGAAGATTGTATTAAGTTGTTACACTCGAAATGTAGTTCTTTTCATCATAAAATGGCCACCGTCCTTTCTCTACAGATAATGGAGCGTCTTCACCGGGGCACATGCCTGGGCGAAGCATATGGAAATCCTTGGCAATCGGAGCGGTTGGAAGGACGTCGAATTGTACATCGAACCCCCTTAAGAGGGCTCCATTACAGGGACTCTACTACTGGTTTTGGATTCAGAGTTGTTCTTCTCCTAGACTGGTAGAGAGCAAAATCTGGCCAGCTATTTGACCCATAACTGGCGGGATAGAGATGGATTCATGCCTTCCTCAAGGGGCATTAGTGCGAAATAGACCTGAACAGCCCCGACCAAAGTTTGATGAACTAAGGCCTCCATAATACCAAGAGAGCTTCTTCTCCAAAAATAAAAACAATAATTCGAACTGGGTTTAGTGGAAAACTGATGCCAATTTCCAAGTCAGTAGACAAAACGCTATGGCCAAGAGCACCAGAACAAACAGTGCTTTATTAAACCAGCCAGAATAAGGCATCAAAAAGCTTCTTTTTTTTTTTTTGCAAAAATTAGAAAAATCTTTTTTTAGAAGGGATCTAGTGGAATACTATTTTCAAGTATGAAGACAAAACAATATGGCCTGGAGCGGTGGAAAATGCAAACAAATAAACCTGTCAGAATGAATAGTTTTTTTTGTAAATGAAATCTTTTAAAAGGAGTCTAGTGGAATATCGATACTAATTTTCAAGTCTTTGGATAAAATGGTATGGCGAGGCGCGGTAGAAGAAATAAACCAGGAAACCAACAGGCATACGTACTTATATATATATACATACATATATATATATATATATATAAACAGAAGCTTCTGCCATCTTTGATGGCTGCGGTTGTTCAATATGAACTGTACAGTATTAACTGTAACAGTTTTTTTCTTTGCAGGTTGGAGTGTTTTAGGATTCAGGTTCTGGTATATCTTGCACAATTAATCTTTGCCTGTGGCAACAACATTGTTTTTAGCTGTTATCTCGGCTGTTAGGTATTTGCCTGGCCTGGGAACGTCTGCTTTTTCTCAAGGATCCACCCAGTACAGATACAGCGATGCCTCGCACAGTACGGCTCCAATTAGTGCGTGACTCATTGGAGTGCGGTTCATAACCTGTGTTTCAAGATTCATTTAGTGCGGAATGACTCACTATAGTAAAGGTATTTTTCCTTAAAAATGTATTATTCAATGCAATCTATCAACTTCGAAAATATTTTTCTAAAAATTACGGCAATCATCACTTCGGATGACGAATTCTACGTTTGGGATCAATAGTTTTTCAAGTTGCTATTACTTTTAATGAAAAATTGAGATTATCAAAAATCAAATTATTTTCTGTATGTTGTATCGAGATTCCGTGGGAGAGAAACAAGAGTTCCAAATTCAAATTTTTTTTTGTATTCCTTTCAGGAAATAAAGATAAGAATGCTAAAATGAACGTTGGACTAATTTATCCATAAAAAGTGAATTTTTCAAATAATAGATATAATTCTATTAGTTTTTGTTTTGATTCCTGGCGCTTTACATAATCAGGTTTCTATGACAAAAATCAATTCCATTTGTGAATTAAACAAATGTTCATTTTTTCTCATAGAAACGATTCTCCGATCAGAAAGGGTTCAATTGGAGCGTCTTTTTTGCCGAATGCATCACTCTATGCGAGGTACGTCTGTATACCAGGGGCCTGCAGAACTCTGTATAACCGTAGAAACTTTGAATATACATAGAAAGGAGGGTAGTGAGAGAGACAGCGAGACAGACGAAGAAAAATAGAGAAAGGCAAAGAAAATGGAGAGACAAACACAAACAGTGAAAGACAGAATGATTAGTGGAGTACTGATGCCAATTTTCAAGTCTACAGATAAAACGATGTGGCCAGGACAAGCACAAACACACGAACACATGCACATATAAAAAAGGGATATAATCCTTTGCCACCTTTGGTGACTACGAAAGTTCAACAAACACACGTATGCATGCAAATAAACGAGAAAAAAGAGAAAGAATTGATTTCTTTTTTTTTCTTACCTTTAATGCATGCTGTACTGTTGTCATCAGGCATGAACCCTTCATCACATGCACAATGATAGCCACGGCAGGACAGTGGTCGGCACTTGGAGTTTTCTGGACAAGACAGCCGATCAGTGGAACATTCATCGTCAACAAGTAATATCGCTGCAAGAAAGAAAAGAAGTGTTCAAATTTTGGAGCGGATCCATAAATATTTACTCCCCCGATGTTATTGCTATCAGTCAACACAGATGTTTCGCTTCAAAACAAGGGTTTATCACTTTTGATTGTAAATAGCCAAGATGAGGCAGATGGTTCTCTGATAAACTTTACTCGACTCGAAATTTCCTTTCCAAATATATACTAAGAGCCCATATTTGATAAAAAGGGATTTTTAGGCCGGGGGTGGGATGACAAGGGCACCGCAGAGAAAATCAGCCATTATGAAAAATGACGCTGAAATGTTTTTGCAATCTCTTCTGCAATGATATTTTTACTTGCTGAAGGATCCTTTAGTATGTCCAATTGGTTTCATTAATAAACTCAGGGGCTCTATTCGAGCGCCAGGGCTATCATTACAAGAATTCGAGACGACGTAAATCATGGCTATGGAAATTATGGCCATTGAATAACCTGATATGCAAGGGGCCAAACAGATAGCAGTAAGAATAATTCAAATTTCAGCTGAGATAGTCAGCCTTCACTTCGCACAAATTCTCTTGGGAAAGGCATAAATCCATATTTTCTCCTCCCCACCAATGCTTAAAATAGCAGTGCAGACCTTGCGCTCAACCCTTTTGTTTCCAGACCAGTCTAGCAAACAGTGAACACTGAATTCAAACCGAGAAAATCCAAACCATCATTCGGCGTCATAAGAGGCAGGCAACCGACAGAGTTAGAAACGTGTTCCTGAAAGACACGGTTGTCGAGAATTTGGTGAATATGCACTCAGCCTAGCAAGCCGGGGGAGGATTATAACAAAATACTCAAGTACTCGGTGTTAAAAGCAGGTGGATGATTAACTTTCCCCTTTCTGGAGCATTCACCTGGACACATGCTTCTTTTCGGTCGTTTGGAACTTTGGGTCTTTCAACAATCAGTAACCTTCACCTAGGTGACCTAGGCAAGGTTGATCAAACCATAACTTGTGTCCAGGTAGCGTTACCTCATCCACAGCTCTCTTCTTTCCATTCACAGCCTCCTTCAAGCAACTTCTAAAGCCTTGGTGATAAACTTGATGACACTTCTCATACTGATTTGGGCTGTCAAGATCAAAGATCTTGTTTCTAACTTCAAGTTACCTTTCAGAAGCCATGTCCATGATCGCTCATTTGCGATATTTTCAGTTTTTTGAATTCCCGGTGTAGTTTTTTTTCTGCTCCCATTTTCTGTTCTTGTTGTCTTTGTTTGTTGCACCTTCGTTTTTTTTTTAAACAACATTTTTGTTGTTTGTTGCACTGCTTCAAGCGTTTTGCATAATATCTTCACTGCTTGCTTGCACATACTTTTCTAATCCCGTTTTGACCTTCTGAACATAGTCGTCTATGCTGATGAGTGATCTGCCTCTTTCTCTCCTATTCCCAGACATTTTAAGTGTGTCATCTCTGCAGCGTAGAACTTAGTGCATCGTCATAAGATTCCTCGTTCGCTGGTCTATTGATTGGAGTACATCCTGTTGATACGGCCCGTATTTTCATCCCTCTTATACTTACTCTCCAATAATTTTAATTCTTTTTTTCCCTATTTCATTTACTTTTGTTTTATCGAGTCACGTTCGAGAACCCCAGTTATTATTATTATTATTGGACCCGTTTAGTTAATGCTCTAATTATTTTGTTTTCCAGTAAGTCTATTTATTCTGTAGTTATTAGCCTTCCTCTACGCATTACAGTTACCTCAAATCTTTCTATTCCGAACTCCATTCCAATGACATCACTTCATCTCTCAATTTAGCCCACCCGCCGACTAGCTTTTATGTCAGCTAATATTATATCTTATCATGATGCATTCGAGTATCCAGTTATGTGAGATCATGTACGAATTTTTTACCTTTTCTTTTAGTTTCTTGAGAAATCTTGGCTACTCGAAGAAGGGGATGGTGAGTAAACGCACTTATCATGCTTTGATTCGCTGCTTCGAAACGCCCTGAGAGAGAGAAGGGGGAATGATAGATCTTTGATGCCTAACTTCAGAGGAAGCTGTGTATGGTGATCATTTCCTGCGTAACATATTCATAACTTAGACTTACCTCGGCTGATGCTGCTTAGAATCAACAGGACGAGAAGATGTTGGAAGAATTTCGACATTTTACGCTGAAAATAAAAGAAGAAAAGGAATTGAAACATCAATTCAAACCACAATAAACTTTCAAAAAGTTAAAACTGCAAAATATTTATCATTAAAATCCATTGGATTCTCGTTAATCGAACCGCATCGAGATCAACGATTCCAACCGGCTGGCCCGATTAACCAAACAAGGCAAATAGCTTCTATGAGAAGATGTTTATAGAAACCTCAATCCAAACGAGGTAACCTAGTTAACCAAAACTTAAGACGGTATACTTTTGAAAGTTTGATTATTTCGTTATCAACTTGATTCACAATTAAAAATATCTGAAAAAATAGTTGCTTTCAGAACTAAAAAATATTTTAGCGATTCTAAAAGATCTTATTTTTCAAATTCCTGTCTGCTGATCAGTCCAAATAAACGAAGCACGGGTCATAATAAACGGAGAAAATCAGCGATGATTACAACTGTTTGGATTGGTTTTTACAAGACTGGTCCTATTATGCGGCTGGTCTTTATGGCCATTGGTCCAAATAGACGAAGTATTGGTCTTCATAAACGGAGAAAAGCAGCGATGATTACATCTGTTTGAATCGGTTCTTACAAGATTGGACCTATTATGCAACTGGTTCAAATAACCATAGGTCCAAATAAGGGAAATCGAATGTATTCCCATTGATTTGATTCCTTGATCCGAGATCAATACTCCGGCTCGCACACCTTTCATCTTGAGTAAATGAGTTTTAACGGGTTCGTAATTGCTGACTCTACCTCGCTGTTTTGTTTTTGTTATCAAAACCCATAGCAGGGTGACAAGTGGATTCCACTTCTGATTTTGAATTCAGGATTACCCCCCTCCCCTAGACTGGTGGCTAACCAAGTTAAGAGAGCCCAGTCAATTTCATTATTTTACCCTTATCTCTTGGAGAAGAGATAGATTCATGTTTTCCCCATGGCATACGCTGGAAGTGTACGCTAACAGTCTCGACTAGAATTAGAATTCGACTCGCCAATTCCTTTGTTCGTGTCGGTTACAGTCACTTCATTCCGATCTTAAATGGTCAAAGTCAAAGACAAGAGAAATAAGGCTACCATATTGGGGAACCTATTGAAGGTTCAATTCATTAACAACGGTCTTCGAGATTAATTCGATTTATAACAGGTTCCCTTCGCGCCTTAAAGGAGATCATCTACCACTCTATTTGAAACAAAATCTTTTTTTAAAAACGAAAACGTAAGTATTTGTTGAGTTTTCACATCAGTAGTATCAGGTGACTCAAACAAGTACTATCTGGTAACATACTAGTCGTGTGACTCACACCAGTAGTATCTAGTGACACAAGTCTTCTATATACTCCAGCAATCTCCTTGGTTATCTCGCTGGTTTTAGTAATGCTTATCATGTTGCTAGAATGGCAGAAAATCGTTGGACATCACGACTCACTACTTGGATCCCTGGAGATCAGATCTGAAATTTTGACCGGTAAAAAATAAGATGGCGTAATTAACTAGACGAGTACAGAAAATACTAGCTCCACTAAACCCATGATTGAGGGTCTGGCGAATTTGGGGCGAGGTTTATGCCCAACGATAGACACTAAAAGGCTAATGATGACGGTAATTGCCTTATCTGTTCTATAGAACTATAATTGCAGCCGATTTCAGATGTAAGTCAACATTACACACACACACACACACACACACACACATATATATATATATATATATATATATATATATATATATATATCATAAACTGCACACCCTAGCTGAAGAAGAATTTCAGTTCAGAAATTTGGAGATTTTGATAGACCAAATCATCCCACAATGTCGAGTCTTTAGTCAGTTACTTATTTAAATGCACTGTGTTATTTTGTCTTATACACAAATGCTAAATGTTATTTTTGTTGTTTAATTTGGATTCTGATGTACGTTAAATATTACAGTGGGGATCACCGACTGTTCGGTCATGGACCCATTTTGAGGATTTAAAAACAGTACAGGCATTTTACAATGGTATCCCCTAGCAGTGTAGATCAGGCACAGCATGTATATGTACACATATGTGAGTGTTGGTGCATTCCTGTGTGTAGTTGTTGATTGATAATCGTCCTAGTGATGTCAGTAGCTGTGAACGAAATTGCATTGCATTGATATTTTTGTTTTTAAAGTGTAGGGTGTCGTTGCGCAGGGATGGACCTTCTTTCTCGGTCCGACGGTAGTCTTTCCGGTGGCACGCTGGGATGTCACACCTGGCAGTCTTTCTAGCTGCGGGAGTTGCCAGAAAGGAGGTATAGCATATCACCAGTCAGCTTTGGGGCATCAGACCCTGGTTCGTTTCTTTGTCAGAGTAACCTTCTCTTATTCAGACTGCCTTGCATGGCTCAGGGACTCCAACAGCTTCTCGGCTATAGGTTCCAAAATGAATGACCAGCAGTGGGCTCAAAAAATAAATGTCTTGTTTTGTTGGAAGTGACGATGGGAGGTCAACCAGTTCAGTTAATGGCTTATTTTAATACCAGATTCATTCCAGCTTGGAATCGTCTGGGGCATGTCACACAAGATAAATAGCTGTTAATGGGACACACACACACACACACATGCACAACAGCGCACACTTGCAAGAGGGATAGAGAAAGGGAAGCAGTGTGTGTATGCGTGCACGCGTATGTGTGTGCACGTACGAGATGCAACCCAAAAGTTCAGGGAATATGAACAGTGCATGCGTCTTATATGCCGGCAAATACACTATATATTTCATCCAAGTCTGTCAAGAGGGTATGTTTCAATGAAACTTCATGGTGTCCATAGGCGGAAATATACCAGCCTAAATTTTGACATTTTCTCAGAATTAAATTACCCCCCCCATATTTTATTGGCCCCTCCGATAACCCAATCAAAAAGGTCAGGACTTGTATGCAGATGCGTTGTGCAGATATTTCGAGTAGAGCTATATCCGACGGATGTTTATACTTAAAATTTGTCTTTAGTCGCCATAACCCACGCACTGTACATACGTATTGTCGGCATTATGCTTTGCTTGTATATTTCAGGTTTTGAAAAAAAATTAACAATTTGCTTTTCAATAGTGCACCATTTAGGTGGTTCTGAAAAAAAACCTACACGCATTTATGAATTTCTTGACGAGAAGTTGAATGGTTGAGATGCTGATTAAATGAGGCTCTTTGGCATAGTATGTCTTGAAACGATTCTCTGATTATGCGCATAAGTACTGCTCAGCAATAGGGAAGAGAATAGTCCATGGAAAAGTTCAATTCACGTTGTGGAAAAAAGAATAGGTTCTCTCTTGAAACTTCTTTGGAACAGCATGTTTTGCACTTCTGGGGTGCAATGCCAGAATGTAAAGAATTGCCCTGGTTATAATCATATCAAATAAACGTCAATCTCACTTTTTTGTTTCTGTCACTAATAAAGCAGAAAGGTAGGACAAGAGTAAAGCAAAGCTTTTGTCAATGGGTTTGCGTATATTAGATCTAACTGCTATGTGTCTCTGTGTTCGCGTCTACTACTGCTTGTTACTACTTCACACACATCTCTATTAGAAGCTTTGTCAATACCCAGTTAGCTGACGTCATCAAAGAAAAATCATTAAAAAAATTTATTCTCGAAACAGATTGGGTCATTAAAGAGGGTTTAGTTATTAAAGGAGACGTCAAGATGATTTTTCAACTTATCTCATATCGTAGTGTTTATAGGTTTATTAAAACAGTATTGATACAACAACCCAAATTACAGTCCCCCCTTATCAGCAGTTCCCCCTATCCGCGGTCCACATTTCAGCAGCTATCCATTATATACGTTTCCCTTTTCTATAATCAACAAGTCGCCATTTTCCCTTTTAGTGATACGTGGACACATTAAAATCCCATTCTTTTTTATGAATAAAATCATCGTTTTTAAACGAAGAAATTTATCAAAAATAGAAATTAAAAAGAGTTATTGAAAAATGACTCAAAACAAATTTCAATCGAGGTTTGAATGTTTTTCTTGGGAACAAATACATTTGTATTAAAACATTAATAAATTATGATCTATCCGTGTTTAAATTATCCTGTTATCTTATACGGATACTATGCTATGTACTAATTGAAAAAAATAAAAACATTTTTCCATCTGTAGTTGAGACAACAAATCATTTTTTTTTTCAATAAAGGAAAGAAAAAACTATCCCATCTCAGACATTTGATTTTAAGGTCCACCTTCGTTCGACCTCTTTGGGGTGCTGGTATTGAAGTGTCTAGATTACCAACTTTGCTGGGTTAACCCTGGGTATAATAAAACGGGCGTCACTCACCAGTCTACCAGTTTATGAATCATACACCCAGACACATACACCTATGAATACACACGTGTGCATGCGAAATACTTACGAGGCTAAATGTGTCCATTCATAGATTGAGCATAAATAATTCAAAGTAAATCGACCGATTGGGAGAAGTGCCCCCAAGGATCATGTGCTGCCGTAGCATTCAGCCATAACAGGTACTGAGTATGAATCTATTATTTTAAGGATAAACCTGAATTCCAGCATTAAGAGTTTTGTTAATAACTCGAAGTTCCTACCCTTGGAACAAGAAAGTTCAGCGAGTGTTAAAAAAGGGTATACAACCAATGCATCCTCCTGATAGTTCCTTATGGAGCTGAAACATGGAACATAACTGAAAAACTGACCCTTAAACTGTGAAACATCCAATGAGCATTGGAAAAGAATCATGCTGAACATTACACGGGGAGCTCACAAGACAGCAGAATATATTAGAGGAAAGAAAAGAGTCCGAAATAGAATTCACAAGAAAACTTAAATGGCAATGGGCTGGTCATGTTACGAGAACGTCAGACGACCGCTGGACATCACGAGTCACAACGTGGATCTCCAAGAGATCACAAGCAAAACTGGGACCGACAAAATACAAGCAGGCGTATCGAACTAGATAAGTTCGGAAAGTACTGGCTCCGTGACACCGATGCAAGAGAGGTCTGGCGAATCTAAGGGAAGGTCCATGTCCAACGACGGAGACTGATGATGATGATGATGATGATGATGATGATGATGATGATGATGATGATGATGAACCCTAAATTTGCAATAAAAAGGGCGTATATTTTATATTGGTCCACTCAAAACCTCATTTTTTTTGCATACACACACGTATACCCAAGTGCATGCACACGTGCGTGCGCACACACACACATACATATACACATACCTTGAATCATAATTTAAATCTGTGTATTGTCTGCTCGTATTTCTTGATAGATTTACCCGCAAACCAGGATATAAAATGCGTACATTATTCCCGATACGGGTAATGACCATCCGAAAGTGCGCAGTTATGACATTATTAAGAACTTGGTAAAGTTTAGTTTATTACCTCTACCGACTGAGTTGGAGAGGTATACGTATTCGGTCGCGCCTTTCCATCTGCCGTTTTGTCTGTCTGTCCTTCTGTCTGTCTTTCTGTCTGTCCATACGATATCTCCCGAAATACCGAATGAATTTCAATGGTACGATGAGGAAGTGTGGCTAATGAAGTAAGAGAAGAGGGGCTAAAATTTGGACCAGATCTAAAATCTTCCCCCCCCCCTTTTTTTATCAAGAGATATGTTTCCTTTTTCTCATATATTCATGTATACGCTCATGCAAAGAATCTCCAAAAGTTCTCAAATATTTTCTCTGTAATTTTCTGGAAGAGTGGACAATAGACTAAATGGTCGAATTTCGGGGCGGATCCTTGTGCAATTAATCTCCCAGGCAATGGTGTTTGCAGTGGTATGCTCTCTCTGGTTGCTTTCTAGTTTCTCGTTATCTTTTCTCCTCGGATGATATAATGAAACCACATGGAAATTTGGCAAGAAGAACTGATATACGTCTTTGAGTTTGTATTCCGCTTTTGTTGGAGTTATTTACTTCAAATGTTTGTTTTTTTTACGTTTCGTGTATTCGCCGTATTTACTTATCAAGTTGTTTACTGTTTTCATTATTAGTATAGTTGGGCAGTGCTATACTAGTGAGTTCCAGTTGTTCGTTATTCTTTGATAAAGGCATCTTTCTTTCATTTAAGGAAAAAAAAACGCTGTTATTGTTTCCTTTACTGACTGGAGAATTTTTTCTCTTTCTAGGATGTAATCGATACTTTTTACTACTTCGAATGTTTCTATTTTGTCTCCGCTTTTCATTCATCATCATCATCAGTAGTAGCAGCAGCAGCAGCAGCAGCAGCAGCAGCAGTAGCAGCAACCTTTTTGTGTTCGGCGTTGGACCAATACCTTCGCCAAGATTCGCCAAACCTCTCTATCGTGACCGTACGTTACACCATCTAATATTTTACCAGGCATGGTTTCGCATATGATCTCTGGGGACCCACCGGTAGTCTGACATTTTTGCTACAACAGCAGCTCATTGCCATTTGAGTTTTTTAAACGAATTTTATGATATTTCAGACTCCTTTTATTTTCTTTCTTTTACATACTGTGCTGTTTTATGGTCTCTCCTGGTGATGTCGAGCATCTTTCTCTCCTGATCTTGTTATATGATTTTAGTTTAGAGGGTTAGGTTCCATGTTTTAGCTCCATAGGTGACCATTGTAAGGATTTATTTCATTTTTAGATTCTAGGTATTAGACGAGGCCCGAACGCACGCACATGTGTATACACATACACACACACACACACATATATATATATACATACATATTAATTCGTATCTCCTCGTGTGTCTTCAAATGCAATGGTCGGTTGTATGTATAAAACTTATACGGATACATTTGTGTAAGTGAAAACGTGCATAAATAAGAACCTGTACGTACGTCTATCACCGGGCTTCTACACATCCGTATAAATGACGTGTAAACTTGTGGGTGGATGGACGTGCACGCGAGGATAGACATGTGGGTAGATGTGTGTCAGTAGCCGGCCTCAAGTTTCCCCCTTTTCTCAAACACCCACACCGATCCCACCCTTGCACTCCATCCTACCCGTTCATACCTTATCCCAACATTAGCTATTTCCGGTCTGACCTGTCTTCCTCACGGTGACCGCCGAGAGACAGAGGATCAGATTATATCTGGGCATGGAGTGGACCCTTGTCCCAAAACGATATACCTATCCCTCCGCACCCGGAAATTTGCAATCTACAAGTACCCTCTCCACGCTCATAATAATAATGATATATATATATATATATATATATATATATATATATATATATATATATATATATATATATATATATATATATATTGCGATATATATATATTGCGATATATATATATATATATATATATATATATATATATATATATATATATATATATCGCAATGATCGCTTACCCAGACCCACGTGTTGTAAATCATAGAGCGGACTTTCATATACGACACAAAAGAGAGGAAATGTTTAGTGGCTGAGGCAGTTGCATACCGAACGAGAGTATTCTGAATGTCCCCCCCCGCCATCAATCTTCTTAATGACTCTCTCTCTCTCTCTCTCTCTCTCTCTCTCTCTCTCTCTCTCTCTCTCTCTGGATGAACACCCTGTATGAACAAATACATATCATATACCTACGCCCGATCAAGTGCTTTGACGTAGGCGTGGTCGATGCCGGACAATCTAACAAAGAAGTATGCAGACACATAAGAGAAAGAAAGAGAGAGAGAGAGAGAGAGAGAGAGTGTGTGTGTGTGTGTGTGTGTGTTGCTGAGGTTGTCATTGATTTTTTCAACTACTTGAGGTCGAACGTTCGCTGAAATTTTGATTATTGATTCTAACATTAACAAATGGAAGTAAATAGGAAACGTTTGATGCATACTATTTTTATGAGAGGCGTTCTCGCTTCCGTTGATAGGTCTGTCCCCATATAATTTCTCAGACAGATTTCGAGCCAGATTTAATAGAAAGGTGTACCCCGATAAGATGCTTCTTACCAACGAAAATCTTCAATCAAGGGCCACGTGATATGATAATGATGGCGTTTAAACTTGAAATTTAAAAAATCGAATTTCTCATCAGTTTTGGGTCAGATTTACTTGAAACTTAATAGAAACTCTGATGCAAAAAAAAGAAGATTTTTGAGAAGATACCATGAATGGTCAAACGTGTCAAAAGTTGATGGTGAGGTTTCATATAAGAGATCATTAACTGAACTATGTGTCACTGGGGAGACCATCAAAGTTGATAGCGATCGAATCATGACAATACTTGAGATTAATCAAGTTATACGACGTGTGATATCAGCCAAAATCTAATATTCAAAATATCTGAAACGGATGTTGAAAATCAATCAACTTTAGTTATGTTTGTCACTCCGATGTGTGAAACCTGCAAAAGTACAACTAAATACTGTGCCATATCCAAATGTTGAATTTCGTTTATGTGACAAATAGTGACAGGTGATGAAATAAAAAACACTTTGAAACATGAAAAGCAAGAGATCGTAGGGCGAGCACAATGAAGTACCTCTAAACGTATTAAAAACGGGTTTTCATTTAATACGAGCCCCTTCCAGAGAAGTAATTGCATGATTCGAACAAGTACTTTTCCAATTAGACTACTAGTAGACAGTGTCTTGATTGTGTCAGATCTTCTCAGCCGCGAAAAGATTCTCATTTATCATCGATTCAAACGGTAAAATTCATTATCCTGTTAGGATTTATGAGACAAGCTGTGGTTACAAATGTAAATTGATTCTTCTGAAGCCATACAATGGAAGAGTATCATGTTCAACACAAAATGGAGGGCTCACAAGACGTCACAATATATTAGAGATAGAACCGAAGCGACAGAGATCATGAAATCCACGAGAAAAATCAAATGTCAATAGGCTGGTCATGTTACAAGAATGCTAGACAACCGATGGACATCATGACTCACGACTTGGATCACCAGAGATCATATGCGAATCGGTAACCGACCTAATGTAACATGGCGTGAAGAACTAGTCAAACTCAGAAAGTATAGGCTTTGCAACACCAGTGAGAGAAAGGTCTGGAGAATCTTGGGGAAGGTGGATATCGATGGATAACGTTACAACTTCAAGACAGACTCCAAGATCTCGACCAATTACCACAGGATTTGAATTTTTTTTAAAAGAAAATGAGGAAACAGGACTGAAATGGTCAACCTGATCATGTTTTCAAGGGTCCTTTGTATTACAATCCCCGAAGGAAGGATTCAAAAACATCTTCGTTCTATTTCAAGTCCAAGTCAGTTAAGGGTGCAATGCTGGCTTTAGACTTGATGAGGTCCTAAGCTATATAAAACTTGTTAGAAAAAAATTACACCAGAAGGTCTCACAAACGTATGTAGAAATACCTCTGAATGTCCCATGCCTTGCAGAATTCCAGACCAAGCTTGGACTTGGTGTAGCACCTGTTAAAATCCCTCTAATATGCCATTGGTCACCACGTAAATACGGTTGGACAGGGCATGTCAGTACATAGTTGATCTGCCAGCGATGCTTTTCTGAAATATGGGAAGCCGAAGAGGATTCAGATGTCACAGGATCTTGGATAAATGCTCAACAAGAGTTCTTCACTCACCATTGGATGGGGAGATCGAACGCCAACAATCCAGGTAATTCAGTCGTCCTCAGATACAGCGGCGAAACTGTTGCAAAATCCGTCTTTAGCAACTGTCAGCTATGCCCGAGGGTAAAGTTGAAGCTACCGAAGGAAAAAAAAGCGGTCCCTGTGGATTATAAATCTTTAAGCAGTAGTTTATTCAGCTTATGTCTGAACCTGGCACTGTCCGGGGTGGAGGGAGAGCAAATCAGATATAATCCGATTGGTCTCTCTCAAGATTGACAAAAGGTTTATAGCTTTTTGATTCGGTTTCTGTCTGGGTATTTACAGAGGAGTTGTTTGTCCAACTCGCTCACACACAGACACACACACACACACACACTTCCTTCTGTGTCTGTCTCAAGTGTGTGAAAAACCATCGTGATGCAGTTCCGCCACTGCGAGACACACCTGCTGATGAAGAGACATAAAAATGAGAAGCGATTTTAGGAAGCAAGGCAACGTACAATAGAACATGCTGACGAGGAAGTGTTTATTGCTTGAAATGGACCAATTCTTGTCATAGGTGATCCCCCTGATTAAGAGAGAACTAAATGCTTATTTCAGGGACCACAATAACCAGCAGGATGGATAGTGACATAAGAATGAAGATATACGAATTCACAGAGAAGACAGCGAAGTAAGACGAAGATTGAGATATCTGAACTATCTTTTATATATGAATAAACATTGAATACAAAAAGTCTCATTTAGTTCTAATTGATTCGACATTTTAGCAAAAAACGATGCACTGGGCGAAGTGTGCTGGATACCCAGACAACAGTATCCTCCAATCGGCATCGCTGGTGTAGTTCAGAGGAAAGCTGAGAGCAATATATCTGACATTAGCTTGGCTGCTAAAGCTGCCGTAACCGCTGGTTTTGAATTAAAGTAGTCCTTTTCCTAGACTGGTTGCTTCACAAGGTTAGAGAGCATAATCTACCCGGGAATGGATATTCTTGCTCAAATTTTAGACAATGTCAAGAACTTCTTTTACTTGATGGCACAAGGGAAAATCTAAAGTACAGGTTGAACCTCGTTAATCCAAGACTCGCTTGCCCGGCAGATTCAACAGTTCAGGACGATGATTGAAATCTAGCAGTCATGTAGGTATGATTAGAAATCGAAACTGAGGAAAAAATCTCAAACTTGTATCAAATTCAATTTTATCGTCAGAATCTTTGTATCATTACCAAGAAGAAAGTGAAATTCTGGGGTTGATTTATGCCTATGTAAGTTGTGTCAGTATCAGTAATGACTTCAGCAGAGCAAATGTCATGCACAACAAACACGTTGAGGATAAAGACACAACTGTCTAAATCGAAAATACAGAGCTGGAAGAAGTCGACTTACTATATCAACTAAGGGAAATAAATCTCCATGAAATTCTCAAAAGAAGAAATCAAGTGAAATCAAGGTTGCCAAGCTTTCGTTAGAATCAGCTCAACTTTCAAGAACAAGAAAAACCTCACAAGTTCTAAAGAAAAGAGTATACAACCAATGCACCCCTCTAGAAGTCACCCATGGAGCTGAAACATGGAACCTAACCAAAAGATTCACACTCAAACTGAGAACTATGCAACAGGCACCGGATAGAATCATACTGAACATAACGTGGGGAGCTCATAAGACAACACAGTATATAAGAGAAGAAGCAGGAGTCCGAGATATCATAGAAGCCATTAGAAAACTCAAATGGCCATGGGATGGTCATGTTGCAAGAATGACAGACAACTGCTAGCCATTACGACTTACAACGCAGATCCCAAGAGATCCTATGCGAAATTGTGTCCGACAGAAAGTAAGATTTCATGACGAGCTAGACAAATTAAGGAAATACTGGCTCCGCAACTCCCATGATGGAAAGGTCTGGTGATTCCTGGGTAAGGTCTATGTACAACGACGGATGCTAAAAGGATGATAATGATGATGCTGAAAACGGCGAAATTGTTTTGATTTGGTCGAAAGTCAGTTTAATCAAAACAAGGATATTAAACGACCATTTTTTCACTATCAAAAGTTTATACAATCAAGGTGAAATTAACCCTTTTTTTTCTCAAAAAATCAAGTAAATTTCTCTAATTTATCAATTTCACCGATTCGGCAAAACAAATACATTTTTTGTCTTTTTTTAATTTTCAACCCAAAGCTTTAATGGCTCGACCTGTTTGGTCCCTAAGCTAGCTAGATAAGCAAGGCTCAACGTCTAAAAATTTGTAAAGGCATGTTCAAGCGAAAATCAAACGCTGAGATGAGCTGGACCGGATGAATAAACTTCTTTGTCTTGTGCCGCCGCATACCAGGAAACAAAGATGAACGACCTTGCTTTCTTTGCAGACCATGATCACAGCTCCTTCTCTCTGTCATTCCCATTTACCCCTTTCTCTTTCTCTGCCTCCCTCCATGTCAATAGAAGATTGTTTGTCGAGGAAAAACATGAAGAACTAAAAGGAGCCTAAACAGACAGATGGGTTGAAAAGTAAATAGATAGCAAGATTAGCTTTTCTGAGGAGACGTGCAGAAATGTGTGTGCACGCGCGCGTGTGTGTGTGTGTGTGATAAAGGGAGAGAGTGAGAGACAGACAGACAGACAGACAGAAAGAGGAGTAGAGAGAGTTTGGATACGTTCTATTTAAACAGTGTATAACTAGTTTGCGTCTACGCGCGCGTTTGGCTGTTAGTGTGATCCGATGTTTACGAAGTGAGCTAGATTCCGAAAACGCCAAAGATTGCGTTTTGTCTCTTGTGTGTGTGTCTGTGTGTATGTGTGTCTGTGTACGTGTGTGTGTCTTTGCGTGCATATGTGTGTGTGTGTGTGTTCAAGGCTGAACTGCTTCTCTTTACAAATGGATGACGCGTCGAATTGGAGAAGGTACGTTTCCTGGTTGGCGTTACACTGGATCTCGACCGTCAACCACTTGCATTACATATAATTCTCTCTGGATTATACCAAAAATAGGAAAGGCGAATCAATATGCGGATGTGAATTGAACATATAATTCTATCATACACATATATATGTGTGTGCATGTGTGTGTGTGTGTGTGAGTCATAGTTTCAACACTCTCTTATCACATCTCATCTCAAACTCAAAGCTAAACAGATTGATGAGTTAGTGATTATTCTCCAATCCCTAATACCAACAAATTGAATGTTATGCAATACCTGGACACCAAGCCCCTGCTACAAGCAAGCGTAATGAGAGTATAATCGGTTCCCACCACCATAGAGCAAAGTTGTCCATTACAACTGGAGTGGCTTCGATCCTTATTGAGTACCCTGAACTTATGGCCTCCTTCTGTAGTAACCTAAGCTTAGTAAAAAATATCAACCATTAGCATTAAATCCTCAAGGGTACCAGTATGCGTTGAAGAGAGAGAGAGAGAGAGAGAGTTTGTGTGTGGATGGAAGACAGAGACAAAGAATGTGCTTAGGAGATATAAATAGGGTGTGTGTTTGGTGGAGAGACAGAGAGAGTCTGTATGGAAGTGTTCATGTGAGTGTTTGGGGGCCAGAGAAAATGTGTGAGAATATGTATGCATGTTCATATGAATGTCCGTACAAATACTGAGCACGCTTATCTCTTCTTTCCTTTATGTGTTGTCGATGACATTAGCGTCAACATGTTCAGGTGAGCTAATTTGACATGTAACTATCTCATTAGTCAAACATTATACAGAATTATTAATCTCTCTTGTCACGATTTTGTTACAGTCCTCGTCACTTTGAATGAAGATTTTTTGTAAAGGAAAAAAAACAAAACAGGAAGACTGTATCCTGAATCAAAAAGTCTCTGGCTTTCTTATCAGGGATTTTTTTCCTATCAGATTTTTACCTTTTCATTCACACTAACATATATCTAAATATATCTAAAAATTAACCACCCATTTTGATCATCTTGGAAACAGCCTTTATTGAACTTGACAACCAAGGAACATTACAGAGCATGCTCGAACAGGCACTTTCGAGTGGCAATACCAACTCGCAATGAGAAGCCATTGAGGGAGCTTATCAGCTTTGGGTATTAACGGAGAAAACATAATTCTTCTTTTGAAAATCAGTGTAGAGACAAAAAAAAGTCTTTTGGAAACAATGCTAGTAAATCATAATCATTCATTTATTGGCTTGATAGGGAATGACATTTTGATGTTTGCACCATCTCCAGGAAAATTCGTCAACATATCCATACCAATTTCAGAACACCCGGATATTGTCCAGAAAACGGTGCAAATAAACATCGAAACATTAACAGAAGTCACTTCTTTCGTTTATTAATCAAACATTGATTAGCACGTTTTTCGGAATCATTGTTAAACCACGTCAACCAAAACTGTCAACACAGGTTTCTTCCGTTTTCAAGTTGGCCGGGCTAGCTGGCTGGCTGGCTATGTATGTGTGTGTGTGTGTGTGTGTGTGTGTGTGCATAACGCATACAAGCTGAAAATTTCAATATTTGATCCTTATTGTACCTTAAAATTTCTTCACTAAATAGGTTTTTAGAGGAAGTTCAATTTCCATTGAAACTTTATCACTTAAATTGAACCCTTAGTTTGTGTCCAGTGTCATCCACTTTCGCCTCTTCAAAATTCTGACTCTTTTTTTTAGTGATTATAGCTTAACAAAAGGCAAGAGAAGTATCTTGTTCATTGATTTCTCCCAATTTCTTATTTGATCACCCCCAATACAGCATGCTGTAAATAGACATTGGTCACGTAACGGTTTCTATTAAGTGACTAATCATATCTGTTTCCTCGGTTTTTTTCATATTTCCTGACAAAAAAAGTCTGCAGGCATTATTTGACGATTTTTTTTCCCGTACAAAATGATCTCTCGCATGAAAGTCAGATCACCGAATGTGAGTAAAAAACGAAGAGACAGAGAATTGAACATGTTGCTCTTGTCGAAATTTACGACTTAGAAAAAGAATAAGTAAAATCTTTTCTTTACTAACGCGAAAATATAAGCAATTTCTTTAGGTCTGAATTTCGCACATGAGGAATTATTATACACTCGAAATAGTTCCCTCATCTTAGTTGTTATAGTCACAGTATTTCGATCGTTATACCCCTTGGCTTCCTTTGCGTGTCCCTAGTAGTTAGTAGCCTTCAGGGAATTTTGAACTGAACTTGTTATCTGATCTACGGAGGTAGATTGTTCTCATTCAGTGGTCCATGTAAGAGGATATCTTGCATAAAGATTAATTCTTCCTTACGATGCCGTTTGTCTACCTCTTCCATTGAACTGGGGTTTATTACTTTTTTACACTCCTCAAACCAGGGATTGAACTCACAACCAGCTTAAAAGATACGCTTTATAAGCACTTCCATTCATTAGGCATTGTTTAGATTAACAAATACCACGGACGCCCGAAGAAAGCCAGAGCGTACTCACAGTCTGATTGTTATGATTACCAAGATGGAGATACTGGTCCGATTAAATCAATGTATAATAGCATACATCTGAATGAGAATATTGGCATAACCTATGATGTCCCCAATTTTTTTTTTCAAAAACCAACGAACAAACAAACCATCGGTAAAATCTCAGATAAAACCATGAATCTCAATGGAAAAACACAGAAACCTCAAGTCACCGACAACAATAAGAGAGAAAATTGAAGGGACCGAACTAAATAAAATAATCAGGAAAAAACGAAGGTAAGACAGAAGAAGATTCACGACGGCAGTCATCGAATCGACTCTCGAAAAAGGTCGGGGCTTCAAAGCTATAATCAAAGGCCTCAATTCAGGACGGAAGCAAATTACCAGCATACTCAAAGATAATGGAGACCTTACCACGGACAAAGACAGGATTGTCGAACGTGCCAAAGAATTTTACCAAAAACTTTATTCATCTAAACAGGATACACAAGACGCGAGCAATCAACTCGAGGATTCCCTAGAAGTAATCCTGTGGGATGTGAAACAAACCATCTAACAGACGAATTAAGGAAAGGCCCCTGGACCAGACAACATCACCATCAACCTACTCAGAAGAGTGGGTGAGATCATTACTAGGGAAACTGGCCGTCCTTTTCAACTTGTGTCTAAAACAGAGTAAAGTCACAGATGATTGGAACACTGCAATCATAATGCTTTTATAAAAAAAAGGAAACCCAGAAGATCTCAACAACTACAGACCTATAAGCCTACTCAACTACATGTACAAACTTATCACGATAAATCATCACCAACCAAATCACAAAAACACTAGATGAAAACCGACCACGAGAGCAAGCTGGCTTTAGAAGAAGCTACTCGACCATGGACCACTAGCCCTTGATAAATCAGCTGAAAGGAAAAGCAGCAGAATATAAGCTACCACTTGCTGTAGCATTTATCGACTTCAAAAAGGCCTCCGACTCAAGGGAAATTCCTAAGGTCATGGAGGCCATCACTCAACAAGGTGCAGACTCCGTCAGAGTACTACAATATATATACAGTCACAGAAGCTCCTTCATCAGGCTACATTAAGACTCAGAGCCCTCTCAGCTCCAAAAAGGGGTAAGACTAGGTGATACCAGCTCACCCAAACTCTACATAGCCTGTCTTGAGATGATTTTCCAAAGACTAGACTGGGAGAATAAAGGAATCAAAATAGATGGCGAATATCTGAACAATCTCAGATTTACAGACGACTTTGCCCTTTTTGCAGAGAATCTACACAACCCCCGACCAATGCTAGAGGAGCTAAACGAAGAGAGTAAGAGAGTTGGCCTACACATAATCTTCAGCAAGACGAAGTCATGTCCAATAACCACGTCGGAAATAAAAACACCAAGATCAAAATCGAGAGCACAGAACTGGAGAAAGTAGACCACTACATTTACTTGTTTTCACGATCTTTTGCGAGTTGCCACTCTATTGCTTGACTACGCACGCACTTTTCGAGTATGGAAAAAAAATGCAATGGACGCCAGCAAAGACTGGGTTCGTATAGATATGTTTTTTGTCTGTAACATCTCAAACGAAGGGGAAGGGAAAGAGGGGAATGAGTACGTGTATAAGTCTGATTGTATGAAAGTTTCGTTCATCGACTACTGGAATGTTTTCGTCAAATTCATTTTATTTGTACAGATGGTATAGAAAGGATTTCATTTAGGATGTTCGTTTTGACAGCATGCGTTTGCAAGTGACTAGATTAATTTTCAGAATCAAAACGCCGTCGTTGTTCAACAGATTGAAACAATCTATTTAAAAAATCAGTACTTGGTTCACAAACAAAAATTCCCGACTTTCTGCTTCTGAGATTGAAAATAACAGAAACGAGAAAAAAATGTTAATTTTTTCCAATGGCGATTGACATTCATGGAATAATCAACAGGTTCCCAGGTATTGTTTGAAGTGTGGTTGGTTTAATTGAAAGCATGAAGGATAGCCACCATTCGTTCAATCTCCGTCCAGCAGCTGGTAAATAGCACGGTATTTGGAACCCTTCAGCTCTTTGAAGAAGTCAATCTTGAACGTCGGGCTAAAGCCCACACCCCGTGAAAAAAAAAAAAAAAAATTAAAAAAAACAAAAACATGCTCGATCTCCATGGGTTGTTAGAGAAATGAAGACGATATCATTGTTTCATGTGAAGTGGGATGTAAGAGCAACTGAGCTGATCATGTTACTGTCACCCACCCGAAGGTCTGCTGAGCCATGTATTTCACCCGCGGCGTTAGTGGTCTGTCTGTCTGTCTGTATGTATGTATGTATGTCTGCCTGTCTATTCATCTATCCATCAATCTACCTGTACCAACCTCGACTTCTCACTGTACATTTCAGTTTCAATCCAATCAATCTACATAAGGAAACAGATTCCGCCCAATACATGTCCACAGAAAGAAAATATACTTGAAAAAAAAAAAAGAATTCAACATCTATGCTTGGATAGAGTGTCCAGAATATTCAGAAGAAAACAAGGACAACCTGGAGTTGGGCTGCATTTTCAAAAACATCTAAAAACATCTAGAATCTAAAGGATCTTCAGCGTTCCATGCTTGTTGTGAGGACATTTCAAATACAAATAAAGAATTAAATTTCAGCTTGCATTATTGCAATACGAGATAATACGACGCAAAATTTTGGGGTAATTTTTGGAGTTCATACTGTTGTGGAAATATACAAAAGGGCGCGAAGCAGATTAAATGAGACATACATTTTTAGTTATTGTTACCTTGTCAGCGTTAATTTCGAGATATTTTCGCGATAGATGTCGCTGCTCCATACCTCAGAACGACAATTTTTTATTAAAAGATTTGAAATTGAAATAAAATAAGGTTAGCGTTCAGGGTTGATTCTGATTTTCGATCTCAAGTTTCAAATATTTAATTTTATTTCAAATAAGATATTTTTCAGTGACAATCCTTAAAAAAACATAGAAAACGTGTAGATTTTCGTTTCTACATCGGTTTTCTCTCCATATTAATTCATCCACGAAAAAAAAATAATTAAAATAATTCATAATTCTTTTTACTTAATCACTTTAATTTAACCGGGTATTTTTATGAAATTAATTTCACTCTCGTAGAACCATCACAACTAACATTTATTCGTTTCTTATGAAAGTGTTCAACTAACTTTCAGGTTAAGAACCAGGGCCGTTTCATGGGAACACAATTATAACGCACATATAATTTCATACATAGGCTGCCATAGAAAGCAACAGCTGTGCCGCTAACCCTGCCTTCATCAGAGGATAACTGAGATCATTATATATATATATATGCATGTGTGTGTATGTGTGTGTGTCCACTTCGGTGGGCCATCGGATGCAAACCCCTGTTTCAAAGTCACACTTCACCTTTTGACTCCATTTTGTAGGCTCCGTCGGCTATGGTCCGTCCGTGGAAAACCCTTCCAAAGATTTTCGTTTGCGGAGCCAAGCCATTCTTTTTCATTCATATATATATATTAAGAAATAGATATATGATCCGACACACACACACAAACACACACACACACACATATATATGTATATATATAATGTTACTGACTCATGAAGTTAACCCTGTTTCACCAACAAAATTATTCAAATGAGTCTTTTTTGATTGATTGCTTTCTAAAACTAATTGAAACAGAATTCAAATTTCTTCTATAGAGCTGTCGCACACACACATTTATATCCATACATAAGATATATTCTTTATACTTTATTTTGGTATTTTCTTTTTTTTTTGCGGTTAAAAATTATGTCTCGAGTAAACCTGCTTGAGGATTCATTATGCTACATAAAGATAGATTATTGGCCGATAAAGGAATTTACATTGAATTAATCACAATTATATGAATATTTTTTTTTTCAGTTTGTTTGAAAATAATAGCTGAATATGAATACAGCAGGCCCCAACTCCACCAAAGGAATAGTTATGAACTGGGCCCGATCAATGTTAACATTCAACACAGCCTAAAAGTATTTAATCTACTCTTAATTGAGAACCTTTACTGCCATTGATCAAAGCGTCTATACATTTTCATAAATACATAAGTTGACAATAAGAAAAATAGTTGTTTTTGAATCGAACTGCAAACATGTTTCGCGTTTTGGTTTTATCAAAGTGGCAATTTCAAATTAAGCTGAAAGGCAAAACATGTTTGTCGGAAAAAAAATTACTTAAATACAACTATTTTTCCTTATGATCAACTTGATACATATTGTCGGATATATCGTATCCACCCTCCTATCTTAAATACATATATACACGCGCACGCGCACATACACCCACGCACACACGGATGTATACATTGATGAAGTTAAAAAGGAGGAAGATATAGGTATTAATTATTAATACAAAAAGTCAATCAGTTAATTAAAGATAAGGCTATTTCGTGGTCAATAGGCCGCTACTTAAACTCTTAAAACAAAAAAACACTACTCACCTTTTTGGTTGACACGAAAAAGACGATTTACAAACGATTCAACTCCAGCGCATTCAGTAAAAAATTAAAAAAAATATTTATATGTCCTGTTCCTTTGTACTGAGAAGAAATCCACAATCGTCTTGGTTAATGTGATGACGTCCGTCTTTACCTGTGTACAGGCTTGTCTACCTGTCCCTACCTTCTTTCACCTTTGAGTGACATTCTTGCTCTCCCTCCACTGCTCTCCTTCTCTTACTCTCCTTTCTTAGCTCTTCTCTTGCTCTCCGCCTCCTCTTACTCTCCTTCTCTTTTTAGACGTCTCTATAGATGCAGGGTTGGGGAGCTTATCACTACTCCCTCCCCCCCTCTCTCTCTCTCTCTCTCTCTCTCTCTCTCTCTCTCTCTCTCTCTCTCTCTCTGTCCAGTAAGGCTTCGAATAGGAGCAACATGTTGTGTAGTTCTTAGTGGCCAACGACATTTTTTGAAAAGGCTGCTTTCCCCCATCAGCTTGCCGCGTTTATTTATCCTAAATCTGCCGTCGGCATTTTCACCCTGTCGCCAACTTTACTGACTTCTTTGCGTTGACTCCATTTTGATTTGCATCTGATGACGCTTATATGTCCTCCAACTTCCATTACTTTTCTTCCTCTCTTCTTTTTATCTCTTTCTTTCTCCTTTTCTTTCTCTCTTCCTTTCTCTCTTTCTCTCTTTCTCTCTTTCTTTCTTTCTCTCTTTCTCTCTTTCTTTCTTTCTCTCTTTCTATCTTTTTTCTCCCTTCCTTTCTCTCCTTCTTTACCTCTTTATTTTTCTTGTCAAACTCCAGTGAGATGTCCAGAGTTGACTTCGTTTTCCCATCGTAGCAGGAACACCAACAAGAACAATCCACACCGAAACGAAAGGTTTAAGCCGATATGTAAACCCCACAGTCTCCCACCGTGTTTTGAACGCTCGACCAAGTAATTGCCTGGAGGCTGTCTAACTGACTAAGCTGAATTGACAAGTCTTAGAAATTAACGAACATTTATCATACAGATACGCACAGACTAATTTAATTTTAATAGATAATTGTAGTTTTACAATATATATATATATATATATATATATATATATATATATATATATATATATATATATATATATATTCTAATATTTTATCTACTATTTCTACAGCTAAAAAAGTTGCTGTAATTATTTTTAGTCGAAATAGGAGTAGGAGTAGACGTTGACCCTGCAGCAGCCAGTCTTGTTCTTTCTTTCTCCCACTCGAACCCTCACTTCTATTTGTTTATTTCTTTCTTTCTTTTGCATTGCTTACACGTCCCCCATTTCCAGACCTAAACCTTTAAAACTAATACTAAACTAATCGCCCTGGAATGATCTTCACTCCAAATGTTCTGTTGACGTCAAGTTCCACAGCATCTCAGAGAGAAAACGGGCTAACTTTCGGCAGTTCAAGCTCAACCTTCAAGAATATGAAAATCCCGCCAATGCTAATAAGAAGGGTTTACTACAAATGCATCCTGCCGATAGTCACCTGTGGAGCTGAAACACGGAACATATATAAATAGCCCTATATAGAGATGCGGACTTTACTAGATAGACAAATTTATTCAGTGTTTGACAGATTCTCATCAGATGCAGAAATGAACGCTAAGTAAAGCTACTTCGAGGCAGCTCAATTACTGTATCAAATAATAATTACATTTTTTAGGGTAAGTAAAGATATAATCCATTATCCGAGTTTTTCGAAACCTTAACCTAGCTGTACTTTGAGTCAGATTTTTCAACCCATTTTTATAATAAATAAGCATGGTAATGAAAAAGTATTAGTAGCAAAAAAAACTGAAAAGTTTCTTATCATCTTGAGAGTGTCCATATGTAATTGTAAGTCAATAGGCATATTAAGGTTTACTACAATGATGTCTACCAAATGGGTTAATGTGAGTGAGCATGTGTGTGCGCGTGTGCGTATATATGATAGTGCACATGGAAAATATCAGCCTCCTTCTTCCGTTGTAATTTCTGTCATGATGTTGTGTGGTCTCTTCCTTGAGTTGAATTTTTTTTTTTTCAAATACCCGGATGAATTGCTCCCCCGATCTTTCTGTCATTCATCAAACATCTGAAGCTGTGGAGTAAAAACTGATGTACAGAGTTGCCAATTTAGCGCCTCTTTCGCTAAATTTATCGCATTTCTTATTTTAGCAGCGCGTAAATTTAACATTTACCGCTATTTTTAGCCCATTTCAACCTCTTTTCTAGCCATTTTTAAAGACACATCTGGCCATTTCTGGCTATCAAATTATATGGCTTAGAGTTTGTTTTTTTTGCGCTGAGTTTTTTGACGCTTATTAGTGGTTGTTTGCCTTGAAAAATGATATAATTTATATTTTTTAGTATAAATGTATTTACCTATTGAAATGAAAAGGGCTTTGCGTTTCTGTATAATAAATTTTCGTGAATATCTATGACTTATCAATTTAGTGCAATCAATAAGACAACCTCTCTGTTGTTGTTGTTGTTGTTGTTGTTGTTGTTGTTGTTGTTCTTCTTCTTCTTCTTCTTCTTCTTCTTCTTCTTCTTCTTCTTGTTCTTACAGCACGAAAGACTTGGACCGGAGTTTGAGAAAACAGAATCTATTTATATAAAAATACCTTTTCTTAATTTTGCAGTCCTCTAAATAATGTTTTTTCTCTGGTTTGTCACTCTTCATAACGAATACTAAGAAACACACGAACAGTGCGTACCTTCGCAAACGCTATTGTCACTTGAAAGTGAACTATCAGATCAAAGATCTTAGACTATGCCATGATAAAAAAAAATCGTAATAAGAATTCATTAGAGACACGTCGTCAATAGTTTGAAGAACAATTCTAATGCGTACCAATTTCTGTTCAGACAATTTGACTTCTCCATCTCATCTTCGATGTAATCAAGATGTTTCAACCGGATCATTTCAATTGTCCTCTTTAGGTGATACGTGATATTCGTAAGATTCGTAAGGAAAGGCAGTTTCTCATATCGGTGTCGCGTTCATGATATCAAAATTTACACTGGAAAAGGCCGCAGAAATCAATCGGCTGAAACGTCGAGACTACACGAAGATGGAAAGAAAAAGTCAGATTGCCCGAAAAAAATAATACGTTAATGACTTGACTCAAAATTATAGGCAACTATTGTGCAGTTCATCGTATTATTTTTGATGACGTCAGTGCGATGACGTCGTATGCGTGTTATTACATCCAAAAAGACAAAAGATTGTCTTATCTAATAATGTCAACGAAGAGGAAAAAAATTATTTGATTCGTCCTCAAATTTAGTAAGTTGTTCCTTTTTTCATAGCGAACCCTCTTACAAAATCTCATTGAGAACTTTGGGGGATATTGAGTGGACAAACAGGACAACAGATGAACATAGGCGAAAACATAACCTCTGTCTAACTTAGTGGGCAGAGATAACGAAGGAACACTCTTAGACAGAACAGAAATTAAGCTCCACCTGAGCGGTGAGTTTGTTTTTTTTCTTGAATGCCAACCATAACCTGTGTACTAGTTCACATAAAAGCCAGTGTTTCGAATGTTGATTTCCTAAGCCGAAGTTGAAGGATAGGCCCCACACAATCTTCTTCTCTGTAATTTCTTCTCAACTGACCGGGTAACTGACTTTTTGGATTTTTCAATGGTATTGCCAAATTAATCTAACTGTAATGAACAGTGTGATGATTTTGTTTTTCTGTCCGTAACAATCTGATGCTAACAATTTTTCATACAAAAAATATCTACCCACCATTTGAAAATATAGACTCCACTGGAAGTAATTTAGCATTTTCTCATAAGATCATTGAACGACCGTAGCCATCAGAGGTGGCCGAAGGTTCTATACCTTTTCAAATGCGCACATGTTTGTGTGTTTTGTATTCCAGCCCCTGGTCATACCGTTATGTCTACTGACTTGAAAATTGTTATCAGCAGTCCTGTAAACCCGTTCTAAAAGAAAAGATTTTTCTTTATTTTTGGAGATGAAAATTTTTTTTGACTTGGGAGGGCTTATTTGACGCGTTTAATAATAATATCTAGATTCTCCAAAAACTAGATGTTTGTAAACATTTGTTTTTTTGTTTTTTTTTTCTCTATTTCAGATGTTTTCAGTGGAAATCACATCATATTTTACATGGAGGATTAACATGTTCTTTTTCCTCATAATTCTTGCGCTATTTGAAACTGGTGGTTTGGAGACCAAGTGGCAGTTTTTGTTATCTCCCGCTTTGTGTCCCCGCCCCCACTCTCAACTTGGACCTCGGCGTGCCATACTGAAAAAAAAAAAAATGACAAATACTAACGCGTTGTCAAGAGCCTCTAGGAACAACTCCGAATTCCTTCCTCACCATAGGTTGGAGCCTAGACCTCCCTCCCCCAACATAATCGCCCTGCTCTGCACCCCAGAGCATGACATTTATTTTCATATCTACGAAGAGTAAAGAGACGGGGACCAAAAGGGTTAAAGGCTGAGCAAGTGAATAATGCTTTCTTTTGTGCCACGGGTTATCGGTACTCCCCTTGATATATCAGGAGTGGTCAGGTAATGGCGGATATCAGCGGCGTCAGGTGGGAGTCGGATAATTGTTCAGGTAAGATGACACTCGAACGCCCGAACAGGGCGGAATTGGAAAAATATGAGTACAACAATGAGACCCCGGTTAATACGCGATGTGAATGATACGAATAAATACATCAGCTTGGAGAGGAAGGTGTATTTTGACAATTTTTGAGTGTCAGAATTTTTTTTGGGGGGTGGGGACCGTCAGCTAAAAAAGAAGTCACCAAAACTGACAATGTTGGTTTCTTCAGTTTTCAGTTGGTCTCCTTGATTGTCTGTCTGTCTGTCTGTCTAGCTGGCTGGCTGGCTGGCTATGTGCGTGCGTATGTGTGTGTGTGTGTGTGTGTGTGTGTATGTGGCAAGCGTACAGGTCTCACCAACGGAGCAAGAGGGCTGAAATTTCAACATTTATTCCTTATTATGTAAAGAAAAAACAATTCGTGGGTTGTTTTTTTTTTTTAATTCCACTCCTAAATTGGTTTTTGGTGGGGTTCCGATGTGTAAAGTGAGTTTATTCAAGATTGATCCCTTAGTTTGTGTCCGACAGCATCCACGTTTGTTAGTTGTTTTTTTTGGGGGGGGGGGCTGGGGGTCGAAAATTCGGATTTTTTTCATTGAATACTACATAACAGAATACGGGAGAGATAATTTATTCATTGATCATCCCTTTTTGACCATTCTTAATTGATCACCACAATATGATATGCTGCCAAGAGATGTTGGCCAGGTGACAGATTCTGTAGACCTGTTTAATATAATATTTAGTTATTATTGCAGCGGTTCATAACGTTTTCAAAGGCTGGCTCCCCTTCGAGATTTTAAAATCCTCCCCACTCCTCTTAATCCTCAGACTAAAAAGTTAAATTTGAAGGCGTCAAAATTGGCAAAGTTAACAGAACATGTTAAAATCTCTCAGATGCTAAAACTAAAAGTCTATATCATAATTTTTTCTAGCAAAACCATTAAATGTGCTGGCAGCTGACGCTTTTCTCGGATAATTTCGAAATGAAACGGAAAAATGTGTTTGCCACCCTCGCAACTAGTAACATTGCTTTAAGCAGCACTTGGGTATGCCTTCACCCCCAGATTAAGAACCGTTGCACTATTGTTTGGATCCCCAGGGCGTTCGGTTTTTTGTTTCCTCGTAATTAGGATCCAATCAACTCCGTTGTTATTTGTTTATATATTCAGTGGGGGGGGGGGGTACATTGTCTCGATACCCGGAAGATAACAGACAAAAATTCAAACAACGGAATTTGGCCCTGGGATTCGATCTAGGAGTGTTAAATTATGCATTTATTCTCGGCAAACCCTTTTGAATACATCATGTGCACTCACAGATACACCGACACAAATACAAACAAACACACACACACATATATATATATATGATGAATACACCGCTTAATATATTTTTGGCAAACACTCATATACATATTTGTATGTATAAACACATACACACGCACATGTCTATCTATATATATATTAAAGTATGCTTATATTGAAATTATATTGCTAAGGAATGCTTATATTGAGAGGTATACATAAATAATAAAGGATACACACACACACACACACACACATACACACACACACACACACACACACATATATATATATATATATATATATATATATATATATATGTATGTATATGTTTGTGTGTGTGTGTGTATGGCATTTTCCAAGAATACAATTCTAATATAAGCACTTTATCATAATCATATATATATTATTGTGTCATCCACAGAGAGCTGTTTCGATGTATTACATCTCTTCAGGGTGGCTATAGATTTTCCATTATCCCATCCAGCACTGCGAGACAGGATTGAAACCTTCACTTCAGACCCGGAGACCGGTATTCTACCCCTGGATTACGGAACTGGACAGTCAATTCAAGCGCTATATTTATTTACACAGAAATTCCTCATCCACCAGAGTGCTCTATTTCTATGGAAGAGCATTGCATGTATAGACATGTAACTCACAATCACCAACAAAAACATTCACACTTCTAAAAAAAAAAAAAAAATGAATAACTCCTCCCACTCACAGCAACACCCACAAGATTCTCACCTAATTCCCCAAACTAGAATTTAGAAACCCAGACAATTATTCGCCTGATGGGGCCCAGAGATGGCTGAAACGTAAACTTGTAGGTGTAGCGAATCCACATCCTATTATATTTTTCCAACTCTACTCTAAAACAACTTGACTTTCGAAGTATAAAGTTGAACGTATCGAGCACTCCATGAAATAAATCCATCGCATATCAGACGTTGCTTTATATTATGCTATATCGCTAACCTGATCTGTAACATATATATATATATATATATATATATATATATATATATATATCCTTCATTAACAAGCCCTCCAACACACACACACTTCCTTAAAATGTAAAGTATACAATCAATGCATGATACCAGCTATGATGTACGGGTGCAAATCATAAAATCGAAAATAAACTCAGAATAGCACAGAGGGCAACGGAAAGATCAATGTTAGGAATAGCACTTAACTTAATAGAAAAAGATCGACATAGATGCGAAAGAAAACCAGAGTGAATGTTGAAATCTAAATTAACCCCAACAAAGAACGCAGAATAACGCCCCATACCCAAGTGCAATCACTAAACGTACTGAAATAACTCACTGGACCGTCAAACCCTAATTGAAAAACAGATATAAACTTTTCACCGAACCAGAAGTGAATGACACCATCACCGAGTTCAACAACAAAATAACTAACTCTTTAATAGAAGTCGCCAATATGTTCAAACTAAAGAGCAAACGAAACATCAGAGAAAAAACCCAAGAATCTCATAGAATAACGCAGGAATCTCAAACCACTGACAACAACAAGAGAAAATATTGAACGAATCGATCTGAATAAAACAATCGAAAAGAAAAAAAAGAGAAGATTAAAGAAGATTCACGACAGCAGTCTCCGAAGCATATTCGAAAAGGGTAGGGGCTTCAAATTTATCAATAAAACTCTTAATACAAGAAGAAAACAAATGACTAATATGCTTGAGGATTATAGGGACCTAACCGACAGGGACCAGATTGTCGAACATGCCTAGGAATTCTCCAAACAAGGAACGCAGAAAAATGAACAAAATGTGCTAATTATGAACAATCAGTTCAAAGTTTTCCGAGAAATTATTCAGTGAGGAGTGAAGCAAGACATCGAAGAAAGAAAGGAAGCCTTTGGACTTGATAACATCACCATCAACCTACACAAAAAAGGTAGTAATGTCATTACTAAGAAGCCAGCCACCCCGTTTAACCTATGTCTCAAACTAAGTAAAGTCTCAGAAAACTGGAATACCGCTATCAAAATGCTTTTTGATGAAAAGGAAACTTGAGAGATTTCAACAATTACCGGCCAACGAGCTTGCTCAACTGCATCTACAATTTCTTTACCAAAGCGATCACCACTCAAATCGCTAAAGCACTAGATTAAAACTAAAGACAGGAACAAGCTGGCTTTAGAAGAATCTACTCAACCATTGACTATCTCCAGTCGGTAAATCAATGAAAATATAAAGCAGCAGAATATGAAATGCCATTTGCAATTGTATTCATTGACGCCAAGAATGTCTTCAAAGCCACAAGGTTATTGATGCTATAATTCAACAAGGCTTAGGCCTAGTATAAGTCAGAGTATCACAATATATCTAGCAACACAGCAGTTCCTCCGTCAGGATACATAAAGACTCGGACCCTTTTCAGCTCGAAAAAGTGGTAAGACAAGGATATACCAGCTCATGCAAACTCCTCACAACCTACCCCGATACGTTTTTCCGGAACCTAGACGGGGAAAATAAAAGAATTAGAATAGACGGTTAATACCTACGCAACGTGAGATTTGCAGATGATATCGTTGTTTTTGCTGAGAACCATCATGACCTCCAAATGATGCGGGACAGACTGAACGAAGAAAGCAAGAAAGTTGATCTTCACATGAAATTCAGTAAAACAAGTATTATGTACTGTGAATATGTTGAGGGCAAAGACAAGAATCAAAATAGAAAACACAGACTATAGAAGAGAATCAAGCTATAATCTCTTTAGCTTGGCAAGGTTTCGGTTGGGCAAGCTCAACTTTCAAGAACAAGAAAATCACGCCAGTTCTAAAAAGAAGGGTATACAACTAATGCATCCTCCTGATAGTCGCCTATGGAGCTTAAATGTTGAACCTAAGCAAGTGACATACTCACTAACTGAAAACCATGCAACGTGTACGAAAGAGGATATGCTCAACCTCACATGGAGAGATCACAAGACAACACAATATATTCAGGAAAAAATCAGGAGTCCGAAATGTCATAGAATCCATAAAAAAAACTTTGATGGCAATGGTCTAGTCATATTGCTAGAATGGCAGACTACTGCCGGTCATCACAACTCCCCAGAGATCACAAGCGAAAACTGGGTTCGACAAAATGTAACATGGTGTGGCAAACCGGATAAGTTCAGAAAGTACCGGCTTTGGGAAACCCACGATAGAGAGGTCTGGTGAATACCGAGGAAAGTCTATATACAACGACGGACGCTAAAAAGCTGCTGCTGCTTCTGCTGATGGCTACGACTACTATTAATAATAATAATCATCATCACCATTTATGATAGGAAGTTTCTATGTAAATTCCAGTTTATTCTTCTCATCACCGACGAACATCGTCAGGTCTTTGAGAGCCGAATTTTCTTTCAGACAAAACCGAAACAAAAAAAAAAGGATAGTAGCATCCATAGAGAAAGAAAGGGACAATAGAGGGTGAGAAAGGGGGTCTCTAACATGGCTACCATTTTTCTATTATCTTTCCTTTATTTCTGTTATCGTCTATTTGTGCCCTTTTCTATCGCACATGAAACGAATTCAAACATCCATCCTCACTTTGTCCATCCCAAACAAAAGGGACATTTTCAAGACTCGAGCAGCAACAAGGCGGAACGCTAAGGGTCACTGAACACTCTAATATCCCCAGTGAGTCCTTGAGGTTCATAAATAATCCTTTCATTTTTTTTGTCCTGTTTATGATTCATCTTCGTGTTCTGTCTTCATGCCGATTGTTTGGGGGCAAAGCGTGAAAAAAACAAAAGAAACGAAAACAGAATTTCACTCCACCTTTAAGAATATTTCAACAATGTCGTCCTTATCAAAAATCAAATAAAAAAAAATACATTCCAAGGATGCATTCTTGTCCAACCCACGTATGATAATTCTTTTCTTTCTTTTTTTCACACTGAATAACTTTTTAATTGTCTTCAGGACATTTTCTTCAGTTTTCATCATCACCATCATAATAACCACCACCATCACCCCCATCATCATCATCTTCATCTTTTAATGTCCATTGTTGTATAAAGACCTTCTCTCAAGATCTGCCAAACCTCTCTATCATGAGCGTTACGATAATTCCATCAGTTCAAAAGGCTTAGTTATGATGGGAATGGGTAATATGTGTTGACACTTTAAGAGCTTTTTAAACCAATACAATATGTCCCTGACTCCTGTCTTTTTCTAGGTGTACTATAGCCTCTCCATGTGAGGCCCAGCATAATTCTTCCACGTGAATGTTGCATGAAGACTAATTAATCATTTCTTATGATAACATTGATCCCCGTGCTTTGATATCCAGCATGACGTCATCTGTGTTTTAGTCTTAAGTTGTCAAATACTGGTTATTAATTTTAGCCGAGATTCCTCAGATAAGAACTCCCTCACGACAATCTCAAGAAACCAAAGAATGCGTATTCAAAATAAATTCATTGACTCTTGAGATATTTACTAATCAGTTATTTGATAACATGAAAACTCGTGCTAATCTTTGCTTTGACAGTATTATAAAGAGACTCCAAAAGTCACACAAAGACATCGAAGTACAATTTATTCTATTTAACGGGGACATTCGTCCGACGATGCATCCACGTTCAACCTGCCATTACTATAATGCAAAAAGTTTTTTTTATATATACTTCCATCCCATTGATCCTGGGAAGAAGAATATACAACCAATGCATCCTCCCGATTGTCACTTATAGAGCTGAAACATAGAACCTAACCAAGAGACAAACCCGCAAACTGAGAACCATACAACGTGCACATGAAACAATCATGCCAACCTCACGTGGAGAGAACACAAGACAGCACAGTATATCAGGAACTAAACAAGAGCCCGAATCTAGAAGAAAACTTGAATGGCAATGGGCTGGTCATGCTGAAAGAATGGACTTCAAAACTCACAACATGGATCCCCAGAGGAACCAAAGCCGGCAGAATAGATGATGGAGAGGCAAACAAGACAAATTCAGAAAATACTGGCTCTGCGACGCCCTCGATAGGGAGATGTGGTGCATCCTTGGGAAGGTCTGTTTCCAACCACGGACGGGAAAAGACTGATGATGATAATGATGATGATGATTCTTCTGTGACAAGCTGAGAAGATTCATATTCAATATATATACACACACACACACACACACACACACATATATATATATATATATATATATATATATATATATATATATATATATATCGTGACCTGTCCTATAACGAACTGTGTTGTATCAGGGTATGTCTGTATCAAGATGATAGATATTTGATTTATGCAATATGTATATATAGCAAACAGTGCTATATCGGGGATGCCTGTAACAGTATAATAATCGCGTGTTAGATGTCTCAAACTGTGTCATATCGGAATGCCAGTGCTAGTAGTATTTTTATAGTACCAAAATGAAGTCAGGTGAAAAAAATCCTGAAGAAAGTGTGTCTGAACAAAATGTTTTGTCCGTCTACTTTTCAAAACATCATCAGAGAATGTTAGAGAAATTTCAAATTGACATAGAATCAGGGTCGAGTGCCACATTGTGATTGTATAGTTAGTTGAACCCTCTCCTAAAAAGTGACGTAATGGTCGGAACTATCCGATTAAGTTTTTTTTCTCCAAGTTAGAGCATGGTGAAGATACAAAACTAAAAAGATTCTTCCTACCATGTGCTGCGAAATCGATTTTGAACATATTGGGTACCGACCGGCAGACCAACCGGCAGACTGAACGACCCTCTTATATCGATGCATGTGAAAGCATTTGAGAATATAATTAAATTAATTGAAAATTTTATAAAAAAAATAACGTAAAAATGAAAAACTACACTGGGGGTGCATTTGTATCACTTTTGGATCCTGTCTATACTATTTAAACACCTCCGTAAATGAATGTACTTAGAGACAAAGATGACCGAGGTTTCCTCAATTTTGACTGGGTGCGGTTGGTCACACAGTTATCAGTACGGAAAATGGAAACGGGGATCCGGTTTCAAACTCAGACTGAGACAATCTGCATCCAGTTCTCACCAAGTGAAAAGACATGAACCAGTCTCTTCTCCCCTCGGCTATGGATAAAATAGCAAACCAGTCAAATCCACTGAAAGGCTGGAAGCGTTTATAGCAGAAGCAGTGCTCCGGTGAAGCTTCAACAGGCTTAGGAAACCGGAAGTGGATTAAAATACATAGTAAAATGGCCTTGCAAAACCTTCAATATCAAGAATAATGGTCTACGTCACACTGTGCGTGTATTTCTTTAACATGTACTTATTGTTGCGCTCCAATAAGTATACATAATCATTAATCTTTTAAGGTCCGTCGTTGGACATAGACCTTCCCCTGGATTCGCCACACTCCTCTATCATGGGCGTCGCAGATCCAATATTTTCTGATTTTGTCTACTTCATCTTTCCATCTTGTATTCTGTCGGCCTCGGTTTCTCATGTGATCTCCGGGGATCCATGTTGTGAGTCGTAATGTCCATCGGTTGTCTTTCATTCTTGCAACATGGTCTGCCCTTTGCCATTCGAGTTTACTAATAGTTTCTATCATGTCTCGGGCTAAAACAAGTCTACAATAGTTCGCAAATCAAACAACTAATTCCAATGACCAGAGTACCAAGACGATTGAAGTTGATGTATCTGTAAAATTTAATCTCAAAGAGCCATTAGTTTTTCACACATCTGTTTGGAACGTATGGGAACATCTGATACGCGGCCGTACAGAAAAAATGTTGAAACTGTCATGGACTAAAAAAAACAACGAACAAGGAAGTGCTACAAAGAGTTAATGAAAATGATCAACATCGTCCAGGAAAGAAAAACTAAGATATTTTTGTAAGACTAAATGACGTCTACAGAACATTACTAGAAGGATATATTGACGGTGAGTGTAATCTAGGTCGCATAAGGTCTAAGTGGTATAGCAACATCTAGGTATGGACCGGATTGATGGGTGAAGGTGCAATCAGAACAGTAAGGGACAGGAAAACATGGAGGGTTATTATGTCATCCGACGTTAAAAGACAAGGGAACTGAAGAAGAAGAAGAAGACAGAAAGGAAGAAGGAAGAAGAAGGAGATGACGAAAAAGAAGAAGAAGAAAGAAGTAGAAGACGAAAAGGAAGAAGGAAAAAGAAGTAGAAGACAAAAAAGATGAATAAGAAGATGGAAAAAGGAAGATGGAAAAAGGAAGAAATTAGAAGACGAAAAAGAAGAAGAGAAAAGTACAAGACAAAATATAAAAAGAAGTAGAAGTACAATAAAAGAGAGTATAAAAAAGAAGAAGAAGAAAAAGGAGAAGAAGAAGAAGAAGAAGAAGAAGTCACGATTCATCATTACTCATGGCTATCCCACGAGGTCGAAGGATAATGGTCACTGTTACATGAAACGAAGATACCTGTGTTTGTATTACTTTAAGATGTACTTGTTGTTGCACACCTAGAAACACACGATACTTAATTAATCAACCAAGTGATTCCAATGGCGAAGAAGCTGAGACGATTAGAGATGATCTGCTGTAATGACTTGAAAATGGCACTTTGTAAATAAATATTTTCATTATTAAATAAAACGTTAAATTTGACATCTATTACCCGTTTCATATCTTAAAAGGCATTAAATCAAAAACAAAAACAGAACAAAACTTTAGTCTCACAATTTTGATTTAGAGAGTGAATAATACAAAAAATAATGCCCAACAAAATAGGTCTGGTTAGCCAATAATTAGATACCGTAAAATCTTTTGGTAGCATAGTGTTGGGGGATCAATTGAAAAATAGATCAAGGAGGGATCTCGGCTTTTTGTTGTGCGGTGATTACTTGAATTCTCCAGAACCAAGCGTGAATGCTGCCGGACATAAACGAAGAGACGAATTTAGAATAAAATTACACAGTAAATTGAACACTCCCCCATAAACCTATTTCAGGTGGAATTTAAAAAAAAAAGTTTATGTAAACATAATTAGGTGTAACTGCTTAAATTTCCCACCTTCTATCCCCATCCGAGTAGTCAGTACGTGCAACTCATACATAGATAAACTGACAGACAGATACATTTGAAAAATGAAGAAACCTGTGTTGGCTGTTTTGGAGACAGTAGAAACCATATGAAAACTTTTATGACATGGGCTGGTATTGTTGCGAGAATATCTGACAACCACTGGACATCATGACTCACAACATGGATCACCGAAGATGATATGTGAAAAAAGTCCAGCAAAAGATAAGATGCTGTGCGTAACTAGACGTGTTTAGAAAGACCGAGCAAATCTTCGACGTCCAACGACAAACCTTAAAAGGCTGACGAACAATTTGTTCAACTTGCAAGACGTTCAACCGAAGGATTTTTGGTTTTTAGTCACTGATTGTCTGCGGGAGATTCTTTTCTCTCTTTCCAAAAATAAAAGATGGTTTAATTTACATGAAATGTACGGTACTCCTAAAAGAAAACAAAACAATATGTGTAACAGTGTCTCAAAATTGACGAAAAAGAACTAAGGATATCACCTTAATTCTTAAAGAATATAGTTATAACTAGAACTTTTAATGTTTGGTATAAATTTTGACCGAACTGCCGTTTAGTCTTTTTTTATTGTTCATTGTGTATATGGTCAGACTATTTTCCTCGTTTATGTGTTGATTAGTTCACTACGTTTTGACTGTGTACCCTCCGGTCTTCGACGGGAGTTCCTGGTTTTAGGAAATGGAATCACGTCTTTGAGCGCATGCTAGATGGGAATTGGCACATCACCTGTTTTTGGTGTCGAGTTCGTCTGTTATCAAAAGGGACGTCTTGGAAAGACAAAACAAGTTATTTAATGCAGGGGAAGCACCTCTGAATGTGCCCTTCCCTCACTTTGCCCCAACGCAGCAATTCCCCATAATTGATTCATTTTTTAGTTACAGGTTAAATTTGCAATGTAAGTTCATGCTAAATTGATCTGCTAGTTTGTGTCAAGCAGCATTCACGCTTTTTTTTAGTTATCACTGAAAACAAAATGCAGTTCAAGTCAATTATCAGTTGACTTGAACTGCATTTTGCAATTTTTTAAATTGATCGCCCCCAGCACAGTATGCTGCCAGAAGACGTTGGTTGTGTGACGGTTTCTATTGAGCAGCTAACAAGACCTGTTCTAGTTTGATTCCGTTGCCTTTTTATTTTCTCTGCCTTCCCACCAATCATATCTGTGTGCATAAGGGCGATTAATTATTGGGTTATCACTGCATTTGCAGACGAGGATGTAGGTGTACAGATATCTATCCAAATGGTTATTTAGCTGCCGAGCTTTGTCTCTTTCAAGTATTTGAAGTAACCAGGTTTGAAATAAGACCAAGCCAAGGATCACAAATGTCCGGTCAGGCACGCAACTCACCTGGAAGCTTGTTGCCCGCGAATATTCCACGGGTGTTGACAACTAAGATTATCCATCATGCCAGTGGTATTCTCTTGCCCTTCACTGTATCTTCTCATTTTCTCCCTTATCCATTCTAATCCTCGTTGCCCGCCCTTGATTTTATCTAAATGTTACACAAACACGGTTAGTTTCATACGTGAAAATCTTCATATCTATCCAATGAACTTTTCTTCTGTTCTAACCCTCTTCCAACCTCCATATTAAACTATCCAACTTTCTTTTATGTCCTCTCCTACCTTCCAAACGGAAGGATTTTTTTACAAATAGCTACGTGAAAAAGAATGCAAATTTTAAACATCAAAAACAAGAAAGTTATAATTGATCTTCCATTTTTGCATTCATATTAGAAACTGTCAATCAAAACTGTCACCAGAAATGTCATGATAGGTTTCTTCTGTTTTCAAGTCGGTCTGGATGGCTAACTGGCTATGTATATTTGTATTACGGGTACAAACTGCAGAAATGGAGCTAGAGGGCTGAAAATTCATGCATTTACTCTTTATTATGTCTAGAATTTTTTTTCACTTTTATCCCCCAATAGGTATTTGATGGAGGGTTCAATTTGCAATGTAAGTCTATGATAAATTAATTTGTGCTCAGGAAATTTCATGCTTGTTTTTTTATTTAGATTTTTTTCAGTGATCACTGCCAAACAAAAGGCAAGAGAAGTAACTTCTCAATCTTTCGATTGATTACTCCCCACATGGCATTCCATCAAAATTCTTTTGAATGACTGTTTTCACGTACATTTGAGTTTTGCTTTTTAGCACTAGAACTGACGTAAGAGTTAGGTAAAAAATGAATCATATTTAACACAGAACCAATGAATATATATTCATTAAGAATAAGACAGAAAACTTATTTATATTGCATGAAAAGAGATTTTTCTTTGTTTTTAATGATTTTTTATGATCACTTGGGTTTCTGTGTTGTTTTTTTTTCTCTTATTGAAATTTATGTATCTACACGTTTAAAAGAAATAAATATGTTTTGCCCACGCTACGGGGTGTCAAGATCCCCTGCGCCCCACTGGATATGCATCAGTTTTCTATCAGTTTTATCAATTTCTTTCTTTCTACCTCTTCCCGTCTTTCTGATTTGATTTCTTTCTCCTTTCATTCTTTTCTTTCATCTTTTCTTTCTCTCTACCTCAAATCGTGAAGGTTTCTTTTTTCCTTCTCAGTTTTTCCCGCCTACTCCAGTAACCTGTAATAATAAAGTCGCAGAAACAATGAAACAGCGTCCAACCGTCCAATTTTCTTTTTGGTGATTGACGTGTCTTGAAGGCCACGGAGCATGCGCATTGCACGTTACGTTTCCCCACATCAAGTGCACAGCACAAAGATATCAAATGAACAAAAAAATTACAAAGATTTCAACGCTGCACAAAGTGCGGGGTATAAGGAAACGACGGATCGGCTTTCAACTTGTTCACGAAAAGTCCTCCACCCAAGAAACGTGGTCTCGCGTTAATTGTAAATGGAGAAAAATAAATTATTCAACTTTTCCAACGAAATATCTAGAGGTATATGTTTTCATTCGTGTTCAACCTTCCGTCTGGCTATTTGTTTGTACACACGATATCTCCAAAAATTCTCAATGAAATTTTGTAGATTGGTAGGTAACCACAGGCAAAAGAAGGTGGACAGGTACATGAATCCATTCGTAATTTACCTTAAGTCGGTCTGTCTATCAGTCCCCACGATATCTCCTAAAGTTCTCATTGGGTTTCAATAAAATTCGGTGGACGGGTAGGCCACGGTTTAACAAGAGATATAAGTATTCGTTCGTGTTTTACATTCCATTGGTCTGTTTGTCTGTCTATCCACAAGATATCTCCAAAAGTTATCAATTCATTTATATAATTTTTTTAGAAAGATTGGCCATGGACGAACAAAGGTCTCAATGAATTTCAATGGAATTTTATAGAAAGGTGGGCCAAGGGCAAACGAAGTTAAGGAAGTAAATGTACTCATCACAGTTTGTCCCCAGCATATCTATCGGTCCACACGATACCTCCAAAAGCTCTCAACTATTTTTAATGAAATTTAGAGGAAGGGTAGCCACAGGTTAAGGAAAAAGTTATCAAAAATGGGGTATGCCCGCGATTTTTATCGATTGGATTAGTGAACAGCGTTAGCAGATGTATGCATTTTTTGAGTGCTTTCTAGATTAACTCAGCCAACCAAGAGGTATGCGTATTCGGTCGACTTTCCGTTTGTCTGTCCAAAAGTTCTCAATGAATTCCAACGAAACTTTGGTGGGCAATAGATTAAAGAAAAATTGGTTAAATTTGGGGGCAGATCTTGGAATATTTTCTCTTGAGAGATGGTTTTCCTTCTTTTTTTTTCAACATTTATCTATACGCTCATGACCACAGTGTACCTCTGCAAGTCCTTGTGTAGAAGGGTGGACAAAAGACAACGAAAGAAGTGAATAATTTGGGGGACAGATCTGTATTTCCTTGGATATGACCATGTGTTGAAAACAGTGTGTTGCGATACTTTAGTGTATTACCAATAATCTCTGAGCGTTTCAAGTATCATTTTGTGAATCTTTCAAGAGATATTTTTCACGAGTTAGTTGAACTGTTTCGACATTATATATTTGGTTTGGCTCAAGTAAAGTGTCGCCAAATATTTCATTTTCAAAAAAAGTGTCGCCATTTCAACAAGTTTGGGAAGCCCTGGATCAGATAATAACATATTGTCAGTTTTTATGACACTGACTTCGTTTCTTGGTCACGTTTTAGAACGTGTTACGTACGGAAGCAGAGCAACAGAAAAAAACACTAACAAACGTGAAAAAGAAAATATACCATAACAAACGATAGTGATGATAGTTAATGTCAGGGGAGGTTACTCTGACTAACAATTAACTCTCGGGCTAGACTCCAATTGATGTCCTGAAACGCCCTCTGTTGAGAAACAATGTCCTGTGATGAGAGCAATGTGTTTAATTCCATATTTTTCGCCAAAGAAGGAGGATCGCCATTGTTATGTTCTATAAATAGAAACCGAATAAGAAGTTATAATGGGATGGGGGGGTGATGATTTAGAAAAAAAAAGTCAAACAAGACTGTCACTAAAACTCTCTAGGTATGTATCACACGTACAAGTCGCTCTAATCTTCTCTTTATTATTTCTACCGATTACGTCTTTCAACAGGTTTTTAGTTGAGCATTCAATTTACAATATAAGTATATGCTAAATTGGTCCTTTAGTTTTTATCTGCTTTTTAAAAAAATGCTTAGTGATCACTGCCCATCAAAAGGCGAGAGAAGTGATTTATTCATTGAACACCTCTTTTTCCAATTCGTGATCGATCAGCACTAAAACGGCATACCAATAAAAGACATTAGTCTCGTAATTGTTTCTATTAAAAGATAAACCAGATCAGTATCACAAGTCGATTTTTCAAAAAAGAAATTGAGGGTTAAGCTTTTTTACAGGGTCTACGATTGTTTATAATCAGCTTTTGAGAGATTCAAATACTGTTATCCTTTGCCATTTGCAGGGCTCGGGGGGCACTACATCCGCGAATATTTTTTGCCGACCAAACCAAACCAAACCTTTTGCTTCCACAAATCCATGAATCATTAAACCTTTTGATTAACAAATACTATACCATTCCCTAATGGTAAATATACAAATAAAGAATGAATATAGGAGAGATTTTGAATTTTCGGAACTCGACTATATTTCTTCGGGAGAAAATCAATATTGTTCTTAGTAAAAAACGTGAATACAGCCTTAATCAGCTCATATATTCTCAGTAATAACGCAAAAGTATTTTTGATGCCATTAACTTTGTACAACACTTTTATGATACGAAACCAAAATCAAACTTTCAAAGAAGATAATTAACCACAGCAATACGCTTTAAAAGAGCGTTAAGATATCGCATGGTAGATACTTGTAAAAAATACACAGCAAATTGAAGAAAAACATGAATTCAATAAAACAGTGCAGTGATTATCGAAATGTATTTTTTTTTCTCTCTTTGTATGCTACAATTTACCTTCCTATGGATATTTTTGTTGCTTTCAAAACTTCATCCAGTCCGAGAAATGTTGCGACAAAAATATAATGATGAAGATATAATAGCATAAAAATGAAAAAGATATCGTTGATTATGATTTACAATACTTCATCTATTAAAAAAAAAAAAGATCTATTTATAGTAAAGTGGATTGGGGGAAATGCCTCAAATACCATTTAACCAACCGGTTCGGGACTGTAAACAAATTCAAGTTACCAACTAGATTTATATTATCTACATAGATAATCTTTAGTTGATAATTTTCTACAATCTTCCTTCTTATGAATAACACACATAGTTTATTTATTATTTCTTAAACTTCCCTAAGCTTTTTACGCTTTGTTTATGTTGTACAGCGTATTTCTATGATGCATTTTTCGCAGTACGCTGCAAAACTCTCAAATATTCCCATTAAATCATTCAAGACTGACCCATAGATTATTGGAACTGCGAATTAATAACCGGCAACTTGCAAAGGATAATTGTACGTGCCTGAATCAAAATTCTGAGTCGTACGCGGTTGGGATGGTGGGAGCTATAGAATACTGATGTACGATAGAGGGGAAGAGACTATGCACATAATGACTCGCTACAAAACAAACGCTGAAAGCTATTTTCACTTTTCGCTTATTTTCATAAGAGAGAAAAGGTCGTGGAATGTGTACATTCAAAAACCCGGGGTGTAGTTGTATTGGTTTACTCATCTTCCTGTTGACTGCAGTTTTTTATTCCCCAGCAAAACAGATGTGATCTTCATCCGGGTTGGGCAGGGTCTTGAGTAATGTTTAGCAGCCTTTTAGATGAGTGTTATGCTATAACGATTTCAGTATCACTGACAAATTACTTTAGATTTGCAATTCATCTCCTCTGTAGCAACCTGATAAACACGTGCAGTTGTTAACCATAAATTATTTTTGACTAGTGTTTCTTTCATCTTAACTCCAGTTGCTTTTCGGAGCAAATGCTCCGATTGTCAGGCTATGGCCATCAGTAAGCAGAGTAAGCACACAGATCAGAATAAACTCCGAGTGAGACTCGAATCCGCATCTCTTTTTACCTCCAACCAAAACTGTCTCCAATCATTGGTTTTTTCAATTTTCAAATCAGTATTGCTGACTGTCTGCGTGGCTTTCAAGGTATCACACATACAGACTGAGCTAAAAGAGCTACAGGACTGAAAACTTCAACACTTACTCCTTATTAGGTCTTTTTTCCATATCTTCCCTCGAGTAGGTTTTTAGTTAAGGGCTCAATTAGCAATGTAAGTTCATGCTAAATTGATCCCTTGTCTTTGCCTAACAGTGTTCATGTTTTGTTTTTTTTTAGATCAGACATTTAAATGATCACTGCACAACATAAGGGGAGGGAAGTAACTTATTCATTGATCACCCCTCCTTCTAACTTTTCAATTGTTCAACCCCAACACGATATGCATCCAATGATGTTGGTCGTATTATTTGTTTCTATTGAGTGACTCAACAGACCTGTTATTTTATTTGCTTGTCATTGCAAGCACTCAGACCGTCACTCTAAAGCTATCGGCAAAACACCCAGAGAAGAATGAGCACCTGATGAGACTCAAACTTGTATCCCTTTCTATCTTCAAAAAACTCTTTATGACACCTGGTTTACGGTTTGAAGATCATTAATAATTTTTGGTTGTTTTTCATTGCAACCACTCAGACCCCAGTCTACGACCATCAACAAACAGTGCTGGTCGTACATGAAGAATAAGCTATGGACAACATTTTTTTCTCAACACCTGATGTCGTCATCTTTCTCTTTGACTTATCATACGTAATCATATCACATACAAAAAGACAAAACAAAAAACCAACAGCTGAATTATGCTGTAGTGGCCCCTTTATTTCTAGTTAAATCAAATACAAAAATAACGTATAAAGTATTTGCTTTAGATATGCAACCTCAAATCTAACCTCTTATGCAATACGTCACTTCCTTTATCTGCTATCTTTAAAAGATCTGGACCCACGTGTTCTAGCACTCATTTAAAGTCCCGACTTTATTAGTCGGTCTCTCTCTTTTTGTCTGTTTGTCTGTCTGTCTCTTCCTTTCCTTCTCTAAAGGACCGGTATTATTTCACTGGCCTCCCCGACCGGTTCTAACTTTACCGTTCTTCCGACGTGATCAATCACTGTTCTAAACCTTGCCTATTTCATTTTCACAAGTGTTGGGATATCTATCACACGCGCAATTACAAATCGCAGGGCCTCTAACTCAAACGCGTATTCACTTCTCCATCTCCAGTGAATGGAATGACGATGCATTTACTACACAACAGCCAAGTTCTGTCTTGTAATTCCCCTCACTTACCTGGTCTAACAAAGCCTTTCCTTCCATTCCTCCTCCTACGCAAAAAGATTTACTTTCATCATCATCATCATCATCATCTATCTAGCGTCCGTCGTTGGACATCGATCTTTCTCAAGGTTCACCATACCTCTCTATCGTGGACGTTACAGAGCCAGTACCTTCTCATATATCTAGCTTGTTATGCTATCTTACTATCTGCCGGCCACAATTTCACATATGATCTCTAGGGATCCACGTTGCAGAAAAATTAATTTATCTTTTTACTTCTAGAATCTCTTTATACTTTTTACAGAAAAAAGTTTCTATTTTGTCATTTCTTTCACGGGTGGCAGATCATGAACTTTAATTTTTTTTCTCAGTTTTCCCTGATTGCCCTGCACCATATTTGTTATTGTTTCAACTTAAAAAAATAGAACTAAAATTCCGATTTATTTTCTATCAGATGAAATATTGTCAACCATCAACGATTTTTGACTCGTATTCGATTCATCTTGACTTTGGTAACGTTACTTTGCAACTACTCAGACCATCAGTTCATGGACATGATGGTCAGTATATAGCACAGATTATCCATAAAGAATAAACTCAAGGTGAAACTCGAATCCCTTCTACCCAGAAAACCTGCCTATGTATGGTAACAATTCTACCTGTTGAGCCAAGAGAGCTTTTACTTATTCTTGATTTTCACACGATTGCTCGGCTTTTGTCATTGACTTTTCGTACATTTATTGTATTAGCAGAAGTAATAATAACATCCTGGTTTATTTTTCATTAGATGAAGCAATGCCAACCTTTAATAATCTTTAGTAGTGTCTTCTTTCATCCTAATTTCAATTGTTTTTCATTGCAACTACTCAACCTACGATCATAAATAGATACAGACATCAGAACAAGCTCTTAGTGAGATTCGAACTCACAACCTGACAATAAATGGGGCTTTTCTATCGGTTGAGCTACCAAGTTTTTACAGTTAGCAGACCATTTATATTTTTTTTTAACTAATTTTTTTTTCAACTTAACTTTAGTTGCTTTTCACTGCAACTAGTAAGACCGATAATCTTCGGCCATTAGTAAACACACAGATCAAAATAAGCTGTAGGTGAAATTCGAACTCGCATTCATTTTACCTCTGGAAACCAGTCTATGTACGTCAGCTGCTACTGGTTGAGCTACCAGATATCTAACAGTTGGTAAAAGATCAAATGAAACATTTGAATTTATTCTATATTTTCCCCCATGAGTTCGTGTCTCAACTAAGGCTTATCCTTTGTGTCCGATCTGCGCTGTTTACTGATGGCCGGAGACTGATGGTCTGGGTAGTTGCGATCAGATGCAACTGAAATTAAGATGAAATAAATACTGGGGGAAATCATTCATAGATGACGATGTTTCATTAAATAGAAATTGAATCTAGATAGTATTACTATATTCAGTCGTTGATAAAGATGGGGTGGGGCAAAAAGCTGAATCCGAATTTTCTTTTTTGAAATCTGCCGATATCTGATGGAATTTCTGAAATAGATAGATAGATAGATAGATAGATAGACATATATGAACAGACTGAGATAGATCGATTGATAGACTGGGAGATACATGTCATTATTTCTCACCCGTAGACAACGGCGCAGTTCCTGCTCATAGCAAAAGAATCCGCCAGTATTTATGCCAGCCTTCCTTTAAACAGCATGTGTCTGACCCTGTTGACAGAGTGTCAGATGCAGACACATTACCGACATTGTTAAATCGTTTTCAAGAAGGAAAACCGGATCGCGAACAGGAAGAAAGGGTTATTGAAGCCAGGAAATAGAAAGAAATGAATGAGAATTGTTCATTCTTTTTGACATCAATGTTGAGGAAAAGAGCAGCATCCGTTCTGTAATGAAATATGCATATATTTAATAGTCTGTCAGGTACCTTCTTGTTTATTTTCTGGAACTCCTCGATTAACGTTGTTCCATTAAACATCGTTCTGTTATAACGTCGTTAAGTATAAAATGTATTATTACGGGTATAGGTACGGAAGCAACAGAAACCGTCTTTTGGTGGCCTGCCATGTTCAGGATGAACAGGGCGATATAGGAATAGGTTACTTCTTTCGCCTTCAGTTAGGCAGTGATCACTAAGAAGTCTGAATTCCCAAGTCCCCCCCCCCAAAAAAAAACAAGCGTGAACGTTGACTAACAGTAAATAAGGGACCAGTTTAGCATAAACTCACACGTTGAAGTGAAACTCCCGACAAATATTTCAGGGGAGACATGAACCGTGTTTTCTTGACGAAACAAAAAGTGAAAGTTTGAACTTTTAGCTTTATTTTTCTGTTGGTCCTGTCTATCCACGTGATACAGACACGGCCAACCAACCAGCCAACGGGCCAGACAAAAAAAGGATCATAACTCATCTTGTCAGTTCTAGTGACAGTTTAGGTTGACAGTTTCTAATACGATTCAGGTCAGGATCCAGAGGAGATGATCGAACAGGGGGGATCTACGCCCCCCTCCTGCTCGGGCAGAGCACTTAAGGAAAAAAATTAATATCCAGATTAAGGAATTTTATAAATAGATTTTAAAAAATCCCAAGTGTCTGTCTCAACATATTTATAGAATATTGTGGATTCTGCTTAATAGGACCATCGCTTATTGGGACCAGCCGGATAACGGAGCCAATTTTGTTGGAACGGACTCAAACGGACGTGATCATTGGTAATTTTTATGATTACTGATTTGTTGTTTATTTGGGCCAACCTACAGTGCTGCCAATTAGCATTGAAAAAATAAGAGCTGATCGAATTACTGAAAATACGTTTTTTAGTTACAAAAACAACCATCCTTTGATTCTCTTTGTTAGTGATTCAAATATGAGATCACTAAGCATTCAAAATACACCATTTTGAGGTTTACAAAGTTACGTCTCTTGCAACAGTAACTGCTTGAAACTAGAGTTTTCCATGAATATCTTTTCATAGAACCCTATTTATCGTGTCCGGTTCGTCGGAATATACGGTTCGTAGATCCAAAATCGTTGGTCCCGATGAGAACCCATTAACCGGAATTGAGTGTACTCGATTATTCATATTTCAGTTTGTTTTTACCCATCTATCTATCTATTTTAATATGTCCATGCATGTACTGGTTTTTCATACCGGTTGAACTCTGGTGGAATTCCCCACGTTGATAGCTTTTGGAATCTTGACAGCACGACTTTAGCGGAATATTTAAATGTGAAGTTTGCTTATACAATTAATCGACCAAACTAAACATAAATGGAAGAGAGCTTAGTTTCGCTGCTATAACTGCCTCTACCGTTTTGCTATGATCCAAGCTGAAACATCTTGAAAAAGCAGAATGAGATTTGATGGCGTTTTGTTTGTTAAAAAATCCTTCCGCGTTAATTATCAAAAAACTGAGATTTTCCAACGTTGCTACAAACCGCCGAATATGCAAACAATTACATTTATCTATCTAGACAGCGGAATGGGAACATCCCATTTTCATGTTTCGATGGCGACCACCTCAGCATTCCGAGACATCCAGACTTCACGACTGAAGAAGGGCGTTGGGTGCAATGGCTGAAACGTTTTGTTTGAAAGTGCAACAGTCTTAAAACACTTATACATGATGCTAATTCATTATCTAAAACATTCAGACACGCGTTATCACATTGAAAAATCTATAAAAAAAACCCACAATATATCAAAGGAAAAACAGGTGTCAGAGATTTCCTAGAAACTATTTGCAAACTTGAATAGCAATGGGAAGGCCATGCTGCAAGGATATCAGACAATTGCGGGAATTTTTCGAGATCTTGCGAGAAATTGTGAGAAGTAAGAACGATAAAAAGTGAGAATCGCATTATTGTTTGGTCCGTCTCAGCATGCTTTGACATCAAGAACGAAGAAACTGGCAGACCTCGAGGAAAGCCAAAATGGTTGATTGATCATGGTCATGACGTATTGAATGGCCTCCGTTCTGTCACTACAGACAATGGAACGTCCCTGCACTTTGAGATCCTAGGATAGCCCGTCGTCAGAATGTCCCTCTCATCTTTTCCGATTCGGTTGAGAAGAAAGAGAGCGATACAGCTAGCATCAACTTGGCTGCAGTAACTGCCTGAAGGACATCGATTTGGTAGTTCAACCGGCTGGTTTGAAATCAGTTGTCCTTCTCCTAGACTGATTGCCTTCCCAAGTCAAGAATCTGTCCTGTTATTTTACTCATTCCCAAGGGAGCTGAAGAGATGGATTCATAATTCAGAGCATTCGTGCAAAGGGAACGTAACCATCTAATTCCAAGTGAAAACTTTCGTGTTATACCCGCCTCGCCTTCAGATTGAGAACCATGCAACGTACACAAGAGAGATGTCATAAAATCAACATGAATGGGAATGTACTGGTCATATTGCTAGAATGTCAGAAATTACGGATCACAATGCAGATCTGCAGAGATAACGTGCGAAACTGTGGCCGATAGAAAATAAGATGGCGTAACGCAGTGGACACGCGACGCCGACGATAGAGAGGTCTTGCGAAGGTCCATGTCCAGTGACGGTCGCGAAAAGGCTACTGCTGCTGCTGATGAACATAACCCGGCCCGACTAGAGTTTGAACGCGGGTTGCCGAGTCTATTGTCCGAGTAGTAACTGATTGTACCGATTGCAGTTCCATTTCTGATGAGGTAAAGAATGCAATCGGTATGACTACATAATCAGGAGGACAGAACTCCAGTACCAACCACAAAAGTTCAGCAAATATTTCTCGTTTTAGTCATCAGTCATTTTTTTCTTTCCTTTAATAAAAAAAAGAAAAGTTGTTCCTGGTACCAAAACTAGACTGACATAGCATCTGGAATATTTCGACACTTCTGCAGCTGGTACCTATTCGCCATTACTCGTTAAATATTTCCCGCCAATCCTCCCCCACCTCACGGCGCCATCTTTCATTAATATCCCCTGTCGCATCTAGTCACTAATCGTTTTTTGTTTTATTTTGCCGACTACATAGCTATTTTTAAATGCACTAGCATCTCTAGCAGCGATTGTTGCCACTGACTGAATGACTGACATACTGAAATGTGAGATATTACCCTTGCTCAGTGTTGCCAATTCAGATGCTTTTCATCAAAATGTAAATGTTTTAATTGCGTGTAGATATTAGAAATTGCTGTTTAAATGATTTTAATAAAGTAATATTTTCGTGCAATTTGTTGCAATAAAATGAGAAATTTGTTTAATGTATTAAGTATTATCTTAATTTTTAAAAAAAGGTTGAAGAATAAAGTCACAATTCATTCATGATTATTAATCATTTTGTTTCAAGACTTCATGACCAAGCACCTTTTAAAAGAGCTTGGATTGAGTTGTAACTTTAAAAAACTTGAAATTAGAATGATTATTTAAAAAAATCACCTAATGAAATAGCTTTATACTCCTTTGTGTCGATCCATACATAAATAACCCCGTCAATTTTTATGGGTATTTGGTATTGTAATATATTATCAAGATTTTAGATACATACTTGGAGAATCTAGATGTTTATTTGTTTCAAGATGTTCTTGACTCAATTTTATATGTAAACTTGAAAATAAAGTTGCTTGATCTTTGTTGGTCTTCACAGAAAAATACCTTATTTGCTCTAGAACAATGAAATTTGGAATATAATGCACAATCTCCCCGATTTTTGCAGCTTAAAAAAGGTGATGTATACATTATTAATTTTTTACACTCGGATGTAGAGAAAGCCCACAATTTTAGCCCTGGTGTTTTTATATGATTTTTTCAGATTGTACACGAGGAAATGCGATAGATGTCGGCTGTGAGACAAGAGATGTCCTTGAACACCCCTCCAAAAAAAAGGAAAAATTGAACGAAGAATCACTCTCGGTAGGCGGGTTTTCGGTCGAGCAAGCTCAACATTCAAGAACAAGCAGATTCCAGTCAGTTTTGAAGAGAAATGTCTACAACTGATGCGTCCTCCCTTCAGTGCTCGATAGAGCTGAAACGTAGAACCTAACCGATAGACCAGCCCTCGAACTAAGAACCATGCAATGTGTCCAAGAGATAATCATGCTTAAGATCACTCAGAGAGATCACAACAGGTGCAATGGATATCTTAAAATCAATTAGAAAACTTAAACAGAGAAGGGGAGACCATGTTTCAATTCTCAGACAACTTCTTGACATCACAAGTCTCAAGGAGTATCCTCAGAGATCATATGCGGAATTGTGGCAGGCAGAAAATAAGAAAGCGTGAAGATTTAAATTGGTTCAGTAGATACTGGCACTGCGACGTCTACAATAGAGAGATCCGGCGAATCTTGATTAAGGTCTATGTCCAACGATACACGAAGCAGATGAGGATGACGTTAGTAATGATGCTGATGGTGATGCTGCTGCTCCTGCTGTTGATATATGATTTGTAGAGCTGAACAACAACTTGAAATTATCACGTGCTAGCGCCTCTATGCTCTGACTTACAGGTTCGTAGTTCTACCAACAACTTCACATAGCTTCTTTTTCTTTCTTTTTTTTCTTTTTTCAATCTTGCGCTACGGGTTTTTTTAGTTTTATTATTTATTATTTAGCAGCGAGACGACATCGGTGTTCTAAGAATCCAACATTCCATCATGTCAGTTATTTTGAAATGTCCAATCCTTCAACGCCGACCAACACGTTTTGCAAGAAACTCATTCATAATGAAGAGTCTGCTAACGTCATCAACTAATTGGTGGTAAAATCAGATAGTGACGTTTGCAGTCTCCCTCACAAATATAGATAGATAGACGGATAGGTAAACACAGAGAGACTGATAGATAGACAGAAAGAGACGGAGGCAGTGACAGAGACAGATATAGAGGGACAGGAGAGAGAAAGATATGCTAAGACTCAGACAGTGACGTTTACAAGCTCCCCTCCCCCCCATATATATATATATATATATATATATATATATTGTCTAGAAAGCTTCTCATATATATATATATATATATGGAGAGAGGGGGAGATAGAGAGAGAGAGAGGGGAAGATAGATAGAGAAAGAAGGGAAGATAGATAGAGAGGGGGGAAGATAGATAGAGAGAGAGAGGGGAGAGAGAGGGGGGGGAGAAAAAACCGAATACCCGTCAAAATTACGTGGTTGTTAATTCATGGATTGTCACTACGGGAGCTTGAAGCTATTCCATTGAGTAATTTATTCTTAATAATTCAAGTATCCTTATTTTAAGTTTCATTTATAGCCTCAACACAACTCCTCATTGTTATGTCATAATAGGAAAGGAAATCATTCAATATCGATGTTGAGCCACAATTTTGTTGCTATATGCATATGACTCATACTAAACTCGGTTCATTCCGACACAAGGCCATACCATTATGTATATAAAAATGTGTGTGCGTGTGGGTGTGTGTACCCGTCTCTGTGTGTCTCTTCTCTTATATATATATATATATATATATATATATATATATATATATATATATATATTATGTATATATATATATATCAGTAAACAAACTCACACAAAACAACAAAAAAAAACAGACAAAAAGGACATATGATTGTGTACATCAGTGTATTGCATCTGTGTCTGCCATAACAACGCTAAGTTGGAGACCATTTGAATATGCATAGTGTTAATCAATCTAATTTAATTTTTCTTGGGGAATAAAAGTCCCTGGATCAATTCCTATGAAGAACAAACCAAAGACAAACGTTGTCTTTTTCTTCTATATTTTTCAAATGTCGATATGTTGGGTGGTTAAGTAGCGCTGATAAATATTGGAGGAATTTCCGGTTTATTTGCATATTTTATCTCTTACACATTCACACACGTAAACACACACCTCCACGCGCACGCGAGCACACACACATGCACAGATATACAAATAACCAGACACATAAACAGAAATATACTGATACACACGCAAACACGTGCATGAGCATAGATACACATACACAGACACACACGCAATTGAATTTCAAATGACAAATGCGGACTGCTTTCAACCATTTGCAAGATTGTTTTTATCGTGAAGTAGATTTGATTTAACTCAATATCTTATTTTATTATTATTATTATTACAAAGATATTAACATTCTATAGATGTAAAGTGCAATTTATGTATATATATTTATATACTAATATATATATACATATAGATATATATATATACATATATATATACATATGTATATGTATATGTATATATATGCGGAGTAAACTTCCGTTCGCGAAGCCAAGTAATGATACATACATATATATATGTATATATGTGTGTGTGTGTAAGTGGTAAACTTCCGTTAGCGAAGCCAAATCATATATATATATATATATATATATATATATATATATGCATGTGTGTGTGTGTGCGTGTGTGTGTTTGTGATGTGAGGACTGGAAGATGCAAAGTGTGTTAAGAAGGAGGGTGGGGAAGGTCGAAACCATTTTTCTTTTTTTGCTCATCTATTTTATGACCTACTTTTTTTTCTCAATTTCACCCTCTGTCTATTCATGGCATCAAGGTCGACTCCTTCGAGGTCTCAGAACTCCTTTTCTCCGTTTGGAAACCATCTCCGATTCGCCCCTCCCTCTCCCAAGTTTGGGCCCCACTTGCACATCACTACCCAATTTATCTCCCATTGTTCTGTACCATTTTTTTGTTTGCCTTTTCTTTATTTTCCGCTTATGGCGATGAGCCAATTTTGGATGAACTGTATAGGTTATATTCGAGAGTACCTTCTTTGTCTATGTTGGGTTAATGTGATTCCATAGGTCTCAAGAGAGGTGCGAGTTGGTGTAAAGGTTACTGGCACTGAAAATAGAATCGGCAGACCAAGTTCAAATTTCGACTGTGGCTGTTTACGTCCACTTGGCACTAATGTCCTTTAGAAAGTCATGAATCAACATTTCCCTCACCCTCGAATAACTGCCCTGTAAGACAGTCCATCTGAGAGAGGGTTACTTTGACGATAAAAATCTACAGTTTGATAGCCGTAATAGCTGGTTCCAAGGCCGGTTAAAGTTTACTTGCTTCTAAAATCGCAACGGAATGATTGCAGTGTCCCAGACAGAATTTACAGGAATAAATTAAGGCTCAATTTAATAAACTTGTTAATTAAAATATACTTTATCACTCATCTCATAGAATAGGAGAAACATATAAATGTTGTTGGCGCCTGTCATTGGGCAGTGGTTGACCTTGGTAAGCAAGTTCGATTCTGATTTCGATCCCACGATTAGGGCCTTAAACCAGATTAGGCTATTCTCGGTGAATGACGTTAGACACTGATCCCGATAAAGTCTTTTAAAAAAAGAATTTCTTTGGAAATATAAGCATTGAAATTGCGAAATAACACAATTACACCTATGAGGTTTATTTCAAAACATTGTTATAAATTATTGAAGCGGCGTAAACTTACCATTTTGGATGAACGATGTAAACTATTTTTGACATATTTTTTTACTCTTAAACCTTCGTCTCAGACGTACCTCTCCGGGGCAAATCTACCAGAGCGATTATGACAAGTTTTCTACTTTCATTTGTACCGTAATTCACTCATATAACCCTAATCCTAAACCCTAACCTTAAAAAAATATCGTAACACTAACCCTAATCTCTAATCCTAAACCTAACTCTAAATACCAAGCCAAACCTGTACCATTGTAGTTGAATATAATAAAATACAATTCAAAATGGTCGAATTTTTGCTTTCCTTTAATCGGTTAGCCATTTCCTTAATCTGTTGTCCCTCATTCTCGCTAAATGCTCTACCAATCTTTTATTGCTTAAGCGCTCGTACGATATCCTTCATCCTAATCCTCTCTCGGATTCGGGATGATTTTTCTCTTTCTTTAATAGCTATTTCCAAATTTGCTCTTTCCTCTACCCTTTTCGCTATTCTGAGTTGGTTTTCGGGTGGTCCAATAATTTTCCTAGTTTCGCACCGGGTCATAGCTGATTTTATACTTAACGTTCTCAGCATATTGGCAATTTGCTTTTCAGTAATTTGCTTTTCAGTCTATTTACACCAAATGCTTTCCAGACAATTGTTCTGAACCATCTTATTTCATTTCCGATGTTTTTCTCTAGCCGTATTGCCTGGCCTAGGTATTCTTTAACTTATTCTTAGGTTTCAACGTCTATTGTGTTATTTTACGGGGCTCTATCATTGGACAGCATATATATATATATATATATACATATATACATATATATATACGTATATAATACTTTTTTAAAAAGAGTTATTCCAAGTATATATATATATATATATATATATATATATATATATATATATATATATGAAAAATAATCTTATTTTTTCTAAATTATTGTGGAATAAGTTGTATGGTTGGATTGAATCAGTACCTGCTAAACAATAAAAGAACAATATCATAATTATATAAAATACGATATAAAACAAATATATAACAGACAGGTGAACGTCTATTTCATAGTAAAACCATTCTTCAAGTGTCTTGAAAAATGTTTTCGCCATGAAACACATGTAGAGTTGACCTCTTTGTTCTTATATATATATATATATATATATATATATATATATGTGTGTGTGTGTGTGTGTGTGTGTTGGTATTTATACATTCAAGTGGCGTGAACTGAATCACATATACCTGATATTTTGAAGGGGTATGATCATTCTGATCATTTTAAACTGTATATTTGAATATTAAAACACACGCTTATCTCAATACATTCAACTACAACGGATATAAGCCAATTTTCTTCTTTTTCGTATTATTATTATCATCATTGTTAATTATTTTACACCTGTTGCCTGGTGGTTACTGCAGGAGGTTGAGTGACAGCAAGTCTTCTCTAGTCTGCAGCCCTCCTCTCCACACTCTCACAGTCCACAGCAACACTGCGGTTTACAGTTTCACACCAGTTGCCCAGGTGTCATCGCTAAAGTCAGAGTGACAGTAAGTCTCCTCAGGTCTTCAACCAACATCTCATCTCTCCCTCGCCTATCACACCAGTGCTGTGGTTCCTACCTCCACTACCATTTGGGTGTTTCTTCTCCCTCCATCTCTGTTATGCAACTGCTAACAGTTGGGATCGTAGATCTTATGTTTGTAGCACTTTCCTCAGTATTCGTACAATTCTTAGCAGTGCTATGGTCTGTATAGTCTCGATCCTTCCTTTTATCCTGAGTTCCTCCAATCCTACCCTCAGTGTCTTTGGCACAGTTCTGAGTGTACCTATATTTACGGGTACCGTCTTGATTTTCATGTACCACACCTTTAGTTCTCTTGTCAGATCTTGGTACTTTTCCAGTTTTTCAATCTCTTTCCTCTTTACTCTGTAGTCTGCAGGTACGGACACGTCTATTATTTGGTAGGTTCTCCTCTTCTTGTCTACGATTACCAGGCCCGGTCTTCTCGCTTGGATGAAGTGGCTTGTTTGGATGTCATATTCCTAATAATTTGTGGTTTCCATTCTCCTGTCTCCGATGTGCACTGGTACCATTTTTCCGTATGACTAAATCTAATTCATTCACACAGTTCTCAATGTATCGCTGTTGCTACTCTATTGTGTATGTGTTTATACTCCTACTACATTCACTAGTTTGGTAGTTTACGGTCTCATCTCTTTCACCACATCGGTGGCACTTGCTGTTTTCCTATGTTCTGTCAATTTTTGTTTTAATATAGTTTGTTTCTGATGCATTTTTGAGCTGCCATGATGAGCAAACTTTTCTCTCTTCAGATTTCCTTTTCGTAGCCGTGTCCATGATCTTTCATCTGCCACATCCAGTATCTTTTTAAGAATTTTTCCGTATAATTCTTTCTGTTCCCATTTTTCTTTCCTTGTTTGCTGTGCTGCTCCATTGTTTGCTACTTTTTGGTCGTTAGTTGTGCTACTTCGGGCGCTGTATATGATGTTTTCACTGTCTGTTTGCTCATACTTCTCTAGATCTGTTGTGGCCCTCTGGACATAGTCCTCTATGCAGATGAGCCCTCTGCTACCTTCTTTCCTCTTCATGTATAGTCTATCTGTGTCATCTCTGGGATGTAAGGCTTTATGCATTGTCATAAGCTTCCTTGTCCGCCGATCCATTGATTGGAGTTCTACCTTTATCCATCCAAAAAATGGTCCTGTGTATCTCACTACCGATACGGCCCTTGTATTCATTCTTTTTATAAGGTTCCTGCTGTTTAGTTCGGTCTCTAATATTTTTCTTATCCTCCTAAGATATTCTTTTTGTTTTCTTTTTCATTCTTCCCGTCAAATTCGAGAACTCCCAGCTATTTGTATTGGTCTCGTGCAGTCAGTGCTCTAATCTTCCTGCTGTCCGGGAGTTCGATTCCTTCTGCCGTTTCGAGCCTTCCCTTGTTCCTTTCCTTGTACCATTATTGCACATTTTTCTATTCCAATCTCCATCCCAGTATCATCACTGTATTATTTTACTTTTTTGAACAGCGTCTCGAGTTCTCCCCTGTTTTTTTCCAACTTTTTTTATATCGTCCATGTACATTAGTTGGTTTACTTTTCCCTTTGGTTTTGGGAATTGGTATTGTTTGCTGTTTTTCAGAGTTCTATTTAGCTATTATTATTATTATTATTATTATTATTATTATTATTATTATTATTATTATTATTATTATTATCCATCTCTAATCTCTAAGATGATATCATGAGTTGGTTAGTATGCAGTCTGAAATTAAAACTGACGCAACAGATTTAATATTCACATGAGTGAACACTCAGTAGAAGTGACACGAACAGCAAGATACGTCCTTTGTTATACTTACTGATCCCTTATCGTTAAATACGTTTTCTTCGGTAACCTACTTAGGCAAACCAAGTTTCAAAAGATTAAATGATGTGTAGTATTAAATTATATCCTTGTGCAATACACATAATACCCTATGTAGAATAACAAACTACATGTATGACGTGAGATATATACTAAAACAGCTGAAAGGGGGATGTTTGATCAGCATTGCTAGGGTGCCATGTTAATATAACTGTTTCGTTTCTGAATCCCCGAATCCGTTACATGTTAAACAACTGATGATCCCAACAAGTGAAAAATATGCATTATACTATAATGACTAAGCATTTGTAAAATAGTGGGACAAACCCTTTTGAAGATTACATAAATTGCATTGACAGATATTGGGAAATAGGTGACTGGAGTGACACAAAAAGATTTTTGAAAAAGTTTTTTTTTATTGTTTAAAGCTATATATATATATATATATATATATATATATATATATATATATATATATAAGGTGAAGAATAGGAGATGCAAAGAATCAAGAAGAGATGCTTAGAACCATTTTTTCTATTTTTTTTTTCATTCTACGACCTAGATTTTCTAATTTTAACCCCTCCACTATTTAAGGCATGAAGGTCAATCCCCCCGTTACTGTAACTGGTACAAACGTAACATCTGAAGAATGTAATTTCTCTTTTATAACTCGTCTTTTTCCCCCCGTCGGGGGACCATCTCTCTATTCAACCCCCCACCCTCCATCCTGAGATTCTGGCCAACTTGTACATCACGACTTACTTTTTCTCACATTGCTTTCTATTCATACTTTTTCTTTTGGAACTCACTTCCTATTGATGGAACTTACATGATAATTATTTGCAAATGCTAATTATCACTAAGCTTAATGATTATAAGTAATTAGTATGGCAGTGCTAGTTCTTATGATACTTGTTTGGAAAGGGCTGGACTTTAAAGTGTGTTAAGTGGCCAGCCATATCTCTCAAGTAAAATGATATTCCATCTTCAAAGTACGTCTTCAAAGTATATGGGTTATTTCTTCTCAGTGTTGCCAATCTAAATAATATATGTCTAAATTTAGATCTATTGCCAATTTAGATATACTTTATCCGAACTTACATGTGTAATATCAGATAAAAAATCCTATTTTCTGTATTTTTAAAATTTATTTTTTATTCGATTCCCTGAGAACCACTGATCCAAACACCTTCAAACTCGATACTGCAATGTCGTGAGTACTGATAGCTGTCAACTCCGTGCCATGGCCAGCCTACGCTTAATAGTGATGCATACACCACGCAAACTGACAGAGATTTCTTCAATTGTAGTCAGATTATTAAAGCATCTTCAATTGTGCGTTACAATGATTGATAGATAAGAATGCAAACAGTTCGAATATTATTCTCAGCTTATTTCTCTCATTTTCTTATTAAGGATTATTGCATTTTGTCATCTCTAAAAGTTGAGACAGAATGTACTGTCGAAAAACATTTTTTCGCTGGAAAAAATCTGTTTGACAAACTCAATATAAATATATATATTGTGTATATAAGCGATGTTGTCACACCTTCGGTCCGCATTTTTGTCCGTCACACTATAAAGAAACGCTCAAACATGGACGAAGCTGAACAAAATTTGGTATGTATACTCGATGGACCTATGGGAGGGTTTGTAAAATAAAAAAAGGTCTAACGAAAAAAATTTCGGGGGCTCTAGAAAGGGGTTCAATTTACAATGTATATATAATGCCAGAATGAAACTCTACTCTCGGTTTAACATGCATATCTTTTGATTTTATCTTACATAATTTTTTAAAGGGGTCTGAAGAAAAGGCAAACTACCCCTTCATGGGGTCGAAAATAAAAGGAGACCTTTTCCTCGCTGTGCGTGGTCAAAAGGCAAGGGAGACTTTTCCTCTTATAAGGTTTCGAAAGGAAAGGGAAACTTGATCCTGTTCCAAGGGGGCAAAATAAAGTTAGTTGTTACCCCCCTGAAAGAGTTACAAGTGAATAAAAGTCATCTTCCTTTCTTCAAGGGGGTCAAAAGTGAAGGGAGACTTTTTCCTCCCCCCAAAGGATTTTAAAGTGTATGGAAATCTTCCTCGTGAAGAGATCAAAAGCAAAGAGTATTTTCTCTCCCTGCGAATAGTCAAAAGTGACAGGAAACTTTTTCCACTTTTAAGGTGCCAAGTTGACCCCTCTCTTTAAGTAAGAGGTCAGAGAAATAAAAGGAAACTCTCGCCCCTTCAAGGGAAACATGTATAGGTTTATGTATAATTCTTTAATTGGGCTCAAGAGAAGAACGGACTTTTCCCCCGTTAAGGGTTCAGAAGTGAACTGAATGCTTTTTACCTATTCAAGTGGTCAAAAATGAAGGGAGACTTTTTCCTTCCTTTAAGGGCTCAGTGGAAATTGGAGAATCCCTTATTCAAAAGGTTCAAAAGTGTAGGGAGCCTTGTTTCACTAACTTTAAGGGGTCAAAAGTGAAGGTAGACCTTTATTTTTCATCTTCAAAGGTTCAGAAGTGAATGTGAATATTCATCACCTCTAAGGTACCAGAAATGAATGGAAACTTTGTTTCCTAATGAGGAAACATAAGTTGAAGGAAATACTTTTTATGTGTCTGGAAGCGTTATTTTTTCATCACTGCTCGTGATCAGTGTATAAAGCAATTGAGTTTTTTGAGGGGGGGGTCTTTTAACAATATTACTATAATGCCAAGAGGGAACCTTTCTTTGCATTCAATATACATCACCATCATCACCAGCCTTTTAACATCCATCTTGGGCGTAGAATTTCCCAAAGATTCGACAGATATCTCTATTGTGGGCGTCGCAGTCTTCCCATCTTATATCCTGCCAGCCTCGGTTGCACATGTGATCTCTGGGAATCCATGCTGTGATTCGTGATGTTCGTCATTTGTCTGCCACTCTTGCAACTTGACCAGCCCATTGCCATTTGAGTTTCCAAACAGTTTCTACGATGTCTCGGGCTCATTTTATTTTATGTTTTGTATATAATTGTCTAGGAAATCAAAAGTGAGGGGAGACGTTTTTTCTCCCCTGTAAAGGTCCAACTTTCATGGGGTTAAAGGTGAAGGAAGAGTTTATTCTAAAGGGTAAAAACGACGGGACACTCCCCATCCCACAATTCAAGGCATCAAAAGAGTATAATAAAGACTACCCCTCTTAAAGGGGCCTAAAGTAGGGGGGAGACTTTTCCATCAAGAAGAGGCCGAAGGTATAGGGAAATGAGGGAGACCTTTTTGTTTCCTGGAGACTCCTCCACACATTAACAGGTCAAAAGTGAAAGGAGATTTTTTTCCCTCTTTTAGAAAGGTAAAAAGTGATAATAAACATTCTTTTACCTCTAAGAACACCTCTCCTCCACTTCTGGGGTAGGAGCATAACTGAGGGTGGGATGTAGAGCAATTTAGAAACAAATCTCTGGCTTGCACTTCTACCGATTTGTACACATGAGTGATGTGTGTCACGGTGTTTATTTGTCACATCCTCCAACCCTCTCAAACATGGGCACAGCCCTAAAACTCAGGCATACATTCTCGAAAGACCTAGCAAATTATTTTTATTTTGTATCCCCTCCCTGAATTGTTTCTTTTTTGCCGTCTATTTACCATGAAATTCTATGGATAAGTGGACATATACGTTGGGAACATTCTGTTATGACGGAATGTGTAGTAAGAACATTAGATCATCCTTTTTTTCAATCAAATTTCAGAGAAAACCACGATCATAAACAGCATCAACCCATTCCATGATAAAAAGAATGAATTATTCAATGTATGTTGTAAATTAAAAAAGACAGTTGTTTTGAGAACTCTCACGTACTTTTTTTCAATGCCTATTTTCTCTCTCTGGCTCCTCCAATGATTCAGAAGCGTTTCATTTCTTAGTTAGGCATCTCGTGTATTTCACCTTGGTATGAGAAGTCAAGTAAATGATCAATTCTATTTTTTACATCATTAGGCTTAGAAAGAAGTAATCAAATTTTGACCTCTCATCTGGCGAATATGAAAGGAAAAGAAAAAAACTGATTCAAAGGGAGAACTTGCATGTTTAAATCTACACTGATAACTGATCGGACTTTTTTTCCGTATGAATAAGCCGAACATTTATACTACAAATTTGCCCGTTTGAGTTTTTACTTGCACTCTTTGGGGATTGCTTTTTGTATGAATATTCAATAAAATAAAAGAACAAACTTACGTGTTTGAAGTAAGAAACATCTCCATGTTATCGCAAAATAGCAGGGCAGACTGGGCTCCTTAACCTAACAAGGCAATTATGATGTTGTTAGCTCAATGTAAAATGATCCGCGATAGTGCCCTTTTTTTTTACTATTTATAATATTCCACCCGGCGTAGATGAGTACTTGATTTAGTCATAAGTAATTGGTAGCATTCAAAATGTAATAAATAACAATAACACATTTTCATTCAGTCATTTAAAAAAATCAAACTTCTTTTTCTTTTAATGTCATAAATCAATGATTATGTCAGCAAATTTCAATCACACAATATTTTTCTTTTCTTCAAGTTTCATTTCTTTTTCTCAATTGGTTGAAGGAAAGGCTGAAACGATGAAAAGATTTACAAAGTAAATTGTCCGTAAGTTATTTTATGATAATTTCGTACATAACATAATTCTTTTTTACTCAAACAGATGCTTATATATATATATATATATATATATATATATATATATATATAATGCGTTGTTTTTATTCGAAACTTTACCTGAACCGACATCTCGTACTTACACTGTGAATATGCCAGTTGGCCAAAACAGCGTGAATAGGTTAAACAATTAAGAGAATAGGCTGCAGCAGAAATAGGCATCCAACATCTGAGCTAAGTAGTCAGGTGGTAAGTCGAAGACGCGAATAACTGCTCTATACCCAAATCTCCTCTTGTTCATTTACAGTCCATATATGTTCTATATGTTTCTCAACGCGAACAATCATATTATAAAGAAATGGATATATAATCCAGCAAAATAACTATTCTGTTGGATTATATATTCGTTTCTTTTTAATATATGTACATATGTGTGTGTACGTATATGTTTATGTGTTTCCGTGTGTTTATATTCGTATTTGTACGTGTGTACTCATGCATGTCTAGATTTTACAATTTTCGTCCACCAAATGTTATATATATATATATATATATATATATATATATATATATATATATATATATATATATATATATATATATATATATGTGTGTACGTGTGTGTATGTTTGTCTACACGTGGATAAATCAATAGGTCCATAACCCAATGAGGAGAAGAACATTTATTTCTCAACAAATAAATATTCTGTGTCCTTGTCAATGCTCTTGATTTAGAGCCGATTATCGCTCACATGGATCGAACGTTATACAGTGAAAATTTCAGATCAAAATTCAGCTAATAACTACATGTTAGTCTACGGGCATTGATCCAGCTACGAAGATATGTATCATATACAAGGATATCTTGAATCGGGCGGTTTCGATTAGTGCGGTTTTTGATGTAGTTCGGTTGAGGTATTGCTGTACAAATTAATGTACCTACGTATAAGCTGGAAAACAAATTTGATTATTAATATATAGAGCAATTTTGAACGGTACGAATTAACCGCACTAAGCAAGGTAAACCCGTATACGTCGTATGTATGTGTGCAGCTTCGGTGTGTGCACTCATGTATGTCTGCAGTGTAATGTACGTGTGTGTGTGTGTATATTTTTAATGTGTGCTTGTATGTGCATATTTCAATGTATACTTGTGTGTGCATACTTTAATGTGTGCTTGTATGTGCATATGCATGTTGACGATGAGGTATGTGTGTGCGTGTAGGCTTCTGTGTGTATGTGTGTGTATGTGTGTGTGTGAGTATAGACGTAAAGAACTTTTTTGTTTTTTTCCCCTAATCATTTTTATTTTTTTTTTGTTTTTCCTGCTGGTTGAAAAAAAAGGGGGTTTTTATGCATTTCGGTCGAAGATCTTTCCTTTTGTTTTGATTGTCTCTGATGATAAAAAGTGGAAAAATAGAAATTACAATCATTCATCCCTGAAACGTGTCAGTTTTTTGTTGTTTTTTTTATCACGGGGATGTGGGATCGAACTTGTGATCTGGTTGTAATTTTTTTTTTTTTTTAGATAATCTTTTTTCTAAAAGATTCATGTTCAATCAATTTTTGATTAAAATCGATTTTCAATTAAAATCAATTCCAATCAAAATTAGTTTTGTAAACATCCAATATTTGACAGTTTGCAACAATACGCACTCATACCAAGGTGCAGACGAAGTGTTTTCGGCAGGCATTTTGGGTGTTGATAGGTAGGTCAAGCGATATTGTTAAAAATTGAGTCGCTATAAGGTTGATGTTCTATGTCTCAATTGAAGACGTCTTTCGGTGAAATTCCGTAAAGATTGGCGTATTCCGAGTTTATGGGATGATTCTGGTTTCTCTTTAACTTTTTCTTTGTTCTTCTTGTGCGCATGTCTCACCTCGCGAACTAGGGAGGTGAGCGCCTGATCGACGCTTTCATAACTCTCTCCGGCCGACACTTCGGCGAAGAGCAGGTTTCGATTCCGACAGAAGGCAGCGCCCTCTTCAAATGTCACTTGGCGCATGTGTAACATGTCGTTCTTGTTACCAATTAGAGTGACGGGTGTTGAATCGTCACACAGTTGCAGAACTTTGTCTGTAAGGTGTTTACAAGTTTCGAAACTTTCTCGATCAATGATGGAATAAACTATAAGGATGCCGTCGGCCCAAACAAGGTAGTTTTCCCGTTCTGTGCTGTCGATGCCCTGAAAAATAGATTCAAGAAAAAAAAAATGAATTAAAGAATGTTAAAACAAATTTTCTAGTCGGAAAATCAAATAAAACAGACGTCCTTTTCTTGGCACTAAAACAACCATTTTCTAACGGGCGTAATGAAAGCGTGATTATTTGTTTGTTAAATTATCGATTTTTAGATCGCATCTGAAAATCAGAGAGACGCCATTTTCGAAGTCCTGTGGAAACAACGATTTTAAACGGGTGTAATGAAAAAGCTTACACTCAGTCTTGGACCTTAACTATTACGTTCTACATCGCCGAAGACTGAACCTTCAACACGTCATGGGCCAAAGTATATGGGTGAATCTCATCACTCCCTGCGTTATACTTTCACAACAACTGATCTTGGGTAAGGCATATATCTGACTACGAACTTTACAGTCATTAATGCTTTTCAAGCTATTGAACACACATTTAGGATGAACACCTCTACAGTGAAAATTGTTTAGAATTGGTTCAATATATCCGGATCTAGGAATATATGTTAGAATATTAATTCTTAAAACTGTTCTCAATCATGAAGAGTTATCGACAGTAGTAGCCAATACTTTTTGGAAACTTTAGAATTTTGACAGTGACCATATCACGTCATCTATGGGCAATGTTGAAAAGTGTTCCCACATGAACTGAAAGGAGTGCTCCATTACAGTGTCATACCTCTGTCACCTCTCTGTTGACCATGCCTGAGCTTAAGGAATTTGTAATCGAAGGCTTGCAGCATTCTCCATATTCATTTGACATCGTTCCAACAGAATATAATCTTTTCGAACATTTTTTATCCATAATGAAAGGTTCAATAATAGGGAAGCCATAATCGGCGCCGTTGCTGTATTTGTGACCATTAAACCTGAATATTTCTTCTTCTTTCGAGGATTTCATGGAGATTCTCTGTCACATGTAGGGCTCTGTTAAGCATACGAAAGGGACATGCTCAAAATTTCATGGAGAGACCCCAAGGCAGCTCCGTATATTAAAGAAAAAGACATGAGTCAGAGACAACATGTAATCCACTAGCAAACTCAGATGGCAATTAGCAGGCCCTCTTACAAGAATTTCAGACAGCCACTTGACACCATGAATCACAGCACAGATCCCTAGAGACCATATACGAAACTGTGACCGGCAAAAAAATAACATGGCCTGTCGAACTAGACAAGTTTAGAAAGTGGTGAGAAGTCTTGCGAATTTCGGAGAAGGTTTATGACAACGAAGGACACTAATAGACTGCTAATGATGATGATGATGATGATGATGATGATGATGATAAAATCAAAAGAATTTCAGAGAGATTGTATATCATCATTGAAACGTTCGTCGAAGAAAAGTTATTGCTTCGAAAGGGTTATATTTTGATTGATCTACGTTTTTTTCTTGTTTATATCATACTTCATTTTGGATAATATCTCACATGCATCAACCTAATATTTCACAGGATCATGATAGCTTTTTACAACCATCACATTAGTCAGTGAATTCTGACGTCATTGCTCGAGTGGGAAGAACCTTTTTTAAACAGTCATTCCTAGCTTCTTTCTTCCTGTCTTTCTTTCTCAACATCGCTTCTAGCAAAATGATAACCTTTACTGCCTCCTTTCTAGAACGTTCTTGAAAATGTGATAACAGGACGTACTAAAAATTTGTGAGATTCTTTTTCTTTTTTCTTTTCTGTTTTATTTTCTTTTTCGCATTTTTTTTTCTATAAATATAACTGGGGCAGGTCGAGAGGAAAGAAGTCAATGTTGGATCTAAAAATGTTTAATTGCACGCTATTTTGGATAACCTGTTAGAGAGTGACAAAATGGTCATTCAACCAGATTGGTTAATGTTGAAACCTTTTGTGAAGTGTCCCGGAAAACAGATTGTCGATCGTTTTTAGAAGATTCATTAACATTCCATTTTTTTTTTGTTCCGAGAATTGAATCCATTCTTCCCATCCTTAAAAGCATGTACCTATTTACCTGAATTGAGAACAGGATGTGGCACAAGAACGGGTTAATGAGAGGATAACACACACGCAAACGTGTGGATGAGAATACCTCAAATGTTCTCTTTTGTCCTCGCAACTAGTGTCTCAAAGACAGAAGAGCGCTGGACTTCAGGTCTCAGAACGAGTTCCGAACCCTCTTGACTAACTACACAGGACAATAATGTATATGATGTATAATAACCCATGCAAAAGTATGGAAAGTATATGAAGTATATAGCAGCAGTCTTTTAGCGTCCTTCGTTGACATGAACCTTCTCTGAAATTCGCAAGACTTCTCACCACTTTCTGAACTTGTCAAGTTCGTCAGGCCATATTTTTTTTTGCAGGTCACAGTTTCGTATATGGTCTCTGGGGATCTGCGATGTGATTCATGATGTCAAGTGGCTGTCTGACATTCTTGTAAGAGGCCCTGCTAATTGCCATTTGAGTTTGCTTGTGGATTTCACGTTGTCTCTGACTCTTGTCTTTTTCTCTAATATACTTAGCTGCCTTGGGGTCGAAATAAATAATAAGGAAGCCATAGAAAGAAGATCTCAGAGAATCTAGTTTGGTGGACCCTATCTGGAACGGGAAGGATACGTATACCCAATCAGGGATAAGACCTAGATGATTAATAGGAAGTTGTTGGAGACTCCTTTTCTCGTAGTGCCAAGTGAAAAAAAAAAATGGTGGATCTATTTTACTTGACACTAACGGAAAAAAGAATTCCTATACAGATAGTACATCTGACAAAAGCCGTAGAAAGGAACCGACCAAAACGTCGTGGTAAGAACGAAAAAATAAAAGAAAGTGTTCAATTGTCCGAGAGACTTTTTTAAATATTAATAACCCTTATCAAAATTATAGGCCACCATAATGTTCGTTGGCAATCGTTATGATAAGGAAAAGTTGGAATATTAAGTACTTATATATGTTTGAGAGGATATGCGTATTCGGATGTGTTTGTGAGTTTGTGTTAGTGTGTATGTGTTTTGTTAGTATCCATCAGCATGTGCAGGTATGTATAAATATGTGAGTATGCACTTGTCTGTGTATAATTTTAGTATTAGTGTGTAAATGTATTTATTTGTCTTCGTGCGTTCGTGTGTGCGGGTATTTATGCATATTTCTATGCGTGTTTTTTTGTGCATGTATTCTGTAGCTATGTGCATACGCGTATATATCTATGCGTGTACGTGTCTGCGTGTATACAAAAATGAAGAAATTCTGTGCAAAATGAAAGTGCGTACAAAAGAAATAAAAAGGAAGAAAAAAAAAGCTAAAATTCCTGGACGGATATCTCCTATGCTTTGTGCCTGCTTCCTGACAGCCAGGGTGTAAGTAGGAGATTGTGTGCATCGTTACGCAGAATTCTGACCAAATGTGCCACCGAAATGCTCCTGCTATAAACCCGAGTTGCCTCCGCCACATCACAGTCTACCCTGCTTTGGTATCATCAGGCAATGGAACAGAAGGTCTATTTGCACAAGTTGTTTTTTTTTTTATCCCTCAACCTCTCAATAAAAAGAACAACCATTGATTTAGATCTTAGCACTCCTTTATCTATCGTTGTTCCAATTATTTCTGCCTCCGTCTGAGCAGGTGTGCCTCGAAGTGACATTACTGCTTCACAGATTTTTCTCTCACACGCTGACGACCGCCGAAAAGTGGGAGAAAGGATAGAAAAACTCATTGATTAACTGTGCGCCAAACTACACGGTTGGTTCTGTTGGCCCCCCGTCATATGTGTCCAGGGTGGAATATTAATCATGTCTAGTTCCAGGGGGTCGTCCTCCCAGGCTGTACCTCGACATTGCACTTAGAGGTGTAGAGTTAGATCAATTGTCTGTTGCCTGAGGCGTCCCATAGACAAATGCCGATAGAATTGCACAATTTCCGTCTCTAACCACACGCATGCGTGAGGATTCCCACGCTAAAGTCGCTACAGTTTATATCAAGTGAAATAAATCACGAAAAGCTCATTTCTTTTTTTTTGTCTCCACCGCTGACATAAAAAATGAAAGCCAATCCTAGTCCAAAAGAAATTACCCGACGCAATAGCAAACCTGAATTGTAGATTTTTTCGACGTCTCCCTTTAGGTGAAAATATTCCTCTTCATCAAAATCAAACCCGACGCCATCTTGTTTATGTCAATGCTCTCAGTTAACGAGAAATAAATGCCGATTAACTGTTTCTGTTTCCGGTTATTGTTTTGTGTTTGAATCAATCAATTTTCATAATTGTAATTTGGTTCTTCGTTTGTTTTGTTTTTTTAATTCTTTTTCTTATTTTTCTGGTTTGACGAGGAGTCGTCTGCAAACGGTTTGATTGGATGAGATTTAGTTCTAGTTTTATATTATTGCGTTTTCCTTTTTACTACTTTCGTTCTTCCTTTCTTTTCAGCACTTCATTCTTCCTCCCACCCTCCTTTTTTATGTCTTCTTTCTCATTTCACTGCCATGCGTTTTTTCCGTCTATGTGTGTGTGTGTGTGTGTGTGTGTGTGTGTGTGTCTGTGTGTCTGCAGTATTTTTCGGCATATAACATGAATTTCTTTCCTCGAAATCTGACCCTAAAAATTACTTTGCATCCTACGACAATGAAAGTCAGGATGGGCGCCATTTTGGTATCCACGAATCTTTCGCATTTTGGTCCTTAGAAGGCTCTTGATAAACTGCCATATACATTTTTTTTAAACTAGATATTTAATGCCAAATTTACAGTACGTCTCATATGTCATGTGTCACGAAATATACATTTTTCCACGACGAGAGACACGTTATCTAGAATACATTGCCTCTCACGTGCTCCTGCGCAGGTGGACAAAGACCAATGACATCACAAGCTGGAAAAAAAATGTATGAAATTTATGATCGATTACACAGATCTATATACTCCTGTATATACAAAAAGACGAAATGTCAAAAATTGCCAGGGGGTAGGGAAATATCTTTATATGATTCTTCATGGAGAAGTATATGTATCTGGTCTTGTCTTTCTGTCTGTCTGTCCGACTGTCTGACAGTCCAACTGTCCACACGATATCACCGAAAACACGGTATCAATTTCAATGAAATCTTGCGAAGAGGTGGGCAATGAGGTCTATAAAAGGTAGTTGAATTTTAGGGTGGATCCAGATATTCGTTTTTCCCCTGTGTTTTCCTCTTACATTTCTCTATATGCTCACAACTGTCTGCACGATATCTCCAAAAGTTCTCAACGAACTTCAATGAAATTCTGTGAAAGGATAGAATATAAGTTATGGGAGAACTGATCAAATTTTAGAGCGGATCCATGTGCTACTATCTCCATCCCTATGTCCAAGCCACATGATATCGCAAAAATTTCATGTCTTTCCACACGATGTCTCCAGAAGTTCTCAATGAATTTCACTGACATTTTCTGGATCCGATCTTTTCACATGATCCCTTGATAAAATATTCTGAAGCACTATGTGGACTTTTTGGCATTAGGTCATAATTCTTCAAGAATAAAAAAAAAATTTCAAGACGATTCCAATATTTACGTTTTTTTTCTTCATTCGTCTATCGGTTTGTCTTTTAAGCCCGTGGGTATCGAAGCAGATATGTATTAACCATCAAGCAAAATAAGCAAGTGTTTAGGGCACAAGAAGTGAAGGTGACAATACAGGTTTCTTTCAGTTTCATACGTTAAATAACTCTGGATTGTTTGAATTGTTTAACACGAAAGTTTAGATTTAAAATTTGATTTCTTCTGCTAAATACAGAGTTGATCCAAATATTCAAATAATCAAATTGTTCCCAACAAATTGTTTTGGATTCATAACTGGTCATTATGCAAGTACTAGTATATTTTTATGGGAAAAAATTTTTTTAAAAATATATTTGACTAGTTTTAAATGAATATAACCATCATTTCTTCAGTTGGGTACAGGGGTCGAGATGGGGGGGCACCTGAACGGTTGTAATCTGGCCATGTATCGGAGAAAATGAGGGAAAGGGAAGAAAAAGTGAAATAATGAGAGAGAGAGAGAGAGAACGAAAGTGAATTAAAGAGAGGGCGGTATTTTACGTGAAGAAGGAAGAGAGGGGTGAGATGCGAAAGGGGGATAGAGAGAGAGGGGGTGTGGAAAGAAGAGAGAGAAAGAAAGACTGAAAGGGAAATGAATGGGCGACTGAATATTAGCCACGTGACCACACATGATCACCAGCCAACGATAGATGAACTAAAAGAAAAAAGCAGGAGTGTCGGCCTACACATGAACTTCAGCAAAACAAAGGTCATGTGCAACAATCACGTCAGAAGTAAGAGCAAAAAGGTCAAACTCGAAGACGCACAACTGGAGAAAGTAGACCACTACATATACCTAGGACAACAAATCTCCATGAAAACCTTAAAAGAAGAAGACATCAACCGAAGACTCACTCTAGGATGGGAAGCCTTCGGTAGAGCAAGCTCAAGAACAAGAAAACCCTATTAGTCCTAAAAAGAAGGGTTTACAACCAATGTATCTTCCTGATAGTCACCTTCGGAGCCGAAATATGGCACCTAACCAAGAGACTGATCTGCAGACTGAAAAGCATGCACATGAAAGAATCATGCTCAACCTTACATGAAGAGATCACAAGACAGCACAGTATATCAGGTAGAAAACAAGAGTTTGACACATTATAGAATCCCTTAAAAACTCAATTGGCAATGGGCTGGTCATGTTGCGTGAATGGCAGGCAAAAATGACATCAATATCCACAACGCACAACCCCAGAAATCACATGCGCAACTGAAGCCAGCAGAATACAAGATGGAAAGATGGAGTGGACAAGTACAGAAGGTATAGGCTCTGCGACAACCACGATAGCGATGTATGGCGAATCCTGGAGAAAGCCAATCCAACAACAGACTTTAAAATATTAATGATGATGCTGATGATGCTGATGATGTTCACACATGCATATCTTTTTAAACATTGGATTCATCATCATCAGTCTTTTAAGGATTCGCCACAATTCCCTATCATGGGCATCGCTGAGACAGTATTTCCTGAATCTGTCAAGTTCATCTCTCCATCTTGTGTTCTGTCCGCCTCGGTTTCTTATGTGATCCTCGGGGATCCATGTTATGAGACGCGATGTCCATCGGTTGTCTTTCATTCTTGCAACATGGCCTGCCCATTGCCATCTGAGAATTTTGATAGTTTCTATGATGTCACGAACACCTGTTTTCTTCCTCATATACTGTGCTGCCTTGTGATCTCTCCATGTAAAGTTGTCGACCATTTTTGTTCTTACAGCGCATGAAGGCTGGAAGAAAACGTTTAAGGTTATCTATGGGAGTTATAATTAGGCGGCCAGAGGATCACAAAACGTGAACCAGCACAGGAGGGCGCACAGTCAATGGGTGTGTGTGTGCGTGCCTTGAGGGGTGTGGCACCTAATAATAAAAGTATTCTGTGAAGAGAACCAAAAAACAACTATTAATGGCAGCAGTCGGATGAAGTATCGGTGAAGATGAAAGGGAAGCCATGTTGGCAGATCGCATGTGTACAGTTTAATGACACATCAACTCCTATATAATGGTCATATCCTTCCACACAAGTTAATTACATTCCCACAGACTTTAATTACCAGGGCTCTCATTAGAATTACGAGAGTTTTATGGCACATTTACGGTTCGTGTATAGCCAAAAAAAGTATACAGTTTCTCATTAGGATTCTTGTCCGGATTATAAGGATTTATGGCTCACTGACTCCTATGTAACACTCATGTTGTGCCTGGCATTTTTTTAAAAATAGACCGATAGTCAATACAAAGGGTTTAATTGAGATAACAATTAGAGTACAAGGGTGTACCCCCCCCCCAAAAAAAAACAGAATCCAAACGTGATGCACAAACTGGACACAGCTACATATAAAGCTACTGGGTGGCATGAGTCAGCACTATACTGATCCATTTAATCACGTGGCATGGTTCTGATTTGATTGATTTGTTACCTGTGTTTTCTTGACGGAATTGCAAACCGATAAGGAAAAAGTCGATTGAGTACCTATAGGACTTTCTTTACTTTTAGAGGGAAACTGCAGCTGAAGTTATCTTAAAACTTCGAGAGGTTTTAGTGGAAGAAGGTAGAACACTGATGTATGTGTGATATATACGTTAGAACGACCTTCAACGAACTGAAATGACAAACACATTGAAGAATTCACCACGCAATCAATGAAGATATTTGTTGGGTCATTGACGAAATATCTGAGGTGAGTAGTTGTATTGGAGTTGATTCCAGCAAATGTTAACTGATGGTTTGATTATATAACGTGTTTTTGCAACTGGCGTGTGCTTGTATCCTGACTTGCTAGAATAGAATTCCATGTTCTGGTGACGTGATAAAATGTCATTTAAACTACACGAAGTATGAGCATTTATCTCACGTAGGAAAAATAGAAGGAAATGCTTCGTGATGTTAAGAAGCATTTGCTATGTCGTCTTGTCAGATTGTCCTCAGTGACGGCAATGTTAGCGCATCTAAAAGAGAAAAAAACAATAATTCGAAATGACTAAGTTTCTTTCAAAAGTTGTGACCGGTGATGAGTTTATATTTCCGGTTGTTTTTTAGTTTTCACTTCGTATAAATTTCATGTCACGCCAAATATATTTTACAAAGATCATTGTAATCTCCATTCCCATGTTACCATGATAATTATGATAGTAATAACATTGCAAATTGACTTGAATATAATGGTCATACATGGTCGAAAAAATTGTCTAGTTTTTGATGTCGTATTCAAGGTTCTGATTCTTTGATACTGATTTCATGGTACATTGACTCTTATATATGACACTTTCATTGTCATTGAACATGTCTTCAAGGTGTAGACTTGTATAGGGTTTTATGGCACATTAGCTCCTATATAATGGTCATGTAGAACGAAACATTTTTTTTAAAAATTAATTCTAATAGTTTAATTATATTTGCAAGGGTCTGATTCTGAGTGTTGTTTTATGGTACATGGGCTCGTTTATGATGTATTTTAAATAGATTATCATAGTCCTTTGCTATAAATTCAAGGTTCTACTCTTGAATGTGGTTTGGTGGTACATCGACTTGTATATAATGGTCATGTAGTACTAAATAAGTATTATTAAATTCCTGTAGTTTTCAATCCCAAGTCCAATGTTCTGATTCTAAATGTGGTTTTCTGGCAGGTCAATTCCCATATAGTAGTCATATAGTTCCAAATAAGGGGATTCTCGTTGTCACTAATCACATCATAAAGGTTATGATTTTAAATGGAGTTTACGGCACATTGACTACTACATAATGGCTTTCAAGTGTCAAACAGCATGTTTTGTGAAGTGCATTCTTACCGCCTTTATTCGCATATCGAAATGTCTATTAGTTTCTGGTATATCTACTCTTAAATCATGAACTAACCAAGCGGGTTCCTAGATATCGTACGTAATGGATTAGTTTGTAAATATCTGCCAAAGTTTTCAATAGATGATAATTACTAGCAGCAGTTTAAAGAAACGAACAGAAGATAAAGAATAAAAAAGAAAGATATTTCTGGAAAGAAATCAGTGGGAGTGAACCTATATTGATGAAACTGAACACATCATAAAGAGAGAGAGAGAGAGAGATCTTTGAGAAAAAAGAGAGACATTATCTTTACAATAAAGAGAGTCCATCTTTGATTCTAAAAAGAACAAGCCTGTTTGCTTCAGGTTCAAACTCAACTCCTACTTCTATTCTGACTGAAGATGATCACAGCATTTTTTCTATGCATGATGAAAAAAGATTATAAGGATATATTTTTTAGTATAAATGTACTTGTTTATTCGAATGAATAAGCGCTTGCATATTAGTAACTTAGATTTTCATACACATGTATGACGTATCAAATCAAATCAGTCGACAAGAGACTAGCCTACAGATCAGTCGGTTGTGATTTTAAATCACAGTTTTGAATTGTTAATTTTCAATTCCCCAAATTTAGTGAGGACTGTTCTTGTTCTTGTTTTTCTTGTAATGATTAAAAACAAAAAAGAAAACTCCAGACTTGGGAGTGGGGTTTAACAAAAGGCTTTCGTCTATCTCGATAGACAATGGAATGACACTTTTGACCCTAACAGTGCACAAGCCCGGGGGAGGTCCAGGGATGCCCAGTCGACAGACCTTGCATTCTCTGGTGCAGTCTAAAGGAAAGCAGAGCATGATATATTTGGCATCAGCTTGGCTGCAAAAGCCGTCGGAAGAAAGTCAAAGATAGCGTCTAGTCTCCTCGAGGGGTCAGCACTTCAGCTTTTGGAATCAGGATTGTCCGTCTCCTTGACAGGTCGCCAATTAAGGCTAGAAGGTTGCGTCTACCCAACTCGGTGCAGAAAAGGTGGATTCATGCCTTTCACAAAGGTTTCGTTGCAAAGTGAATGCAAACCGTCCCAATCGAGGTTTGAGCTTACATCTCTGATTCCATTCTCCGTGATGTTAGCTGTTATGCCAGAGCACACCCTTAAGCAGTTACAAAACAAATAGTAGTTGTTAGTAGTTGTTTGTCTCCAAATATCAATTTTCTTGAATATCGAAATCTACATGGGTCAATTAGTGAACCAAAATGCTTTCTCATAAATTCTAAACGGCGATTAAAGGAGTCATTTTATTGCTTCTTACGATTTTGAAAACAACAAGAATCCAACCTGTTAATCGAAGTTTGACAGAGAAAGTACATTTGAATGATTTAGGCCGATTGTTAGAAATGTTACTGAAGCTGATACCACTTTGTTCATGTTTTGGGGTGCACAAGGTCTGATTGTTGGCCTCACTAGATTCAAGCCCGAGAAATCCAAATATCAAAGATATACAAATATCAGCCTGTGTACTCTAGGTAAACATTGCGATGTTTCATCGAATACATGGGGAAATCAGACAAACAAGATAGGGGGTAGGGGTGAATATAAATGATCAAGTCATGATTAATATTTACTCTAGAATTATTTTGACTAATTGATTCACCAACTCATTACACGTTGTCTGCATTCAACCAGGTCAGGTATGGTCAAAAGGTCACGGAAAAATATAAACTGAAACCTTTTTCTTGTTCTCTGAAAGTTCTAAATGAATTTCAATGGAGTTATGTTGAAGAGTTAGCAACGAAATGAAAAAAAGTGACGATTTGAATAGTAGACAAATTCAGTAATTTGATTTTAATTGAGAGATTTTTTTTTTCGTTTTTCCTCCTTACATTTCTGTATTTAGTCAACACAATATCTCCGAACGTTCTGAATGGATTTTAATAAAAGTTTGTTGAAAGGTGGACCGTGGTGCAGGGAAGAAATGATCAAATTTGGGGATGGATCCAGAAATCTGTCTATGGTGTATACAGCTGTATGAAAACATATATTCCCCATATATCAAAATATGAAAACAATAATCATTATTGAAAGCATAAAATTAGGTTGTGTATTAATGATATGGAGAAGATTGATGATTTCATTATCATTTCAATACAGATTTATCAAAATCTTAAGAATTTGATGTTTTTATTTTATTCATATAATTGATGGTCATAATTCGAAGAAATCATCGTCATCCATTTTGAATTTTGAAATGACCGCCCTTGAGATTAAAAGAAAGATTAGATTCTTTATCCGGATTTTCCTAGATATGATCTAACATGGTTGCCACGATCCTACCAAAAACAATGATAATCTCCTCTTCAGACAATAAAGTTAATATTTCAGCAGTTTATATAGTTTTTTGTGATATTTTGATCTTGCCTATCCTAATTGAATGTAGGAAAAGTATAACGAGAAGATTATTTGATAAGTCAATTTAGTTTGAATAATTCTGAGGTATAAATTATTGTTCTCGAGTGAATAATTGGTAAGATATAATCATTTATATCCCCCTACTACCCTGGCTGTCTGGTCTTTCACATATATTTGATAAAACGTTGAAATCTTCACACGGAATCCAATGGCAGACAGTCGCAAGACTGTGATATTTCGACCGTGTACTTCAAAGCAACTTATCACACATTGTTCAACCAAGAGCATAAATGAAATCGTCTCAGCTCCAGGTTTGCTGCAACAGGAAGTAACAAGATACCGTCAACGTGACTGTTTAAAGGCCCACACCTGCTCTTACACTTCAGTCGCACCTACAAAGGAAATAAGCGTCATATTGTATGGCGTGGAATCATTGCAGTTGGGTCAACATTAGTCCTTCCCTTTATCTCGTTTATTTACAAGTTCACATTCGCTGTCCAAAAAAAAAAAGAAATTTTTTTTAAAAACGGTAGTACTTGAGGAATGTACTTATAAGATATCAAGAAAATTATGCTACTAAGCATTTTCCTCGTTCACTTTCATTATTTCCTGAATATTAAACAAAACTGAAGGAAGAACGGAGAAAAATTTATAAAATGAACCAAGTGAAGATAAACAAAAAATCGGGAAAGTCCAATACCAACAGATAGGCGAATAGCTTCCGTTTTGTTCTTATTTTTTGTATAAAGATTGTAAGCTCTTGCACACACGTATATACATACGTATACACACACACACAAATATATATATATATATATATATATATATATATATATATATATATATATATATATCAAAGTACAAATTAGTAATTCAATATCCGATGTGTGATAGGTATATTTCATGAAGTGCTACATACATTCAAGATTAAGTTAGAATAGAGCTCAAAATATCATGGAATAAACGTTTCGCTACACAAACACGTCTATGTTTCTGCCCTGTTTGGGCTTCGTAGACGTTTTTATTTCATTACATATATATATATATATATATATATAATCTAGAAAACTTTTGCACATACTTCGTTATTATGGCACTATGTCTTGGGATCATCAGATGTTTACCTTGTAACCGTTTCGAGGATTTAGAAACAAAACAGTTGTATTAAGATAGTATCCCGGCAGTGTTGGTCAAACTCTATATTCCTCTCAGCGATGATTCAAATATGTAGCAAATATCATACACATAGATTGTTATTTTACAAAGGTTATTATCATAATGTGTTGTATATGGATGTTTTTTTTATACTACAAATCATTTTTTTAAACACTGGGCTTACTCACGGCTTATACACACACACACACACACACACACACATATATATATATATATATATATATATATATATATATACACCTAATAGGGTCACTGGTTATCAGGATCAGTTGGACCAATCGTGTAAAGAACCGATCCAAACGTATTTAATCACCGCTAATTTGCTTCGTTTATTATGACCAATGCGCTGTTTGATTGGACCGGGCAGCAATGTTATCGAATATAAAAAATTCAAGCATAAAATGTGAACCAACAATTTTTTTTAGTGCTTGAAGCACTATCTTTCAGGTATCATTTGCTTGTAACTCGAATGTTCCACAGCTAATGCCTAAAGGGAACTCGGCTGAGTTAAAGAATGACTGAAAAATCGAGATAAGGTAATACTTCAACAAGAAGAAGGTAATACTTCAACTAGATGAAGGCAATGCTTCAACTTGATGAAGGTCATACTTCCACGAAATGAAGGTAATACTTCAACGAGATGATGGTAATACTTCAACGAGATGAAGGTAATACTTCAACGAGATGAAGGTAATACTTCAACCACATTAAAGTAATACTTCAACAACATGAAGGTAATGTAATACTCCAACTAGATGAAGGTAATACTTCAACTAATAAAAATAAATGAAAAGTTATTGCCGTACCAACACCGACACGACCAGTTTGTAATTTGAACAAACGTGATGGCAAATGATTGGTATAGAGCGACAAGACGTTTACCAGCTCTTCAAGGGGGAGGAGTGCTCAGATCTTACCCCAAACTTATTATTCATTTCCTATTAACGCGATTAACTCGGTGCCGACCTGAGTGAGAGTTGCGATTAAAAAAAAAAAAAATTGAGAAGGAAAATAGTTTTACAATACTTCATCTAATTCATCTGCATATCTAATAAAACCAACCACGTGAACAAGCTGGCTTTAGAAGAAGCTACTCGACCATGGACCACCAGCATTCGATAAATCAGCTGAAAGAAAAAGCAGCAGAATATATACAACCACTCGCCGTAGCATTTATCGATTTCAAAAAGGTGTTCGACTCAGTAGAAATCCCGATGGTCATGGAGGCCATCATCCTACAAGGAGTAGATCTAGTATATGTTGACGTGGTGACACATATATACAATCACAGCAGCTCCTTTATCAGGCTACATAAAGACTCGGACTCCTTTCAGCTCCAGAAAGGAGTAAGACAAGGTGATACCAGCTCACCCAAACTCTTCACAGCCTGCCTCGAGATGATGTTCGGAAGACTAGACTGGGAGAGTAAAGGAATTAGAATAAATAGCGAGTATCTGAGCAACCTCAGATTGGAAGACGGTATCACTCTTTTCCCAGAGAACCTACACGACCTCCAATTAATGATAAATGAACTAAATGAAGAATGCAACAAAGTCGGCCTTCAGCAAAACAAAGATCAAGTGCAACAACCGTATCAGAGATAAAAACACTAAGATTAAAATCGAGGACACAAAATTGGTGAAAGTAAATCTCTACATCTACCTAGGACAACGAATCTCCATGAGATCTTCAAAAGAGAAATCAAGCCAAGAATCACACTAAGATGGCAAGTCTTTGACAGAGTAAGCTCAACCTTCAAAAATAAGAAGATCCCATCAATCCTAAAAAGAAGGGTGTGTAACCGATGCAACCTCCCAATAGTGACTTATGGAGCTGAAACATGGAACCTAACCAAGAGACAGATCCGCAATTGAGAACCTTGCAACATACATATGAAAGAATTATGCTGGGAGAGACCACAAAACAGCACAGTACATCCGGGAAAAGACAAGAGTTAGGGACATCATAGAATCCATTAACAATCTCAAATGGTAGTGGGCTGGCCATGTTGCAAGAATGGCAGACGACCGATGAACATTGCGACTCACGACATGGATTCCCCGAGATCACATGCGTAACCGAGGTTGGCAGAATATCAGATGGAGAGACGAACTAAACAAATTCAGAAAGTACTGGCTCCACGACGTCATGATAGAGAAGTGTGGTGAATCCTGGGGAAGGTCTATGCCCAAAGATGGACGTTAAAAGACTTGATGATGATGATCTAATAAAATACGTTGCTGTTTTATCAATCAAGTTTAACATGAGATTGAATTTTATTACGTCATCAGAACGTGAAATTCTATTTTTACTTCGTTATCGTGAAATGACGTAAGTTCCCATCCCAAAGTTTCATCAATCACATTTAAAGTAGACGCTTTATCGGCTTCATTATAGTCGAATTCTCCGGTTAGAAAGAGGTAACTAAAAGTACGAACCTCCCCCCTCTCTCTCTCTCTCTCTCACACACACACACATACATATCTATATATTTCAGTTTGTGCGTAACTTTCCCCTGTCTGTCTGTTTATCTATTTTTTTGTTCTTCAAGAGACAAATAAGGAGAGAAAATTAAAAGATAACTGTTCATAAATAGAGTTTGAATTGTAAATAGGCAAAACAGTGTATTATATTTTGAAACAGCTGCGAACTTCTTTGATCAGGCGTTAATATGGGAATATGTGGAAATGTTTGAATGTAATGTAAGTGGGTGTTCACAGAAATTTGAAACTCGTATCAACATGAACGAAGGAAAAACGTCATTAGTCTGATCTGGGGAAAGCGGGATATTTCTTATCTATGTGCGTAAAAAAATAATATTAAGGCTTGGGCATGTATGTATATATGTGAGTAAATATATCAACATAGATATGTAAACGTAATGCGTATATCATACATATATGACTATCTATTTGTATTTCTTGGTTTGTATGTATCAATCAATCTCTTAGTGCGTATATATATATATATATATATATATATATATATATATATATATATATAAAATCTGTATGCACATAGAATCACATCACAATTTACTATGTATAGATTATATCTATAACAATATACAGACGCCTGTCAACTGGGCTTATACATATATACTGATAAATCATCGATCGTAAGTGAATAAATAAACAGTGCGAATCGGCATAGAAGGTCATTAGTTCGATTCTCGCTGGGAATTCATTCTTTATTCCAATACGCGCTGTTTATTTATTCACACCTTGAATTGGACTTACGATACTGACCCACAAGTTAAAAACAAAACATGACTCAGAATAGATTGGGGTAGGTTGAGTTTGATTTGATTAGGAATCGCGCTTGACGCAAGTTGCAGTAGCTCAGTGGTAAGAGCAGTCTGCACTTAACTGATCCACGGCATAGAGGGTCAAAAGTTGAGATGACGGTCAATAGTAGTACAAAAATTAGTAATAATGGTTTCAGTATCGGTACAACACTTTTGTACTTCTACCCGAACAGTAGGCATTTGGCTTCTTAGAGGAATTAAGGGTTTCAACGAGGAAAGGAATTAGGAAGAGATATCAGTCAGTAGAGGAAAATATGTGTGAATCTTGGACAATGAAAAAATTACTTGATAACGATTCAAAATCTGGGATCACAAACAAGGGATTGTGACCTAGGATCTTTAGAACCAATACGCTAAATCAAAATTATAATTGAACATTCGCTGTGATGAAAAACAAGGATCGAACCCGAACTGGATGTGGGTTATAAGATAACCACCGGAAAGTATATTGGGTGCTTGCAGTGGGTTCTTGAGGTGAAATATTTAGAGGTTCACTCACCTGCCATGCCGTGTCTCTAACGTGAACTGTCAATTGTTTACCGTCCACCACTGTCTGGTGGCTGGACACTGTTTCTGAAATACAGACCAAAAGGGATTCATTACAAAAAGGGTCGGAATAAGATGACGGATTGATTAAGATGCGTGTAAGAAAATTTGGAACAAAAATCCCTTGGTCGTTAAACCAAACTCAGGAACTAATTCTCAAAACGTTGGTTACAACTGCCACCTTATGAAATCATTCACCAACAAAATCTCGCTGTCAGAGTTATTCGCATATATATATATATATATATATATATATATATATATATGTATATATATATATATATAAATATGTGTGTGTGTGCGTGTGTGTGTGTGCGTGTGTGTGTGTGCGTGCGTGTGTATATATATATATATATATATATATATATATATATATATAACTGTTTTGCTTATAAGTCCGGGAAACGGTTACATGGTAAACAGCTAATAATGTTAGCAAAAAAAATTCACACATAGCATCATAATATCATATTATCTGTAAAATATAAAAACTACAGAAAAAATTACGTAGATTACACGAACAGATACTTGGATAAAATTGACTGAAATGAAATAAATTTTTAAAAAAAAGCTTTTTCTTAACATTAATTTTTTTCAAGTTGTAAAGTTGTCTTGACTATGTACATAATATTACAGTAAGATTACAAAATTGGTGATTTCGTTCGAAGATAAGCATATTCTTTCTCAATATTTACTGTGTATATACACAATAGTTTAGCTTAGTTTAACACGTGACCGCAGTAAAATTAACAGTTTTCCCTCTTTATCGTAGCTATATATAAACTGATTTCCATTCATTTTGTTAATGTATGGCTTTCTCTCTCTCTCTCTCTCTCTCTCTCTCTCTCTCTCTCTCTCTCTCTCTCTCTCTCTCTCTCAGTAACTTTTACTTTGAATACTTAATGGAACGAAACTTTGTACGTGAATGTCTGGTGTCTTTAGAATTGCCCAAGTAAACCACACAAATATCAGTTGCTTTATTTTTCAGAAACGTTTCTCCATGGGATCATATGGTAGTACCGACAATCGAAAACACACAGGAAGAACGATCATTTTTCAATCAGTCATTTTGAATGACTAAAAGTGGCTAAGATTTTTTAATGACTAAATTTGGGTAGAGTAGAAGTAGTAGTAGCATGAATTCATATATGTATATATATATATATATATAAAAGCAAGTATCATTTTGCTCACTAACGCCCATATATATTCACACTAGAATACGATTCATATACAAAACGTACCACTCAGCAATCTTAAATTTTAACCCTTGACCTACTCCTGCTCGTACTGATCTACTCTAGAGATACTGTTCAGCATTGTCTTCACCTAATCTAATGATATTCATTATGCCCTTCTTTCAAACAATTTAATAGTGGGTGGTGCTCTATTTGCAGCTACTCATTACTTGTGGCCTCTTAATTGCGATTAGTGAGATGGTTTACGATTACCCGCTGCAGGGCAATCCTTATCCTATGCTTAAGGGCTCCACCCATAACATAATGGAAATAAGAATGTTTCTCGTCTCGGCATAGAATATGAATCTATGTCGTGCATTCGACTGAGGAGCAGAAGTTACTACCTCACGTGCGAAGAAGCATCATCATCATTATCATCAACATCATCATCATCAACCACAGCAGCATCTTTTGGGACATAAGCTCCCGGGCCCAGAAATGAGGCCAAGCACTTTCCATCATATAAAAGATCTTAACGCCACAGAGAGCATACGGGTGAATATTAAGACCAGACGGGTTGGGAGAATATTTGGGAACACTGACCAGTCGTGGGAAATAGTCAGAGATGAATGGGACGACTTTGCAGCCGCACACCGTCAAGAACTATCCGACAACTTGTCCAAACAGATTAGTTAGCAGAAGAAAAAAACAAGGGAAAAGGCTATCCCATACTAAAACGTATTCTGTACACAAACACTGCATGTGCTGATGTATATCATAGTCGAGTAAGATCCCATTAATCCTAAAGAGAAGGGTGTATGACCAATGCATCCTCCCAATAGTGACTTATGGAGCCGGAGCATGGAGCCTAACCAAGAGACAGATCTGTAAATTGAGAACCATGCAACGTGCACATGAAAGAATTATGCTGGGCCTCACATGGAGAGACCACAAAACAGCACAGTACATCCGAGAAAAGAAAAGAGTCAGGGACATCATAGAATCCGTTAAAAATCTCAAATGGCAATGGGCTGGTCATGTTGCAAGAATGACGGACAACTGATGGACATCACGACTCACCACATGGATTCCCTGATATCACATGCACAACCGAGGCTGGTAGAATATTAGATGGAGAGACGAGCTGGACAAGTTCAGGAAGTACTGGCTCCGCGACGCCCATGATAGAGAAGTGTGGCAAATCCTGGGGAAGGTCTATGTCCAACAACGGACGTTAAAAGACTGATGATGATGATGATTCCGAGAAGAAAAGAGTCATTGAAAAAATTTTGTATAGTAGGCTTGGCTCAATTTTTTCTCAGAGATGTACACCAACCCCAGGATTCACCGGAACTCTCAGTCGTAGGCGTCGCGATGTCAGTATCTTCTTCACTAATATAAATCGCCAAGCCTTAGTTTTGTTCCGGTCACAATTTTAAGTATTCTCTCAAAGGATCCACGTGGTTAGTCGTTGTATCCATTGGCTGCAACATAGCCTGCCCATTGCTCTTTCAGTTTTCTAGCCGAAAACCTCCAGGAACTCTAATTAATTATAGACAAAATGAATAAAGTAAGAAAGAAATTGGTTTTCATACTAACTTCGGTAAAACCAATATAATGTACAACAAGCACAAGTCGAGGTCAAAGACACAATGATGAGAATCAAATATGCACAGCTAATGAATAGGATGGGCATGGATAGATATTTTGAAAGGTCAGCTTTCCAAAAAGAAAAGACGGTGGGCGGCTTCTTTTCATTTCATTCACTTGAATCAGGTTAGTTGGTGTGCAGGATTGCTTTTATGGTTTGAGACTATCTGAACTCAATGTGAACGTCCTGCAAGATAGCCAAATTTACTATTCCCGATGGAAAAATGGCGATGTTTTCCCTACCCTCTAAAGAAGTCTGGGTATTTTTGTTAATGAAAAATGTGTTTATATTAGGTTATAAAATAGAGTGAAAGAACAAGAACAACAAGAACAATCTTCATTAGATTTAGGGGAATAAGCCTTCACTGTTTATTACGACACGTTAAGCCAAACATTTATTTGAAATCACGAGCATGCGATTGGAAAGTGGTTCTATTACCAACTGAACTAAACTGACAAGTCATATTTACTTAAGAATTTACTAATCATGTAACCGTTTCGGAGATTTTAAAGATAAAACAGATATATCAATATCAATAATGAGAGATCAAACGCCACCCCCTATCTTATTATATAGTTTTATGCCATACATGTAGTTCTGCATTTTATCTCAGGTTTTATGCGTATATTGATATATTTCTATGCTACCTATTTATATTTTGAAACAAGGCGTACTTAAGGAGGTTACCCTGAGAACCTTGATAACGATGAGGGATCAGTAAGTATAACAACAGTTATATATATATATATATATATATATATATATATATATATGTGTGTGTGTGTGTGTGTGTGTGTGTACGGAAGTTTTGTAGATAGTAATATCATTTGCAACCGCTAGAGGGTGATGCTGGCGTGCTTAACTCAGAAACGATTGCAGGTAAGTCAGCTCTCAACTTAGCACTCCAAACATATGTCCCTGTGCCAGTTTTGCTTCGTCTAGCACGCATACATCCCACTCACATAATAATGTTGGGAAAGAAGTCAAAAGAAAAAGTGCGCTTCAGCCTGTATGCGACATACATACATACATACATATATATACATACAAACATACATACATACATACATAGCCAGCCTATGTTGACAGTTCTGGTTGATGGTTTCCAATACCTTATCTCATTATTTGAAAAATCCGATGACTTTTCCCGGGCTAGAAACCTAAGTTATGACTTTTTTTCCTGTGACTTTTTTTCCGGTCACCCTTCATTATAAACACCCATAGCTAGACAAAACCCCGACCGTCGAGTGCGTAAAAACCTTTTTTCAATCATTACTTATTCGCAACATGTTAATTCGTGTTAGAAGCGTTTTGAAGTTAAGTAATGTCATTGTCGAGAAGAAAAAGACCTTTTTCATGGAGGTCGTGTTGTTTGGTCATGATATTAGGCTCAGGAGCGAATTCAGATCAGGTCAGTCCAGTGTAAAAGCTTAAATCTCGACTACAAACAGAGATAATTTGAAGGATGGAAACACGATTTCGTGAAAATATTCCTTTATTCCCCCACCCCCACTCCATTTATTCTCCTCACTTTCTTTTCTTTATATTGTATTTATGTTACGCCGATTTGGCGAAGTTTCAACAATTAAAAAGATTAATAAGTATATATATATATTGTTTTTCTTCTCGGCGAACGTACTACTTAATTCAACACGTTATTGATGATATTTCGGTCCTGCATGTCAACAGCGTTTTCAAACTGAATTAGGAACGTTACAAAATTTCTAGCCAAGAATTGATTGTCATTCTCGTGACGCAATTATTTATTCATTTTTTCCTGAGTTGTTTCCGTGCTACAGAAAATGAAATCCAAACTTTTTACAAAATATTAGTGAATTTTATTCTTTCTCAAGAAGTAATTACGTAGTTTAGATTTGATCAAGAGTTTGTTGTTGTTTTTTAAATATAAACAAGGATGAAATCAACTATTTTTACTATAAAGTGTTCATGTTATCAAAGTGAAATCGACACACCTGTACTGACTTTGTATTCTCATAAAATTTACACAGCTGTTGTGACGTTCCCCAAGTGGAGTTTTAAAAGTAATTCACACACCCGTTAGCGTTTCAGCAAATACGAACGAATCCAACCATTACATTTTTTTTTTACTTGCATTATTTTTTATCTTAATTTTTGTTGCTTTTCATCGCAATCAATCAAACCCATGTGTGTCCATGGGGGTAGGGGAAAACATGACATTTTTTCATATGCAACTAAAACTAAAAATCACTCACAGAGTGCACATATCTGCCAACGCAGTATAATGACTTTAAATGAATGAAAATCAAATCGTATATAGCTACTGTGAAGGGAACGGGTAATTGTGTTTCAAACTTTGACTCTATAATATAAAAAGATGATCTCTCGAAAAAGAATTTTTGATCGAACCCAAAATTTAATCAATTCTTCCCTATGGCTCAACCTTCTACTGAATGATTCATTGGGAACTTCTGGAGATTTTGGGTGGAGAAACAAACATGAGCGTATCCAAATCCATTTTCCGACTTCGTTCACTGTGGCAAATCAAGATGAATGGAAAAGATAATCATAAATGATTAATGGTTGACAATGGTTGACAATAATACATCGAATGAGAAATAAATCACACACACTATACTACTTTATAATAAACAATTTGTCAAGGGAAATAACTAATGAATTCTAAATGAAGAACAGTTTATTTATCATTTTCTCAATTATTTATATGCCAATGCATGAGAAATCAGGGCTAATTCCTGTCATATTAGTTTGTAGTAACCTCTGGTTTGGCAGGCTTTCTAGCATATATATATATATAATATGTATAATGGAATTTAGGATTTTTCTTTTATTTGTGTCTGTTTAGTGTTTGGTCATTGCTTGCTTTATTTTTTGTTTTATTCAATGGTAATGCATGTCTGTTGGTGGTCATTAATTACAAACCAGGGAGTATGGTGTGATTGTTTACATGATCAGTAAGTGGTGTTTCTATCAGTTCATTTTTGGTATGCATCCTCTGAGAGTATTTTATTTTCACTTGAACTTATTTACCCAAGCTAGGATCCATTTTATATGTCTTTTGTGGGTTATTTGATTATGTTGTGTTTGGTTTACTCCCTCATGTCTGAGATAATTGTGTTGATAGGGTCATTTTTTTAAGGTGGCTATGTGAATAAGGTATCTAAAATAAACTGAATCATTCGCCTTATATATATATAATCTAATACAAATGAAGTCTTAAAGGTACGCATGATCATTTTTATGCATAATAATTTCATACATGCATATAGTCATCTCATGAAATAATCTTATTCTTATATATACTGATTTTTATACGTATAATCATCGCACGCACACATAAACACACACACATGCACACATATATGCACATATACGTATATATATATATATATATATATATATATATATATATATATATGTGTGTGTGTGTGTGTGTGTGTGCGTGTGTGTAAGCATCTCATAGAAGCATTCACCACTGGAATGCATCCGTTGCAGTGCTAACAACAAAGTTTTAATCAGATGATGTCCCTGGGGAAAGGTATTATTTTAGGAATCATTACCACCAACCTAAGGCGCCAATAAGGGCGTCAATCTCACTGAACCCTTCTAGCTGACCCTTAATCGCATGGCTCCCGATATTACTCCGATCACCAAGAGGATAGTCAGATCACCGTGGCCCAGAGACAGAGTGTTCATCTCCGATCCCGAAGGTCGTGGTTCAATTAGTTATACCAAAGGCCTTAAAAAATGGCACTCAATGCCTTTTAACCTAGCACGCAGCTCATGGATTAGGAATGAAGAACCTTTCCCCGAAGTGAGCCTTATTAACAATTGCCTATGTGTACCTAACCCTGCGATACCCTCGATGGCGGTATAAGCGGAGATCGATGATGAATAATATCGAATGCTGTTTTTAAAACATATTTTCTTTTCCGTGGGTTTTTAATTAGAATATTTCGCCCAGAAAGGCTAATAGAATGCTGTTTTCGAGAGTTACTGCAAGTTCTACAAATCAACATGGTTTGGTTATGGCACTGACTGGAGCATTGCAGCCTATTTGGAACGGTATGTGAATTTTTCATCTGAGATCGTGCTTTAAGCATCATTTCTCGCACGATCATCGAATTTAACCAACGTCAATCCTGGTCGGTACCTAGATGGTTGACCATCTGCGAATACCAGGTACTGAAAACAGTTTGGGATCATGTAATAGCCCCTCCCCCTGTGGCGATCCCATTAATCCTCCTAAGGAAGGAACTAATCCCTACCTTACGTCCAATAACCCAAGCTGTATACTCTCTCCTCTACCCTCGAACCTGTTAACTGACCTAGCTGTGAGTAAGAAGAAATTAATGAATCTAAGATCGCGTTACCCCACTCCTGCGTCTTGAAATTATCGGGTCAGTTAATCAATGAAATATCATGCTAATGAATTAAGGGTTCTTTGTTAGAGATATATCGTCTTGCCACACCAGTGTAAGCTAGAAAATTACGTAGTTCTGTAAAAGAAATGTGCACGACTGATATATTTCCTATCGAAGTCGGACACCCAGGTTTAGTTGCCAACTCAGCCTCAGTTTTCCTGACTTCGATCGTTATTAACAGAAGAGAATAAATATATCGAAAGGTTCCAAGATTACGCTGAGGTCGCATCTGGATGGACCTGGCACGATGAGAGAAAAAACAATTACATCTTGTGATATTGGGAAGTACTGCTAAGCCTTTCCAAAGTTAATGGTAATGATGTTTCATCTCCGAAACCATGCCTGAATCCCTGGGTGATCATCTGATGTATGCTTTGTTGGAGACGTTGCTGTTGTTTTTGCTACAATAGTATTAATCTTAGTATTATGATAGGCTGCATCTACTTATTTATTTGTCGTTTGTCACGCCAAGGGACAACACTGACGTAGTAAAATAGAATTTTATGTTTTGATGACGTAGTGAAAATCCTGAAGTCAAAGAGAAATAAAAAAAAAACAATAAATCACTAAAAAAAAACTCACAAAAATTAAAAATAATCTCTTTCTTTCTCTTCAAACTCAGTGCAATGTAAATCTCAATTATCCACGTGTATAAAACGCATCCATTTCATATAGGCTGTCATTTTTGACGGCACAAGTAAACTAGTTTATTTATTATGTGCTATACTTTTTTTAATTAACCGTCTAGATAAGGATGTTAGGATGCTGGTTTGTTGGCGGCGTTCAAAATCTGATATGATTCTGACAATCAGATGCACGATCAAATAAAAGTTTGTTTATGTTTCAGACGCTGAAATGTTTTTTGGGGAAAATGATCATCAAGTAGTGCATGTGTTCGCCTCTTTATGTGTGCGCGTGTGTGTGTGTGTGTATGTGTGTATGTACTCGCGTGTGTTTCTACGAGTATTAGACAGTAAATCTAAGCAATAAAAAAAAAAGCCTACGGAACGGGAGGTAATTACCTTTCCTGAGTTATTTTTTGTCTCATTGTATGTGTATACTTATCTATTTATTTATTTATTCCTGTTTCTTTGTTTGCCTTCTTGTTTCCACCCCAACCCGTCCCGCGGACTTGGTAGGTAGGTAGGTAGGTAGGTAGGTAGATATAACGGGGGTTGGGGTAGACACGCAGGTATGTACCAGAATCAGTAAGTAGGCAGCCAGGCTAGTTACGGGCCTGGCCATCATTTCGAGTATGCATGTGCATGAACGTACGAGTGTGTGTGTGTGTGTGTGTGTGTGTGTGTGTGTGTGTGTGTGCATATATATAATGTGTGTGAGTTCGTGGCTGTAAATATATATGTGTGTGTGTTAATGTTGTATACGTGTATTTATACATACATATATATTTATATATATTTATATACATATATATGTGTGTGTGTGTGTGTGCGTGTGTGTGTGCGTGTATGTATATGTGTATGTGTGCGTGTGCGTGCGCACTCACGCGTGTGTTGTCAGACTCATTACATGTTCAGGTTGATGACAGACCGATGATAAATTTCAGAACAGACAAATCTCACCTGACCCCTCTTCTTTGACATCAATGTTTTCTGCGGAGTTATGGGGCTTAGGGGTGGGTTGCTGATTGGTTTGCGCTTCGAATCACGTAATGCTACTTCCTGCTTATCAGTACGAGTTCACACAATTCACCTGTTTTTCTACGATCACCAAAGTTAAGCGACGACGAATCAGGGAATTACGCAGATTGGGTGACCGTCTGGTAATACCATGTGCCGCTCGTAGCAGCAAGATTGGTCTTTGACCGATCAGGAAAAAAAATAGACATCAGGTTTCATCATCATCATCATCATCATTATCATCGTAATAATCATCAACCTTGTAGCGTCTGTCGTTAGACAAAGCCTTTCCTCGAGATTGGCCAGACGTCTCTCTCATGGGAGACGCGTTGCCAATGCTTTCTGAACTTGAATAGTTCTTGACGCTATCTTCGGTTGTAAAAACGCTCAAGCGTTACGTGAGCCACACCACGGCATAGAGGGTCGTGAATTCGATTCTCCCCTGGATCTTTTTTTTTTTTTTTTTTTTTCCTTTTTTTCCATATTCACTCTCAATTTATTTACTTATTTGCTGAAAGGAACCCAACCTGAGTTTAGTTGTCATTAAAAAAAACCACAACAATTAAGATGAAAGTAAACTGTATTGTTTAAACTAACAAAAATGAGGAGAATAATCCGAAAAATAAAGAGAATAAGAAGACCCTCAGAAGATCACAGAATTTCTAGCGATCCTGTTAGGCCGAAGAATATATCGGCTAATTTTTTTTATAATCTTCAACTTTTGAGTAATGAATCAGCAAGAGTTGGCCGATTCCATCTTACTTGTTGCTAATCGTTTGGCAATCCTCTTTCAGCTGAAACGTTCAGTTAGGAAAAATCAAAGATGAAGCCCACACGGTTAGGTACGTTTTAACGCCGCCGGTTCAGTGTTGCCGATGAGCAACACTGGTCTGGCGCCACCCGTTCTAGCCCCGGACTTTCCAGCGCCACAAGTATGTAGTTTCGCAAGGCTATCCAAGATGTACCCGGTCCACCCTTTGAATACACCGTGATGTGAGAAATTCGCACTAAATGAAGAGATTTCTCATTGTTAATATTTTTTCTATTCAACAGAATCGATAGGATATATTTTAAATTTTAGATGGAAAAGGTATTTTTCATTCATTTGAATAATAAAAAAAACATGCACAATTGTCCAAGGACCTTGGTTATAAAAAGAAACTACCATACTAATTTCTGTTGCCCTAGCATTATTTTAAAAATCGATTTGAAAATCATCTTAAGTGAATTTTGTTCTCTTTTCTGAATGAATATAGATATCGGCGGCAATAGAACGGTGTCACTTGACTGGCAGCGCTGGACTTGGCCTTTCCCAAACAGACTTCAAACATAGAATAATTAAAATACTCCATCACAGACGTTAAAAATAGTTCTTACACGTTTACTGCAACACGTCTTGCGCCATGTTATATATAGTCTCTGACGCACATGTACGACTAATTCATGATTATTTTTCCAAATAAGAAGAACCTTCACAGTTTTATTACTTGTACGTTACTTTACCTTGATTTGCAGAGATTTTATTTTGTGAAGAAACGACCCCGACGCACAAATCCAGCACGATAAAATAAATCGTAAAGCCAGCGCCAGAAAGGCGGTATGATAATACATATACCCCTTCAACTTCGTTGGTGTAGGTAATAAAGCAAAGGTTGTCTTATGTAACAATTTCTCATGGCAATTCTTTTGAAAGCATAGATGGTTTATAAGAGTTCAAAGATCCAAGGTAACCGTGTGCGGGTTAATGGTATCTTTGGGTTTTAATAAATACGGAAGAATGTTCACAATATTGTTGTTCCTCTTTCTTTCTCTATCATTTTCTTGTTGTCTTCTTTCTTTCTTTCCTTCTTTCTTTCCTTCTTTCTTTCCTATGACACACAAACAATTAGCTAAGGCAGTCACGTACACACATTTTTCAAGCCACACCTAATACACATTCTCCTAAGTCTAAATTAATTCCCATCTTGATTATTTTGTGATCAAGTAGATGAAGAAGGAGTGCCGAGCAAGTGTCAGTCTTTGTGGAATGGAGGCTCTCTTAAACAATCAGATGAGTCATTAGTCTCTTTGTAGACATTTGTGGCATGTGCTAAGAGGGTTCCATTCAATTCGTGACCTGCTCGTTCGATATTATTCGCATCGTGGTTTTAGAAATAAATAATCACTCCCCAGTCAGTAATTGAACGACCGTAGCGTCAAAATTTGGTTTTAGAAATGAATAATCAATCACCAACACAGTCAATAAATGAACAACCGTAGCGTCAAAATTTGAAGTCCTGTAAGAGAATTCCATCGACGAATAAAAATGGTCAGAATAAATATTTTTATGGCATCACTATTCTAAAATAGAGTAAAGGATATCTAGAAACATCTAGATGCCATATAATCTTGATTTTAGTATTAAACCCTCCAAAATAAGGCCCCAAAACTTTCAGAAAAAAACTTTTTCCGAACGTTAAAAAAGACGAAGGGGTCCAGTAGAGTACTGATGCCAATTTACAAGTCTGTAAACAAAACAGTACGGCTAGGAGCCCTGGAACACGCAAACACACCCACTTAGAACCCTTTGGCAGCTATGGTTCTTCTATCTTTCGCTACTATTGATTGCTACGGTTATTCAACTTGGATCACCCAGAGAGTGGATACCTCCGCTAAACTTTGTTGGAAAATGTGATAATTAAGGTCCTACCTATAATCGTCAGCACACTTGCAGCTGAGCTAGAATCGTTCGAAGCAAGATTAGATGAATTAAAAATTCGTCGAAAAGTTGAAACAATTCAGACCATATCATACTGCAGACGGTGAAGACTACTTGAGAAAATTCGCTGTCACTCAATCTCTAGCCATAACCACAGATCATCCAGTGCGAACATTGGAATGTATAATAAGTAGTTGACCCTCGTGGAAAAAAAATTAGGGATATATTCGACTTTGCATGAGATGAAATTACTGGGGTTGTTTTCACTTTGCTATCAGACTATCAGATGTAGAAGATACAATAAGGATTGATCACACTTATAACAGGTAGCCGGATTAGCTTGCTGATCATTGCTATACAACGTGCATCCTGATCTGTTTTGATTTCAATTAGACGTTTTTGTTTGTTTTTTTTTACGAAAACAAAATTAACTGAATTCGTTTTCGTAGAAAAGATCCATAGGTGTGCATGCTGGGTATGAAGTATTTTTATCAGCAAACTTCTCACCTTTAAACCTATTGTCTCGGGTAGAGAAAACCACAATGTTCATTACATAAATAGATGATTAATAGTAATAAAAATAATGGTAATAGCCAACAGTTCAAGAGAAATTATGAATTACCGTCACCAATGGATTCATTCTTTTACTTCGTCTTTAAATAGCCAGTCGTGCTGAGGGTGATCAATCAAAAAATTAGTTGCTTCTCTGGCATTTTGAGTGTGGGGAGCAGTGATCATTAAAAAGCCCGAATTTTCAAAAAAAAAAAAAGACAAAACAAAAAATAAGCATGAATGCTGCCGGACAGAAACTAAGGGATTAATTTAGGATAAACTTACATTGTAAATAAAACCACCCACTAAGAACCTACGGGGATCATTAAACAATTGAAAGGAGTGTGAATGCGAAATTCCAAGCTTCTAATATGAATGGTTATAGCTGCGCCAAGCCTGCATAGTTTGATACATGGATACACATAAGTGTCGGAGCACATTATTCAGCAAAACCCAGCAACGGTATTTAAACCAGTCTGTTGTGGGTAGCGGTGATTGATAATGCTTCTGGGGAGTCAGGATATTAAGACACCAATAACTTGACCTTTTGTTTAGCAGTGGTTTGGTTCTATCTGTGAATGTGAATTGTGAAAATTTTTTGTTTTTTTGTTCTCTTTTTATATCTAATAAACTCATTGTTTCGCAGGGTGGGAGCGTTACCGAGGTAGTTATTTGTTTCTTGGCATTTCTTTTGATTCGAAGAAGAATCACGACCACCGGAGGCTGACTCCATTGAATGTTCCTATCAATGCAATCCTCCGAATTTCTTTTATCTAGACATCTAAGACATTTGAAAATCACTTGTCACCTGGAGTGGAGAACAGAACAGTGGCGCCGTTCTGTAGTACAACAGTAAATTACTCATGATGTTATTTTGTAAAGTTATGTCCATGGAATTTTTTTTCTCTTCCACATCGACATCAGGGGGAAAAAAAGAAAAAGGAAGAAAGAAGTCTGGTTAGTCACTCAAGAGAAACCATCGCGTAACCAAGATGGTTTGACAGCATGCCATGCTTGGGTGATCAATAACAAAATTTTGAAAAAGAGGACGGATGAATGGATAATAATCTTTGCCTTGTGTTGGATCACTGAAAAGTGCAGATCTTTTAAAAGATCCAGCGTAAGTGCTGCCGGGCTCAAACTAATGGACTAATTTATCTTAAACTTACATTGCAAATTGAATCTTCCGCTAATAATATTTCAAGGGTATAATTTTTCAGTCTTCTCGCTCCACTGGTGTTGCTTGTGCACATGACATATGCATATATACATTTCATTTCGTTTTTCGTTTTAAAATTCTGTATACAGGAATTCAAATTCAGATTTTACAATGACCCTGTAAAACTGAAATTAAAATTATCACGATATAAGATAATGGTCGACATTCACACTAAAAAATGAATGAATAAATTATAAATATCTACAATTTCAAAAAGTGAATGAATCAATTGCAAATATGATTATATTAATATTTTACCGGGCCGGTTCTTCGTTGTTCATTTTTTAGAATTCTTTTAAACGAAGGAAGTGGGGTCACCTTTTGAGTTCTGACTGGAAGCTATCCCATAAGAAAGCTGCTCAGTAGAACATAGTTTTTTTGCCGTTGGTAGTTCTCATGAATGGAACTATGATGCAGCGATGGAAATAATTCCTGGATCTGTCCCAAAATTTGATCAACTTTTCCATAGTCTGTGGTCCAATCTTTCACAAAATGTCATTGGAACCTATTGAGAATTTTTGGATATATTTCGTGATTTAGCTATATAGTTATAAATTAGGGAAACGAAATTCCTGGATCCACCCCCAAAATTAAATCACTTCATCCATTATCCATGACCCAGCCTTCGGCAAAATGACATCGAAATTCCAGTTTGAATTTTGCTAGACGGGGCGTATTAATCATTATTAGTGATATGGTCAGACTATTTTCCACGTTTGTATGCTCATCTAGTCATATCTTGACCGTGTTCTCCCAGTCAGGCCTTCATCGGGTGTTTTACAATCTAGAAACAACAATCTACTGAAGGGTATACGTCCGAAACGTTCTGAACAAATAGACACATTGACGAGGAAAATAGTCCGAACATGTCGTACGTGATGACAATTGAAATCCATTGAAAACTTCTGGAGATATGGTGTGGACTAACAGACAGATAGAGAGACAACTTCGGTCACAGCGGCAAAGAAGAAGAAATGTGCGAGAAATTGGTTTCCTGCGCGTTGGATGACGGCAGCGTTTTCGCTTTCCACGAATATTTTTGCAAAAACATTTTTGCCTAAGGAAGTAAACATGAAAGGAAAAGTAAGGACGCTAGCAGGAATGTTGAAGTATACGACAGCCATCGTAAAATGTTTCCACTTATGAATAAGCGTATATATATATATATATATATATATATATATATATATATGTATACATATGTGTGTGTGTGTGTGTGTGTGTGTATGTATATGAATTCAAAAGAATACAGTCATCATTGAATGTCTCTACAGATAAATGAGTATATATATATATATGTGTATGTGTGTGTGTGTGTGTGTGTATGAATTCAAAAGAGTACGGTCATCATTGAATGTTTCTACTGATAAATGAGTATATATATATATATATGTATATATATATATATATATATACATACATATATATATATATATATATATATATATATATATATATATATATATTAAATGTTTCTACTTATAAAGAAGCGCATACGCATATATGTGTGCGTATGAATCCAGAAATATACGGCCATCGTTAAATGTTTCTACTCATGAATACGTTTAAATACATATGTATGCGCCTATGTGTGTGTGTGTGTGTATACATACATACATATATATATATATATATATATATATATATATATATATATATGTACCAATGTGTGTGTGAAAAAGAAAGTGTGTGTTTGTGTTTGTGAGTCGCATACCAACATACCTTGGTATGCATGGCTATACTTGTAAATACAAACAGGTGAACATTACTGAATGGTACAAGTGAGGTCTGAACGTAGAGAAGCTAATGATGGGGAATAAAAAGGTTATAGATAGATAGATAGATAGATAGATAGATAGATGGATTGAAAATAGTTTTTTTTTAAATAGTTAAAAAATAAATAATTGTTGTGTAAAGTAAATGCTTTTTTCCATCCTAATGCTATGGACTTACTGGTGGGAGCTCACTCACGTATACATACATACACACACACATATATATATATATATATATATATATATATATATATATATATAGAGAGAGAGAGAGAGAGAGAGCATATATATATATTATTAATTTTTAAGAGTTGAGTTATCTATGAATGAATAGTGCTCGATCTCAGAGCATATATAAATATATACAGGCAGAAAAATCAGTACTTCATTGTGACTCCGAGTTTCACACTGGATAGATCTTTAGACCTTGTGCTACTCCCAGTGGGACACTTCGTAAGTAGTACGTGGTTCGAGGATCGCACCAGTGTTAATCATGGCGTCGCAATGAAGCACTAATATGTTGTCTATATCTATTTATATACATGAAAATAAATGTGCGTGGTGTGTATGAGTGTGTATGTATGTGTGTGTGTGTTTGTGTGTGTGTGTGTGTGTGTGTGTGCTCGTATTGGGTGTGTCTGCCTTGGGGGATCATCTCTTAAAACCTGACCTTTAAGTAAACTCGAACATAAGCATCCAAACCATATTCATTAGTCCTTCATCCCATCCCACGGACCCGCCATAAGTATTTTTGGTTGCCTGTGTTATATATAAAAATTCGTTTGGTGGTGTGTGTGATGTTGAGTAAATGGCCGGATATCTACCTTAGTGCGAGAGAATATCGGCAGATGTGGGGGAGGCTTGAGGACGTGTTTTTGAGAAGGTTTTAGTTTGGAAACTGTGGTTGTAACAGAACTCTTCAGTTTTCATTACATCTATAAATAAAAAAACGACTTTCCCTTTGATCTACATTGGAGGAAGAGCAGTACAAAACTTAAGTTTCTCCAGTTTTTACATAGTTCTGGTTGGCTATGTCGAGTCTGGTCATTACCGAGATGAGTTACCGTCTGAGAAAACCAGGTACCGTATGTAGCAACAAGATTGTTGTGCAGCCGTCTCAGCCTCCTCTCTGTAACCTATTAACAGAGCATCTTGCCAAGCAAGGACTCGGACTGTGCACCTGATCTATTTCTTCAGCTGTTCCACGGGGGACATATGGTTGTGTGCTCTCCTTGGAGCCACCTTACTTGATTTTGAATAGCAGCGATAATACACACACAAACACACACACACACACACACACACACACACACACACACATATATATATATATATATATATATATATATATATATCACGCTCACTGCCCGCGTAAATGGAGCTTCATCATCAGTCTTTTAACGTCCGTCGTTGGACATAGACCTTCCCCAGGATTTTCCACACTTCTCTATCCTGGGAGTAGCGGAGTCAGTACCTTCTGAACTTGTCTAGTTCGTCTCTCCATCTGATATTCTGTCGGCCTCGGTTACGCATGTGATATCAGGGAATCCATGTCGTGATTTGTGATGTCCATCGGTTGTCCGCCATTCATGCAACATGGCCAGCCCACCGCCATTTGAGATTGTCAATGGATTCTATGATGTCCCTGACTCTGGTCTTTTCTCGGATGTACTGTGCTGTCTTGTGGTCTCTCCATGTGAGGCCCAGCATAATTCTTTCATGTGCAAGTTGCATGGTTCTCAATCTTGGTTAGGTTCCATGTTTCAGCTCCATAAGTGACTATTGGGAGGATGCATTGGTTATACACCCTTCTTTTTAGGATTAATGGGATCTTCTTATTTTTGAAGGTTGAGCTTGCTCTACCATGGCGACAATTCAAACATTTACTCCTCGCTATCTCTTGGGAAAAACGTTTTTAAAAATATATTAGATAGGGTTTTAGTGAGGAAGGTCAATTTGTAATTTGTAAGTTTATGCTAAATTAGCCTCTTAGTTTCTCTCCGGCAGTGGTTATGCTTATTTTTGAAAGTTCGGGCTTTTTTTTAATGATCACCGCCCGGCAAAAGGCGAGAGAGGTAACTTATTCTTTGATCATCCCTTTTCCAATTTTGCAATTGATCATTCCTAACATGGCCTGCTGCCAAAACTCGTTGGTCATATGACAGTTTCTATTAAGATACCTGACAGACCTATTTTTATTGCTGATTGAGTAGGATATCACTATTATCTTAGGAAATGAAGTTAATGTATTAAAATGGTAAGCGATCAGTGTGGCCTAGGGGTAAAGTGCTCGTCTCCGATTCGAATAGTGATTGCCTTAAGAAGAACAAAGATTTTACTGGTCTGGCTAGCCAGAAATGGGTCCTTCTAACAATTGTCTATACGTAACTACTCCCAGGTATGAACGGAGAACGCTGATGCATACATATATATGTGTGTACAAGGATACATGAAGAGGGTGACTGTCAGAGAGTGATAGTTCGTGATCGAGGCTATCAGAAAAAACTCAGACCATGAAGATATCAGTATCAAACAGAAAAAAAAACGAAAAAAAAAAACCTAGACCATGAAGATATCAATATCAAATAGGAAAAAACCCGGACCATGAAGATATCAATATCACACAGAAAAAACCCTGATCATGAAGATATCAATATCAAACAGGAAAAACCCCAAACCATGAAGATAACAATAACAAACAGAAAAAAAAACCAGATCATGAAGATATCAATATCATACAGAAAAAAATGAAAAAAACCAAGACCATGAAGACATCGATACCAAACTGAAATTTCTATTTGTAGATCGCAATGATTACTCCCACTTATCTTCAATTCATCTTCAAACGATCTGTTATTATTGAGTTGAGATTTCGACGATAAAATCAGCTTTCATGTGAGTTTGACGTTTTTGTCGGGGGTCGATTTCCCGGCAACCTTTTTGTTCGTTGTCGAGAATGAAATGTAGTTAATCCAATGAGGGAATGAGGTTATTCGGTCAGAAAATGAAAGATGTGTTCCCAAATAAAATCAAATTATACACAGAATAAGATAATTGTTTGAAATCATTCTTTGTTGAAACTTACTTGAATGGAAGTTGGGGATACTAGTAATCTTATTGACATGTAAGGGGAGTGGCATTGAAAAGGTTGGGAACCATTAGTCTAGAGGGATAAAAGATTATTTTCTCTCGGTCAATTTCTATCTATTCGTACTCTTCGTCTTAATTTTAGAAATCTTCAAAAAGGTCAAACGATGGAAATGAAGTTGCTCCTCACTGTGCGCTCAGTGGGGAGGAGTATTTTTGCAGGCAGAACTCCTTCCATCGTCTCCGTCTCGATGCAAACAAATGAACTTCCGGTAACAACAGGATATCAACTCTCCGTCTGAATTTCTGACATGAGGAATAATCATTAATCATCATCATCATCATCATCATCATCATCATCATCAAGAGCAGCAGCAACAGTCATTTCCGGTCCACTGCTGGACATAGGCCTTTCCAAACTCCTCCCATGAAAACCGTAGGATTATGTTGCTTTTGGGGAAGGTAGTTGCTATCTTGAGAACTCAACGCCCACGGGGTGCATAGAAGGCAAAAGGAGCAGCGGTAGGCAGCGAGTAGCCTACTTGATGGGTTTGAGCAGGTAGAGGGCAGAAAAAATACTAGAAGTTGTGGAGAGCCATGATCGACCACGTTACGAAGGGACATGGCACATTAAGAAATGGATGATGGGGTTCAGCTGTTGATACTATTTTCTAGATGCCTGATTGACAATCCTGAGTTGTCTCCCGAGGCTAAAGTGGCAAGTCTGTAGTGCTGTTTCACCCATGACTGAGAGAATGAAGAAAAGATGGATTCAGCCTTCTCCCAAGGGCATTAAAGTGAATTGAACGCAAACAGACTCGGCTGGTTTTTGAACTCGGCATGCCGATTCCGTAGTCAGCGCCGCCTACTTTCACGTTACAAGTTCCTCCAACGACAATCCGAATAAATCTGTGCATTATCCTACACTGATTTATTCCAATTGATGCCTTCATCTTGACTGGTATAGTCACAAACAACGTTTCGGCCATTGTACTCTCCGGCCTTCTTCTGATGCCAATCGTACTCGGTAAAGTTGTTGGAATTTCGCACCGAACCCTCAATTAAATCGTTAGAAAATTTGGGTATCGAAGGGACTAAATTAACATTTTCAAGATTATGCGTGGTTTAGAATCGGTAGACACTGATGTACATTTTACCAGAAGGGAGTACAAGGGACTTAGAGGCTAGACTTACTCGGTAGAAGTAGATTAGATATCAAAAAGTTTTTTTAGCAATAGAGTTGCAGTACCATGGAATTGAATACCGGAATATCAGTTGCTATTCACGGATGAAAAGGATTTTAAGAAGAATTAAGATGTTTATTACACCACTGCAAATGTTTACAGCACTGGATATTGAGTGAATATGATTGTTACGATGTGTGCTTGTATATACAATGCGTGTACCATTTTTCACACGAAAATAAATGGTCTTTTTTTATCCACAAAGATAGTCTGCTCATATCCCACTGTCGTTTCTATTAGATATGCCATTTTTTCTTAATTCTTCTGTTAATTCCACTTTATGGGGTCGCTTAGTGCTCGTTCCAGTAGATTTCACTGTCTCACCCAAGGATTGAACTCACGTAACTCAGGAAAACTGCAACGCCAAACCAACACTAAGAGGAGAATCCGAAGCCAATATCTTCCCTCCTTTTTCAGGAATTTTGTATTTAATTAAATTCAAGTCAATTGGTTCAATTTGTTTTAATTTAATTCGAGTGTCTGAAAAATCTTCGGACGTAAAATGTTTTGATATAGAACAACGACTTAAGTACTGAAACTCACGAATGCCAAGTGAACTGCAACACGAAACAAATACCTAACAAGAGTATCTTGTTCGCAGCCAACATTTCTCCTCCCTATTCTAATTCAATTTAATTTGACTCAGCTTAATTTAATATTTTCTTCTTTCAGGCAATTCTAATCCAATTAAATCAAATCATCATTTCAATTTTTTTTTAATTTGATTTAATGGTCTGAAAAATATATTGGCCGTATAATGGTTTGATTAAAATACCCGTAAAGATAAAGACTGGGGTTCTAAATTGTTCCGTGAAAATACTAGATCTCATAAAATCTAAGATAATTCTTTTTCTCCCATTATATTTCTCCACCTTCAGTATTCCAGTCCGTGTCACAACATTTCTTTCTTTATTTCAGTTCAGAAACCGACAACCAAATCTGTCACCAAGACTTTCACCGAAAGGTTTCTTCAGTTTTAAAGTTGGGTTCCTGGTTGACTTACTGGCTTTCTGACTGGCTGACTTTGTATATTTATATCACGTGCACAGGCCACAACAATGGAGTTTAAGTGCTGAAAGTTTAAACTCCTTTATAAATCTCTCTTTCATATAGGTTTTTTAATGAGGGATTGAATTTTCAATGTAAGATTATGTTAAATTGATCCCTCAATTGGTTGCTTGTTTGTTTTGTTTTGTTTTCCAAATTGGACTTTTTGAAACAAGAGAGGTAAGTTATTCATTGATCGCCACTTATTTGAATTCGTAATTGATCACCGCCAACACAGCATGCTGCCAAGAGGAGTTGGTCACTCAACTGAATGACAGACCAGGCCTGTTTTTCATTCCTTCTATCCATTCATTTCTCTTCCTTCCATCCTCCCTTTTCTTTCTTTCTTTCTTTCTTTCTTTCTTTCTTTTTTACTTTCTTTCTTTCCTTATTTCTTGTAATTGATCACTGCCAACATAGCATGCTGCCAAAAGGAGTTGGTCACTCAACTGAATGACAGACCAGGCCTGTTTTTCATTCCTTCTATCTATTCATTTCTCTTCCTTCCATCCTCCCCTTTCTTTCTTTCTTTCTTTCTTTCTTTCTTTCTTTCTTTCTCTCTTCCTTTCTTTCTTTCCTTCTTTCTTTTCCCCTGAAACAAAAGAAAAAGCTGTAACATCTGGCTTGATAACGGTTCCCGACCGCTTCGGTTCAAATCAACAGACGGCTATGAAGTGGTTGGACCACGCCCATTTCTTCATGTTTCCACCCAGAATTCGTTTTATTTTTATTTATTCTTGACCCCCCTCTTGAACTCAATGATTTTGTTATTACTGCAATTGTTTGTATCACTGCAGTAAAAATTCTGGATGTGAAGATTTACACGTTTGAAGCAAATCAGAATTAGAATTCATTGCAACCGTTCAAAAATAGCTCCATCTCTACACACCATGTCGGACTACTTCAGATATCACCGGGGGGAAAACGCCCTCACAATATGCCTGTTGAAGCTGATCTTGTTATCTCATACTCAAAAAGAAGGGTTGGCTAAATGCTATACACGTGCATGTTTACGGCAATCTCCGAAAATAGTGTGTTCCTATAAACTGTGTAAAGCAAACCTTTGAGAAGTGGGGATACTTGTGTATCAAAAAGATACAGAAACAATTTTTCTTTGCATGCCACTAAATAGCAATGGCGGCCGCTGTTCATTGTAAGATTCCCAATATCAAATATCAGCAGATATAGATTTACTGAAAACCTTCCCGATCTCCAAATGGTTCAAGACAAATTGAATGAAGAAAGCAACAATGTTGGTCCTCACAGGAAATTCAGAAAAAAAAAAACAATAGAATCTCCATTAAATCCTCAAAAGAAGAAACCAAGCAAAGAATCACACTAGGTTGGTAAGCTTTCGTCAGGGTAAGCTCAACTTTCAAAAACAATCGTATTAGCTCTAAAAGTGAAGGATCTCCAACCAATGTATCCTATTAAAAAACAAAAAAAAACATAAGAAAACTCAAATGACCATAAGCTGGTCATGTTGCAAGGATATCAGACAATCACTGGACATCACGACCGTCAATGTGGATTCTCAGAGATCAGTTGGCGTGACTAATTAGAAATGTTCAGATAGTATCGGTTCTGCAACGCCCATGATAGAGAACTCTGGCAAATCTTGAGAAAGGTCTACATCAAAAGCTCAGAGACTAACTATATTGATGTATGATCTCCAAAAATACTTTACCACCATTATTAAGATCGATCTTATACAATAGATCGGTCTTTAATAAATAAATGCCCTTACGCTAGCCACAGCTATAGCTATCCTTACCCGGTCTTCACATACTATAAGTTTCTTCTCGTCTTAGGATTCTTCGAAGTTTTTATGACATGTGAAATATACTGAGAGGCGACAAGCATCCAAAGTGGTGTCACCCATTTCACCATACACTATTTTATCCATGGCAAGGTGTGTCTCTAATGAGTTATCCTTTATTCCTTGATAAATTCGTTTTAAGGAAAGCACCATTGTTGACGCCATTGCTATCGAATAAATAATGCATCTATATTCCACCTGCCTTTACTACAATGCAATAAGTTGTTAACTTACATCAATCTTCTGTGACAGAGTAAGAAGTTGCACATTCAATATGAGGTCCGGTAAGAAAATTCAACTTCCCAAGGAAAAATCTCTAAATGATCAGATTGTTCTGTTTTTCAAAGTCTTATGCCATCAGATTCTTTTTCATTCTCTGAATGATGTTATTCCAAGTGGTCATAATGCCTGGGTCCAGTACCACATTCTAATTCAATATCAAATTAAACCTTATTCTATATAACATGACATAACAGGCAGTAACTACCCGATTTAGTTTCATTCTCCAAGTTAGAGGTGAGGATGCCGGGTTAAAAAGATTATCTCTACG
>OY735219.1:20548618-20613618 GCA_963457665.1 Thysanoteuthis rhombus | reverse complement strand
GAAAGAATGCATCAAGGTCACTGAAAACTGAACAATTGGATTATAGAAACCAGACTATCCCGAGTTCAAACCTCTAATAATTATTATTCATTATTTACTATTATTTGTTAATGTATTATATATAGTGTATTATATATAAATCATGATGAAGTCATCATGGTGACGTCATTACTATATTATCACTTACAAAAAAATTGTCTCTCAGAGTTAATATAAACGCAAACAAATTCCTTGAACCACCCTCCAACAAAATGTCATTGAAAATTAGCAATCGAAGTACTACTCTTTTTTCTCTCTGGACTTTGACATTTACAGATTCTTGCCCCTTCGACAATTTCACTGACATTCAGGCGACAATTTTAACTGATCACAGAATGCAGTTTCTCAAAGTGATCGGCATTCGTCGACTTGGAAGGACGCCAAGAAGCACTACACATGTTCTGACACGTATATCTAAAAAAAAAAAAAATAACGAACAGGAAGTGAAACAGCTTCTATCTATACCAAAGGTCGAAGCCATCATCATTAGTCTTTAAGCGTCCGTCGTTAGACATAGACCTTCCCAGGATTCACCATGCCTCTCTATCATGAGCGTTGCGGAGTCAGTACTTTCTGAACTTGTCTGGTTCTTCACTTCTTATTTTCTGTCGGTTGCAGTTTTGCATATGATCTCTTGGGATCCACGTTGTGGATCTGAATGTCCAGTGGTTGTCTCACGTTCTTGCAACATAACCAGCCCATTTCCATTTGTGTCTAATGTATTCTATGATATCTGTGACTCCCGTCTCCACTTTGCTAATCTTTTTATATCTTATAATCTTTCCATGTGATGCTGAGCATGACTTTCTGCTGTGCAGGTTGCATGAATCCCAGTTGAGGGTCAACCTTTTGGCTACATTCTATCTTATATCTCCATAGTTGACTACCGGCAAAAGGTATTAGCCGTATACCCTTATTTTTCAGGAATATTGGGATTTTCTTGTTCTTGAAGTTTGAGCTTGCCCAACCGAAAACTTGCCAACCTACGGTGGTTCTTCACTTGATTCCTTCTTCTTCTGAGAATTTCATGGAGATTTGCTGTCATAGGTTGATGCAGTGGTCTACTTTCTTTGTGATATAACAGGAACGAGCATCTAAAAACATCTCATTGGAACGTTGGTTTGATAGTTCGGTTCGTGTTTGGATACCCCATTTAAAATATGCTAAATTTAGCCGATTTTAGCGATTCTTAAAGACAGTTCTACCTATAAATAACAGACCATATTTAACAACACTGACTAAGAGTAAGATGACTAAGAGTAAGAGAGACATAAAAAGTCCAGAAATGTTGGGTGAAATGCCGACTTTTATTGACGAAGCAAGGAATGCTCAAGACGAGAGCCAATCATTCGCCTAATTAAGTCTTCGTGTTGTAAATAGAAGTCTTGAGCAACGTTCAAACAGGTGGGTTTTAATATATATATATACATATATATATATATATATATATATATATATATATATATATATATATATATATATATATATATATATATATATATATATATAAGTGTATGTTTATGAATCCCCCTCTGTCTATCAGTGGGATATGCAGACGGGCATTGGAGATTGGGAAATATGCTGTTACAGACAGGTAGATATGAACTGACATTCTTTCTCATATCTATCAATCTACAACTGTATATTCACACAAACACACACAATCAAAAATAAACACACACGACACACGCACATGCACCCCTACACACACATATATATATATATATATACATATATACACGTATGTGTGTTCCTGTTTAATATGTAGACAAACCCTTCATGAATGCTAATTTGGTTAAAGACCACGGACAAGGAATTCTTTTTTCACCTAAGATTTCCTGTTTCAGTGCGAAATAAATCTAGATTAGTAGATAAGGTATTCTAGACATGTCAAAAAAATTTGATTGAGTACTTTCGGCTGTTCACTTAACCATTTTCGAGATCTTGGAACCTAATGATTACGGGCAAAAACTGTGATTGTAGATTTTTTTTCCAAATCGATTTTTGTAAATCGACAATATGCTGTCAGGTGCATTATTCTCACCTATCGCATTTGGGGAAATATTCAAGTAAAATTTATATCTCTGGGCAAAATGTATTTAATCGTCAGTTGAATACATTCGAAATCCCAGTACCTAGCTTAAAGATATTTTTTAGCTTTGGGTCCTTGGTTTTAATAGCAAGGGCTTCAAAAATGTACGTCGTTTCAGTCCATTATTTCCCAATATCTGTCAATGTTATGGATGTTATTTTTCTTCAATTTTTTTTTCTAATTTTTAACACATAATTTGATATTATGGTATTATGCGTGAACCTCTCTTGGTGGGATCATACAACCGTTTTGAGGATTTGAAAACAAAAAAGTTATATTAATTTGGCTCCCAGCAATGCTGATCAAACACAACATCTCCTTAAGCTATGCTTTTGATATATAGCTTTTTTTTAATTTTAAGACCGTGTCATTATACATCTACTATATATATATATATATATATATATATATATATATATATATATATATATATATATATATATATATAAAATCAAAATAATTTTTCTCCAAAAATAAGAATAAAAACATTTTTAGGGTCTAGTGGGGTACTGATGCCAATTTTCCAGTCTGTATACAAAACAGTTTAGCCATGAGCGCTGAACAAACACGCACATAAACAAACACACGAGCAGATGTATATATGAAAAAAAAAAAAGGTTAGAATCTTTCGCTTCGATTAGCTGTGGTTATTCAATAGATAAATATGAGTTAGTACATCTTAAACTGAATCAAGTCTTCTCATTTCCTTTCAACTAATGAAAATGTTTGACGCAAATACACAAGGAACGTTTTTCCTGCCAGGATGTTGAAACAACTTGAAGAGTTATCATGGAGTCTTTTGAAAACAGCCGCTAACAGTGATTTTGCTTTTTTTATCAAAGGATGCAATTCCTTGAAATAGCATCAATTAATATAACTGCCACGAGAGAACGAGAAAGAGAGCTTGAAATAGCATCAATTAATACACTGTGTTATTTGCAACGAGAGAGAGAGAGAGAGAGAGAGAGAGAGAGAGAGCTATCAGATCACGTCGTCTTGCTTCTGTCAAGATTGTCTCGAAGACATTCTTCCTTGAATATGATATCGTAATTTGCGGCATTCAAGACGTTATTTTTTCATCTTAATCTCACCTTCAAATCTCCTTGCGTCCTACGCAGTGAAGGTCAGGCTTGTGATCGAGCTTTGGTTGTACTCATTTCAGTCCAGTGGGGTCCATGATGAGACAAGCTCTAAAAAAACGTTTTTTTTACAACATATTTCATGCTATATTTAGTGTGCATCCTTTATGCTGGTACGTTTTATATGCCACAAACCTCTCTCTCTCTCTCTCTCTCTCTCTCTCTCTCTCTCTCTCTCTCTCTCTCTCTTGCTATGTATATCATTGATTCAAGTTACACATTTGAAAAAAAAACATTCAAACATATTTAGTTATGACAACTCAATTTTAAGAAAACAGCACTTGAAATACGAATAAAATGATAATAATCTAGCCCTCATCCCTCTTTCAAGAGAACTCAACACCACCACCTGTGGACATAAAACCGGTAACAAGAAAATAAACCACTTATTCTCCATGGATGATCTTAGACTCTTAACAAAGGATGACTGTGAGCTAACGAGGCTGTTGCAAACGGTTGAGAAATTCAGTTATGATATTGGAATGAAATTCAGCCTCAGTAGGTGTGCAAAAGCAACTTCCATGCGAAGAAAACTGGCAGCAACAAAAGGTGTCCTTTTAGATCTGGACACAGCTATTCGAGAACTCGAACAGAAAGATGCCTATGAATACATCGGAATCAATGAAGGCACTGGAATCCAACGTGCAATCACAAAAGAAAGGACAACAAAAAAAAAAGAAGAGTACTGCAGAATGATTCGAGCTATCCATGAAACTGAGCTTAACTAAGATCTGCACTCAAGCCATCAACACTTTGGCAATTCCTGAAGTACAGCACAGCTTTAAGATCGTGAACTGGGACATACGCAAAATAGGTGCTAAAACAAGGAAACCCTTACCAACAGCGAAATGTCCCACCTGAATGCCAGTGCATGCCAAGTCATGATATCGTTGCCTGCCCTAAGTTTTTAACTGAAACTTGGTGTGCAATAAATACTATTAGACATCAAAAGAAAAATATAATAATAATAATAATAATAATATTGAACTCCCGGACAACAGCAAGATTAGGGCATTGACTGCACAAGACCGATACAAGTACCTAGGTGTCCTTGAATGTGACACGATAAAACGGGAAGAGATGAAGGAGAAAATTAAGAGAGAATACCTCAGAAGGATAAGGAAAATATTAGAAACCAAATCAAATAGCAGAAATCTAATAAAAGGAATGAACACCTGGGCTGTGTCAGTAGTTATGTATACAGGACCATTTCCTAGGATGGACAAAGGAAGAGCTCCAATCAATGGACAGGCGAACAAGGAAACTTATGACGATGCATAAAGCATTACACCCTAGGGATGATACAGATAGACTATACGTTAAGAGAAAAGAAGGTGGTAGGGGGCTCATCAGCATAGAAGATTGTGTCCAGAGAGCTAAAATAGTCCTAGAAAGAGATATGCAAACAAATAGTGAAGAAATCATAAAGAGCGCGAGGGATAGTGCGACAAACAATAAAGTAGAAAACAAAGAACAGTACAGCAAACTAGAAAAGAAAGATGGGAAGGGAAAAAATTGTACGGCGAGTTTAAAAGACAGATAAAAGATATAGCAGACGAGAAATCATGGACGTGGTTACGAAAGGGGAACCTTAAGAGAGAAACAGAATCGCTCATCATGGCAGCCCAAAACAAAAGCATAAGGACAAACTACGTAAAAACAAAAATCGACAGAACACAGACAAACAGCAAATGCCGCATGTGCGGTGAAAGAGATGAGACAGTAAACCACATAACTAGTGAATGTAGTCAACTCGCCCAGAAGGAGTATAAGCATAGACACGATAGAGTAGCAACGATGATACACTGGGAACTAAGTAAACAAATGGGATTCAACCATGGGGAAAAGTGGTATCAGCACAAGCCAGAGGCAGTTTTGGAGAATGACAACCACAAACTACTGTGGGACTTTGACATCCAAACTGACCACCTCATCCAGGCAAGAAGACTGGACTTAGTAATAGTAGACAAAAAAAGGAAGGCCTGCCAAATAGTAGACGTTGCTGTACCTGCGGACCATAGAGTAAAAAAGAAGGAGGGTGAAAAAAGGGAAAAATACCAGGACCTAGCAAGGGAGTTAAGGAAGATGTGGAACATGAAAACCAGGGTAGTACCGGTCATAGTGGGAGCACTAGGAACTGTCCCCAAAACGCTGAGGGAGAGACTGGAGGAGATCAGGATTAGGGGAAGGATAGAGACCGTACAGACCACAGCACTACTGGGAACTGCACGGATACTGAGGAAGGTGCTAGAGATATAAGTACTGCAACGAATTGTATCTCTGTCATGATATGCGAAAGAGAGAGGAGACGTTAGCTGAAGACCTGAGGAGACTTATTGTCACTCAGCCTTCAGCGATAACCACTGGGCAACCGGTGTGAAACTGTAAATCGCAGAATTACTGCGACCTATGATTACTAGGAGAGGAGGGCTGGAGACTTGAGGAGACTTGCTGTCACTCAAACTCCAGCGGTTACCACCAGGCAACTGGTGTGAGATTCCAAATGATAATAATAATAATAATAATAATCTGCACGTGGATGGTTTTCCTTGCGATTCCGATAAGTTTTCACCTGGATGAATTGCCCACTGCCAGATTCTGCCTAATGAAAAAGACAAAAAAAAAAAAAGTTGAGAGAGTGGTCTGTTGTTTCTTGGAGCTGCACGTGGGTAAGTGGAATTAAATTTATAATTTATAATTTAAAATTAATAACTCTCCACCCCCCCCCACCGAGATAAGAGGTGTCTTATGGGAAAGTAATGCCTAGCTACCCCTCCCCCGAGTATGAATGAATGGAGTCTGTCCACCACTGACCGTTAGGACCCCTCAGTAGATATAAGCTAGCAGGGGGAAATCCACCGTGGGGGAAGAACACAGATTGCGAGACAGAGGGTAGAAGCAGCATACTAATCTTTCGGCAAAGAGGTACATTTCTTTCCTTGAATGATTTCTGGTGATTGACTTTGAAAACTAACTCAGACTAAACTCTTATATGTATATTGTCTCAATAATAATAATAATAATAATAACAATAATTTTAATAATTTTAATTATAATTATAAGTGGTAGTTGTAACATTTGGACCGCAGGCCCCTACCCTGAATGAGCCCTGTGATGATTTTCGAAGGTTCAAAAGATATTTTACTTTAGGCTTTAAGTGACTATTCTTGATATTTTGATGATTTTCGAAGGTTCAAAAGATATTTTACTTTAGGCTTTAAGTGACTATTCTTGATATTTTGATGATTTTCGAAGGTTCAAAAGATATTTTACTTTAGGCTTTAAGTGACTATTCTTGATATTTTGATTTTCGAAGGTTCAAAAGATATTTTACTTTAGGCTTTAAGTGACTATTCTTGATATTTTGATGATTTTCGAAGGTTCAAAAGATATTTTACTTTAGGCTTTAAGTGACTATTCTTGATATTTTGATGATTTTTGAAGGTTCAAAAGATATGTTACTTTAGGCTTTAAGAATGATTATTCTTGACATATTGATATTTCTACTTCTGAGATGGTTTTCCTTGCGATTCCGATAAGTTTTCACCTGGATGAATTGCCCACTGCCAGATTCTGCCTAATGAAGAAGACAAAAAAAAAAAAAGTTGAGAGAGTGGTCTGTTGTTTCTTGGAGCTGCACGTGGGTAAGTGGAATTAAATTTATAATTTATAATTTAAAATTAATAACTCTCCACCCCCCCCCCACCGAGATAAGAGGTGTCTTATGGGAAAGTAATGCCTAGCTACCCCTCCCCCGAGTATGAATGAATGGAGTCTGTCCACCACTGACCGTTAGGACCCCTCAGTAGATATAAGCTAGCAGGGGGAAATCCACCGTGGGGGAAGAACACAGATTGCGAGACTTATACTAAGTCAAGACTTAGAAGATTTAAGGGAGACGTATGATCCCCAAGGTTGTTAATTTCACGCAGACGAAGCTTAGTGCTAATTTTTAGGCCTGAATTTAGGAGGGGATGGTCATACCACCAAATAGATATATCTGTGCAGCAGAATGGCCTATCCACGTAAGGTCGTACCATGGGTTGTAAGAACTGGTGGAACTCTGAGAATGCCACTGAACTCATTGCCCTCAACGAACCCACCAAGGTCTGGTGCTACCTTAAAAGAACCAAAAAGAGCTGGTGGGGCTCTTCGGTTATTTCTGAACCACATCGGTCTTAACCAACCCACCAAGGTCTGGCGCTACCTCAAAGAACCAAAAAACCCCTATCATGACAGTACAACCAAACCATTTTACCGCAAAAAACGGGGCACAAATTCAAGATTTGTGTGTCGTAACCGGCAGGTGTTCCCTTGTTAGCCACCAGGAGGGACCCGGTCGTCATCCTGTGACTGCTGGCCAAAACTCCGGCTCGTGTACCCTTAATGGCCTTCAGGAGGGACACAGTCGTCACATAGCTACTGTTGGCCAAGACTCATATACCTCTAACGACACCCAGGGAAGGCGCGGTCCTCTCGGAGTGACTGCTATAAAAAACAAGAGAAAGAGATGGACAAGGGAGGAGAATAGGCTAGTTATGTATTGTTACTTTAAAAGCAAGCCTTCAGTGCGATCTTATAGGGAGCGTATGCTCCAAATATGGAGGGAAAAATCTGATGTGGAAGTATCGAACCAACGCCTTGCTGACCAAGTAAAGCAAATTCAAAAGAAGAAATGGCTGTCTGAGACTGAACTACTAGAGATTCGCATTAATGTAGAGAGAGGTTCAGGTGACACATCTGAAGAATGCCCCCCCAGCACAATTAGTACCAATAACAAAACTAGAATAACTCCCCATGAGACCCCCACAGTAAGCTATGTATCAGAGGGTGACGACGAGGCACCAACGGAAGAAGAGAACACCAAAATACAAGCTTTGAAAGAGATCATGCGAGGAGAGAAAACAACACTCCCCTCCCTAAGAGACAAAGACAGAAAGAAAGTCGGAGAAGTGACCGAGCAGGTCAACTGCCTCTTACAGCACATAGAAACAAACACCCTCCTAGAACTTAACAACCTAATTTACGCAGGGGCGAAAATGGTAGCACAAAGCTTTACAACACAAGATAGGAGCCCGAGCAATAATAGGGAAGGGAAACCCAACTGGGAGAGAAGGTTACAAAGGCAGATCTCCCAACTACAGAGAGATGAAGTACTGCTTAGAAATACACCACACACAGACAGACCACGAGTAAGACTTTATAACAAATACAAGGTAACGCAAAAAGGCATCGCCACTGTAGTCGAAGAGTTACACCAGAAAAGACTAGCCAAAGAGGCAAGACTAAAAAGATACAGACTAAGAACGGCCCAATACACACAAAACCGCACATTCCAAAACAATGAGAAAAAGTTTTATCGAGATTTAAATGGGGAAAGAAGGCAGGACATGAAACCAGATGCCACAGAGGCCAAGAACTATTGGGAAAGCATATGGGGGCACCCAAAAAGACATAACGTAACACCGCAATGGTTAGGAAACATGAGAAAAGAACTAGGAGATATAGACAAGGGAGAACCAATAGTACTGAATGAAACCACATTGAAACATACTCTTAGGAAAGTAGCCAACTGGAAAGCACCGGGTCCCGACGGGATCCATGGGTATTGGTTCAAAAAATTTACCACGTTACACGGCAGACTCACTCACCTACTCCAAAATTGTCTGAATGAAGGCAAAGCACCAGAATGGATGACTAAAGGCAGAACCACCCTCATCCAAAAAGACCCGGGAAAGGGGAACATAGCAAGCAACTATAGACCAATCACTTGCCTACCACTTATGTGGAAAATCCTGACCGGGCAAATAGCAGAGAGAATATACATGTCAATGGATAGAAGGGGGCTACTACCAGAAGAACAGAAAGGATGTAGGATAGGAACCAAAGGGGCAAACGATTTACTCTACATAGACCAGATGATCTTAAAAGAAGTAAGGAAAAGGAGAAAGAATATCGCAATGGGATGGATAGATTACAGAAAGGCATACGATATGATCCCACATAGCTGGATACTCGAATGCCTTAGAATGTTCAAAATTAGCGAACCGGTGGTTAAATTCATTGGTAATTCAATGGAAGACTGGAAAGTAGATTTGACAGCTGCAGGGGACAAACTAGCCGAGGTAGGGATAAAAAGGGGGATCTTCCAAGGGGACTCGTTGTCCCCACTGTTATTTGTTCTAACAATGATACCGCTTAACAGAATCCTGAAAAACAGCAAAGGATACCACTTCTCTAAAACAAAAGGAAAGGTCAACCACTTAATGTACATGGACGATATTAAATTGTTCGCGAAAAACAGGGGAGAGCTTGAGACTCTGTTCAACGAAGTAAGGGAATATAGTGAGGACATAGGAATGGAGTTTGGGATAGAAAAATGCGCAATAATGGTGATGCATAAAGGAAGGCTTTCAATGACTGAGGGAATTGAACTTCCGGACAACAACAAGATTAGGGCATTGACTGCACAAGACCGATACAAGTACCTAGGTGTCCTTGAATGTGACACGATAAAACGGGAAGAGATGAAGGAGAAAATTAAGAGGGAATACCTTAGAAGGATAAGGAAAATATTAGAAACCAAATTAAATAGCAGAAATCTAATAAAAGGAATGAACACCTGGGCTGTGTCAGTAGTTAGGTATACAGGACCATTCTTAGGATGGACAAAGGAAGAGCTCCAATCAATGGATAGGCGAACAAGGAAACTTATGACGATGCATAAAGCATTACACCCTAGGGATGATACAGATAGACTATACGTTAAGAGAAAAGAAGGTGGTAGGGGGCTCATCAGCATAGAAGATTGTGTCCAGAGAGCTAGAGTAGTCCTAGATAAATATGTGCAAACAAATAGTGAAGAAATCATAAAGAGCGCGAGGGATAGTGCAACAAACAAAGTAGAAAGCAATGGAACGGTACAGCAAACTAGAAAAGAAAGATGGGAAGGGAAAAAATTGTACGGCGAGTTTAAAAGACAGATAAAAGATATAGCAGACGAGAAATCATGGACGTGGTTACGAAAGGGAAACCTTAAGAGAGAAACAGAATCGCTCATCATGGCAGCCCAAAACAAAAGCATAAGGACAAACTACATAAAAGCTAAAATCGACAGAACACAGGCAAACAGCAAATGCCGCATGTGCGGTGAAAGAGATGAGACAGTAAACCACATAACTAGTGAATGTAGTCAACTCGCCCAGAAGGAGTATAAGCATAGACACGATAGAGTAGCAACGATGATACACTGGGAACTAAGTAAACAAATGGGATTCAACCATGGGGAAAAGTGGTATCAGCACAAGCCAGAGGCAGTTTTGGAGAATGACAACCACAAACTACTGTGGGACTTTGACATCCAAACTGACCACCTCATCCAGGCAAGAAGGCCGGACTTAGTAATAGTAGACAAAAAAAAGAAGGCCTGCCAAATAGTAGACGTGGCTGTGCCAGCAGACCATAGAGTAAAAAAGAAGGAGGGTGAAAAAAGGGAAAAATACCAGGACCTAGCAAGGGAGTTAAAGAAAATGTGGAACATGAAAACTAGGGTAGTACCAGTCATAGTGGGAGCACTAGGAACTGTCCCCAGAACGCTGAGGGAGAGACTGGAGGAGATCGGGATTAGGGGGAGGATAGAGACCGTACAGACCACAGCACTACTGGGAACTGCACGGGTACTGAGGAAGGTGCTAGAGATATAAGTACTGCAACGAATTGTAACTCTGTCATGATATGCGAAAGAGGGAGGAGACGGTAGCTGAAGACCTGAGGAGACTTATTGTCACTCAGCCCTCAGCGATAACCACTGGGCAACCGGTGTGAAACTGTAAATCGCAGAATTACTGCGACCTGCTAGTACTAGGAGAGGAGGGCTGGAGACTTGAGGAGACTTGCTGTCACTCAAACTCCAGCGGTTACCACCAGGCAACTGGTGTGAGATTCCTAATAATAATAATGATAATAATAATATTTACACTTTAATTTCACTTGATAATGACCAACAGCAGTTGAAAGATCTTGAACGAAATTTAAATCCATTTTATAAAAGGATTGTATGCAAGCAAGAGCAATTAACCGAAAAGTTAAATAGAGTTTGTCGGTTATTTTTAATAATATGTGTTTGAATATATATATATATATATATATATATATATATATATATATATATATATATTTCATGGCTATAAATCATAAGCCAACCAGCAAAGACAAGACCACGGTTGAATGGCACCAAACGACGTCCGGGTTTAGTTCATCATCTCTTCTTTCCGACTGCATCGTTTATATTGTATAGCAAAGTTTAGCCCCATCGAGGATAGAGACTTTAAAGAATAAAAAAATAAAAAAAAATAAAAAACAGAATAAAAAAACTTATTTCGACGAAAAATTGAAAATTTTCCTTCTCATTGGACTGCTGTCATCAATAATGATGGCGATTACATTACTGAGAGAGACTATTTGATCAAACTTCACTGGTATTCGTTTTTATCTACTTTTCGGAAATACGTCATTACTTTCCGAGCATCCTAATATATATATATATATATATATATATATATATATATATATATATATATAATTGTGTCATCCACGGACAACTGTTTCGATATATTACATCTCCTCAGTGTGGCTAGAGACTTTCCATTATCCCGTCCAGTACCACGAAGCAGGATTGAAACCTTCGCTTCAGACCCAAAGGCCGATATCCTACCCCTATATTTATTTGCACATAAATTCCCCATCCACCAGAGTGTTCTATTCCTGTGGAGGAGCATTGCATAAGCTTACAATGGATGAGTTAACTCACTTAAAGAGTACTCAACCCTGAATATAGGAGCATTATATATATATATATATATATATATGTGTGTGTGTGTGTGTGTGTGTGTGTGTGTGCAAGTAGTACTCCATTGCACACATCATGGCGTGTTATTCAACCTTGGAAGACCCTTCCAAAAAGCCTCCGCTCAGGTAGTCAAACTAAGTCAAGCCATTCATCCGTATGAAAGTACACATCAGGTTCGTGCAAATGTTCCCATTGAAAAATCAGTTTTCGTTCCCAGTTATCCTATTTCAAAGACTGTAATTCCTTGATACAGCATTTATTAATTCATCACGTTGTTTTTCAACGGAAGAGAGCAATCAGACCATGTCGTTCTCAGTTGGTCAGGAGTGCCTCAAAGATTCATTGTACGTTAACGTTCTTAGTGTTCTTGCTGATGCTCACTCAGTATTATTTTCCTATTACCGTCTTCACGCTTGGTAGGACTAAGCCGTCCGTGCTTTGCGTATCATATATCTTGTTCACCAGCTCTTCTGTCTCCAGAGAGTCTTTAAGATTCCCAATCAACCACTTTTCCTACTTTTTGGTTGGTCTCTCTTTTCCTTTTTTCTTTTTTTTTTATTTCCCAATCAAATGCTATTTACTCGCTGCTGAAGGGTAATTGACCTGAGCAAAAAGCTGCGATAAAAAGTAACTAATAAAATTAAGATGAAAGAAAAAAGTTGTCAAGAAAATGTTGTATGAAAAATAATAAACATCCATTTTTGTGAATTAGGAAGCCGATCCCTTGTTGTATGGTTTTCGTTTTGTTCTGAAATAAATACAAATCGTATGAATTTCGTCGTCAAAATATTTATGTCATTGATAATGGATTGTTCACTCTTTCAACTTCTTTAGATTCAGGTTTTTGGGTGTTCCTTTTATCTCATTGGCAGTCCTGGTATGGACAATTGGATAATTATGTTTTCGTTTTTTTCTCTCTCTATCTCAATCGACGTTTCACGTTCATTGCATTCAAAGACTCGTGTTTGTGTTTCTAACTCATAAAAGTCATCTTTAACTCATTTTTGTTCATTTTTTCTTCTTCATTATAATGTCACTTTATTATGTCACGTTTTAGAGTTTCCAACAATTTTAACATCAACGAACTATTTTATCATGTAATTACTGGTCTTAATTCTTTGGTAAAAATAACTCCTTTTCTCCTACCTTTTTGACATTTAAGGTGACCGAAAAGCCTTGCTTAGCGTAACTAAAAGCCTAAGAAAAAACTCTCATATTTCGCGCTGCTGTCAGATACCCCGATGTGATGGTGGCATAACGATTTACAGTACGGAGAATTAAATCAGCCGACATCTGATTATAGTTTTTTTTTTTTTTCATCAAAGACTGTCATTACTTGATATAGCATCAAATAATTTATTATGTTATCTTCAACCGAACAGGGGGAGAGATATCATCCGATCATGTCGTTCTTGTCAGTGCCTCAAAGACTCTCAAACATTCACGTTTCAGGCTCTCTAATTGATACCCACTCAGTAGATGAAAGGAAACCAGATTCTCACTTACGCAGTCGGATTTCAGATGCAGGGTCGGGGGTCTGACGTATTGTCAGTCGGATAATTCCAGAATTTTCCGGCTGATAGGACGCATTTTCCCCGAGAAGTGCCATAATAATCACCATGCACTCGAAAGTCAAGCTGCCCACATTAATGAACCCCCAGTAAGCTATTTAATCCGAAAATATTCTCTTCGAAAAGAGCTTGCTAATCATAAGATGCGTCTTACCACTTGTAGCGTCTCATCAACCGGGAAATAAGTTGTTTTCTCTATAAGTCTGACTTGAATGACATTTTAAGCTCATGGCATTTAAAGATTCTATTTTCTCCTCCTGTCAAAACGTATATGGTACATGAAATCACTTTACATTATTACAAGCACCAAATCTAAAATTTGATCATCTCAAAATAGGTTAATACCTGCCAGCCGAGGGCTGACAGGTATATACCATTTACTGAAAAGACTGGGGTAACACAATCTTCCTACTTAGCCTGACACGACATACGTATATCAAGCTCCCTCTTGACCGTATTTTCCCGATTGATAAGACGCTACAATTGGTAAGACGCATCCTATGTTTAGCTAAGCTTCTATCTGAGAAAAAAAAATATCAGATAGCTTACCGTACTAGCGTTGGTGAAATCATCCCTACAACTTGAACTTCGAGTGCTAAGAGACAGGGTAGTTTTTAAGGGTATTTTTTTCAGCGTGGGAGGCGTCTTATAAACACGGTAAATAAATAAAGAATTGTTATAAATTTGTTTTTGTGTTTTTTGATTTTTTAAAAAATAATTTTTCTACAATCCAGTGAGCTAGTTCTGTTTTGAAAAATTCCCTGAATAATATCAACCAGGTAATCCATATCCCTGGACAATACCACCCTAGTTCACTGAGAGGAAGAGAACTAGGGGCACACCCTGATATCTGTGACAAAAAAGTAAGTTGTATTGTATTTTGCAATTTTGGGCCGGCAAAGTATCTTACTTCACCTTGTAAAACCCGTCACCATAGATAATCACGCCCCGGCTGAGCTTCATTTCAAATGAAGATGCATTGTTCTACGTGTTCTATTACATATACTAATAGGTATAACGACTACATTTCCATAGATAATACGCAATTGGAATTTGTAGCTCAGAATTTTCGGATTATACGTAGTAAAATGCGTAAAGTACGGAAGGAGTTTCAGGGATGTTTTTTATGTTGCGAGAGTGCAAGGAGAATGGATAGCAGCGCTGATATTTCAATGCATACGATGTCTGTTCGGAAAGTATCGCTATTTGATAATAACGAAAGAAAAATCCCCACCTAAGGCAATGGCACTTTGTCCCCTTAAAAGTACACCCTATGGGACCTCACGCACTTGTCTGTGCGTTCCTTTGACTTTTCAAAACAGTCTGCAAAGACCTCTTTTGGAATTGCCATCAGCTGCCTCTTCACGTTCACTCTTGACCTTGCTCAAGGCCTGAAATCTCTTCAGGAAAAGCCAGAGGTTGCTAAGTGCTAAATGTGATCCGATGTCTTGCTAAGAAGCCGTACACGAGACGTGAAGGAAATTCATCGTGAATGCAACGGTCACACAGAGCACAAGCTCACTTAGTGGTGTCTCTCTGCCGACTGGATAACTCCACGAAAAAATGTCTGTTCATGCATGTGCAGTAAGGTCCCTTCTGATTCGTCGCAAACCTTCATCAGAGTAGGGCAATCGGTTCGCGAGATATTCAAAAAAGTTAGATACTTTCCGAATAACCTTGTACTCTGCTGCATTGTCTGGGGGAACGGGACAGTTGGTGAGTTGTTCGGGAAAGGTTGCAAATGAAAGATGCGCTAGGATACACACCCACCCGTACATTTTGAAGATCATTCAGAAATTAAAAAGCTTGGTTTTCTCTTTTTTTTTTTGTCGTCTGCTTTTTTAGTATAAAGGCAAATCGAATGGAAATTATCATGTTTTGATTAGACATTTTCGTTCTGATTGCATCAGATTCAGTTTGTGCGACCTTTCTCTTCCTTTTGCTTGTTGAATTCGTTTTTGGTTGTCTGTATCTGTTTTCAGCCAAATTCCATGTTATCAGCAAAATTTACTGATATCAGCAAAATTTCCTTTTATCAGCCGAATGTTCCCGACCAGTGTCATATCGAGCGACCGATTATTCACACCTACAACGAAATCTATGTTTGAAAAAAAAAAAAAAAAAGAAGCTGACTTTCATCTTCGTTGGGGTGGGGGTGCAAGAGATAGCCGTGTGCACTTTCGAGGAGTGGAGGTCAGTGGAGGAGTGAGGGTTGGGGGGTCAATAGTTATCAGCTTTGAAAAGGGAATCAGCGAAACGTATTCAAAATTCCAGATGTTTCTATCAGTTTAGAGCAGTGATGACGAACCTCTTTATCACGATTAGTCGAAGTTGCAAAAAAAAAAGAAAACAAATCCAGTAATTGGAGTGTCAATCAAATATATTTCAGTTTCTTGGTAAGTGCTCGTTGATAAGATAGATAAGATAAGTCTATTTTCCTAATATATTTATAAAACTAGGAGTTGGATACAACACTACTTGAAATTTGAAAAAATACTCATAAAACTAGGATAATGAAATGAAATTTAGAAAGTTGTTTTTTTTTTCAAAGTCGATTGCGTGTCAACGTCAACCCACAGCATGTCACTGTTGAAACACTTGGTATAGGTTCGCAATCACTGGTTTGGTGTATGTAAAAAAAAAAACTCTTCCAATACTCACTCGTATCGTCACTTGGTCTGAACCCTCTCTAAAACCCCTAATTTCTTTTTTCTGTACACAGATAGTTCAAAGTCTTCCCCTAAATCCTCTAAGTATCCATACCAAATTCAGTTGGGCTGACACAGTGACAGACGGAACCAATCGATTTATTATAGTTAGATTATTTGCCAATTTGATGGAAATTAAGTCCCTGCACGGAGACGGATTCAGGATTTTGAGCGGCGAAGTGGGGGGGGGGAGAAAAAAGACAAATATCATTACACTCACATTTGTCACAGCTTTTTATTTATGAAGTACATTATTCTAAATCTATGAATTAGGGCAGCCATTCTCAACCCATGAGTCGCGCCACATTAGTGTTCCAAGAAGCATCCGTAGGTGCGCTGCGAGTGTCAAGTACGGTCTATCATGCCTCAAACAAATGTCGTATGATAGTTCCCACTTTGGATATGATAATAACTGACCCTCACAGTCAATAGCTGAACAACCGTAACGTCAAAATTTGGATTCATGTAAAAAAGTTTCTATCGAACAATAAATATGGTCAGAATAAATTCTGTTCATGACATCAACGGCGTTTTCCACGGAAAACATCTAAGATAGATTTTAAAAAACATCTAGAAATATCAAGATACTGAAGAAAGCGGACATTATTAACAAACCCTTCAAAGTAATGTTTGAAAAAGTTCAAAAGTGTTTGGTTTTTGTTTGTTTTTTGGGGTTTTTTTTTCAAATATGAAAAACAAAATTTCAGAAGAAGTCTAGCGGATGCTAGTTTTCATGTCTGAGGACAAATCAGTATGGCCAGGAGTACTGGAACATACTGATAAATGCACAAAAGCATATAAAAGATGATAGAACCTTCAACGTTCAGGCTTGTTTTATTTTTTTTTAAATGAAAAATTGAAATTTTCTCTGAAAAATCGATCCTCACCGGGCGCCTCTCAATCGTAATCACGGATCATACTAGCCTAGACTCAGGAAATACAACTTCAGGTAAGCAAATTTTCAGTTTTTATCGGGTATATTCATGCGTGGGTGGATCTGCGCGGGTATGAAGTAAGGGTGACTGTGTACATAGATAAATGTGTGTCTTCTTATCTTTATGTGCCTTCGCCAGATACACCCATGTCCTTAATGTAAATATTTTCACCGCACCAGACTGGCTTTTGCCTCTGGTGAGGTACAAAAAGTCTTGAGAGCTCTTGGGTGACGAAAATTCATCAGAAGGTGCGCACCCCCTTTAAGATGCAAGCCCCATGCCTGGGGAGGCCATGCTATAGAGAATCGGGAGTGAAATTCTAATGGAGTTTGGGGGGGGGGGGGGGTTTGCAGAGACGAAATTTTCAGTTGGCTGAAGAACGAAGGAGGGGAAGGGGGAAGGGAAGAATTTCTAATAGAAAGGAATAAGAAAGAAAACGAGAAGATAAAAATTACTAAGGAAAAGGAAAGACATAAGAAAGAAAGAAAGAAAGAAAGAAAGAAAGAAAGAAAGAAAGAAAGAAAGAAAGGAAGGAAAGAAGGAAGAAAAAAGAAAGAAAGAAAGGAAAAAGAATAACTTTCGTGAGAAAAGAACGAATGAAAGAACTTATAAGAGACATAAGAAAGAAAGGGGGTTTAGGGAAGAAAGAACGGATGGAATAACATTTAAGAGACATAAGAAAGAAAGAAAAAAGAAAGAAAGAAAGAGAGTGGGGGACAAAGAAAGTGTAAAAAAGTAGGAGAAAAATAATGAAATATAAAGAGCGAAAGAAAGAAAGGGTTTATGCTGTAGAAAAACAAGTAAAAGGCAACATCGTAATATTTTAGAATGTTGTTTAGAATCTTCAGATCAAAATGGTGTCTGTCCTATTTTCTCGCCTAGAGACCGTTTTGATGTTTATATGAAAACAGGTGGATTGAAGAATGCAAGAGCAAGAGTCAGGTGAAAGTGAGGACGAAGGGGAACACACGTAAGAAAAAGATATCAACAAAGGCAAATAAAGGTTAACACACATAAACACTCGATGTTGTTTTTCGAGAAACTCTTCAAAAGTACGTAAAAATAAATTCTAAACAGCCCAATCTCTAATTTCAATCTCTCGTAATACTACCATTCACGGTTTGTGCACCTGCCAAAGAGTTGTAGTTATTAAGGGTGACTGGTTCGATTCTTACTTAGTGACCCATTATTGTGCCAGGCTTTAGCCTTTTTATCCTGGAAAGACCCCCCAAAACAGTCACAATAGAAACCATCATCATATCTTTGATATTTTTTCGAAGTTCCATTGCAATTTTCGAATCACTCTTTTTGAATCCACTCCTTAGTTCTAATGAAATAATTTTGGTAACGGCATAGTTCAAAGAGGAGGAGATTTGATATCGAACTCAATGCCCACCGAAGGCTACCTTCAAGCGGGTGTAATTCGAAATTAATGCCAACACAGTAGTTATGTCCGAAATGTGAATATATACTCTCCATCGCTTGCCTTGTGCCTGAGTGAGTTGCGTATTTTCCGGATGGTTCCGACGTTTTAAATGCTGATTTCCATGGCTGGCAAACATCAGACATTTGGAAAACTGGCGCTGTAAAATCAGCCCAGCCATATTTGTCAGAATTTTGGAGGCTGATTTTCAAAACTAGCAAGACATTGTTTGGGGTATATTGACGCATTACGGTATTTCTGCCTTAATTTTACTTCATTTGGCTTCGTACCAAGCTCAATAAATAGTTAGACAGGCCTTGTAGCTCGGATAGTTGCGGAATTACCTTCTGGTATTGTTCGAATCGAGTCATAAAACCAAGATTTTGAATGTTATATTCTTTTCCTTTCTTTTTTCAAGAGAACAGACTCTCGACATTTGGAAGACTAGCATAATATGATTTTCGTATCCTCTTTTACACCTATTAGACCTTTGGTCGTACAGGGCTAAGTTTCATCATCACCATCACCATCTTTTAGCAGCAGTAGCTTTTTAAAACCCGTCTTTGGACATAAAACTTCCGAAAATTGAACCCGTGTAAGTAATGCACCATGTTATCCCTGTCGGTCACAATTGATGGCTCTACGAGTCGTGGTGTCTATCAGTTGTTTGAGATACTTGCAACATGGACCGCCCATTGCCATTTGTGCTTTCTTATAGATTCTATGACATCCAGCATTCAAGAGCAAAATTATCCAATTTGTTTTGAAAAAGAAGGGTCAACAAACTATTCACCTCCGCCTTGATAGTCGCCTAAAACATGGAAACCAATCGAAAGATTGACTCTCGAAAGATCAACATCGACTACCTCTGCTTTTCCCCTATCTGTTAATCTCTCAGCGATCAACGTCCACAGTGAGAAATGGATTTCAGTAGAGTCACAAACGACCTTTCTACCGTTGGATCCATGAATGGTTCTACGATGATGAAAAACGTCTTCTACGTCTGAGTTTGTTTTTTTTTTAAAGGTTAGGGTACTTACAAAAGAGCATCTTCTCAAGAACATGTTCCATGCCATTCGGGATGAACTCTTTCCAGAATGTTCTCCTGGCAAGTACAATCTTGACATTTTTAAATCCAGAGTAAATAAGTGCCTTACCCAATCTTATTATTTCTAATCTCCATTTCAAACATGTCACGTTTTGGTGTTCCCAACTTATAATTCTTACATCAAGAAACTATCATTTCACTGTTTGTTCACTTCTTACTTACCTTTTGATGTGAAAAGAAGTCAAAGGGTTTTATTTAAGATGACCAAAAGTAAAAAAAAATAATTTGAAAAAAAAAACGTATCTCGACTAGTTACCAGTCGTTATCAATCTATTACAGCTAAGTTCGATTCTCGTCGTACGTCTCGCTTATGTGACCTTCTAATAAAACAAGTTTAATGACGAATATTCGATTGACACCATAAAAAAATACTTTGTCTCTCGAATCGGTATCTCTTGACGGAGTTGATTAGAGTATCATTTTTTACATGGAATATTGAAAATTAAAAAGTATGTTTCATCCAGCGTAAATAAATTCGTAAATGGATAAACCATTATTTTGAACTAGTAATATTTTGTGAATCATCAAAATACTAGCATAGTGCCCGTAGAAAATAACAGAATCATTTTTGCTATCTATGGATACATTAATATTAAAGAATATTTTCTTTTTTTGGAAGATCGTTTTCATTCAAATAAGTCTTTGATCAGCTTTAAAAGACAGGAAAAGAGTTAGAGCTTTAGTTCAGTGAGTTTACTGTGTCTGTGTGTCAGCTACAGCAGTCAGTCACAGAGTCAGCTACTGACCACACAGTCACATGTCTACCTCTCTTGAATCAGTTTGTAAAAGAGGAATAGAGGAAAAATTTTGTCTTTACCGTGATGTGAATAGACAAACAAACATACCAATAAACAAATTTTGTGACTATGGTCCATCTATGCGTAGACTAGCATAGCATATTTCAAGAATGACAAGATTATTCACGCATGGATCGGAACAAAGCATCTGTGCACTCTGCCTAGAATAGGAATGTCACCCCCACCACTTCTGTCTGGGATCAACGTGTAGCATCTTTAGGCTGATTGAGAAGCATTACACACAAAAATATCATTGTTCGCTTACTTAAATTGTTGTTCGGGCGACGATTCACGTCATATCAATTGCTTAGTAATATGTGACGTTATGACGTCATCGAGTTACACACAAAATATATTTATGGGTAAACATTGCATTTTATATAAGTGGATACTAGTTATTTGGTCTTATTTTGGTACATCACAAGAATTCACCATGGAATTTCTAGGGGTCTCCACGTAGAAATAATTTTAGATTCTTGCTGTGTTAAATGATATATATATATCAACGTCATATTAATCATCAGTCTTCAAAATATCAATGATACACATATTAATAGCTCTATGCTTGAGAGCTGCCTTATTTATATATATCAGCGCTCAGTTTTGTGAACGAGGGTATGACGTCATCATAAGCTGCTGACGTCATTACTTCCTAATGCCGCCGTTTTTAGGAAATATTTGCCATCTGCAATGAACGAAATAATATGTTCTATTTTCGTCTTCTATTCGGGGATTTTGTTTCTCAGGGTCACTGACAGAGCTATTCATTAATCGATTGATGGAAGCCATACAGCCGTTCAGAAAGTCTCACTTATGGTTAGGTGCAATTGAATCAGAGAAGTGCAGGAGGCCGGGTGGTTAACAGAGTGGAATATGGAAACGGCGAACCGAGTTCAAACTTCGTCGTAGACAATCTACATTCAATGACCTTGGGGAAAAAGCCTGACTGATTATTACCTTTCCCGCGTAAAATTCAAAATATTTCGCTCCACTATGTTTATCTGGGGACCCCAGAACGACATTTTTTTTTCATCACGAATTTTGGAATTTTCTCTGATAACAGTTTTTTTTTTTTTTTTTTTTTTGCTTTGTTTGTTTTTTCAACTTTTTTTTTTTTTAAACCTTATCTGTGAATTTTTTTTTTTTAAATTTCATTTTCGTATGAAAGCAGAAAACGTGACCCTGGCAAACTATTGTATTATGTTTAACTATAAAGGATATGTCAAGTTTAGAGTCTAGGTTCATTGTTTAGGGTTAGTCTTTAGGGTTACGATAATGGATCAAATGAAAGCAGCTTGTCATTATCGCAATGGTAGTTTTGCCTCTCAGTAGTTTATATCTTAATTTAACACGGTAAAGGTAACCATCGTCAACGGCATGGTATGGTAAAATATATGGGTAAAATAGCAAGCCGACAGAGGTCAACCCTTCGTCTAGACTTGTGAGAGACTGGGGAAACGGACAGAGTACGGAATATGTTTAAAAAAAAAGGGCGCGGTTAATGGGGCTCTGGTGAAGCTTCTACGGGCCTCGAAAGTGAGAAGTGGATTATAACAAACGCTCTCGTGAGACAACCCTGCAACACCCTCGATGGCATAATGGTGAATCATTAACTTATTCAACTTTTACTTATTACTGAATCGGTGGTCCGACGATTGTTACCTTTTTTGCGTTAAATTCAAGGCATTTTTTTTTTCAGCGGCAAGACTTCCACTGCGATGATGATACGTCCGCTGCTTTCAACACTAAACCTAAACACAAACGCTAACATTAAACACAAACGCTAACACTAAACACTAAGCCTAAACACTGAAACTTGACTAGTATCTTTCGTAGTTGGATTTAATAAAATGCAGTTTCAAATGTTTAAGTCTTCTTTTATTTGGAAAATTATTTTTCTCATTTAGATCCACTGAAAAGGTGAAAAGATGTTTTGTTCTTTTTCAATTTGTGAAGAAAAATGTCGTTCTGGGGTCCCCAGACAAATATAAGGCACCGAAAACTAACGTTGGAATGTTTTGAATTTTAAGCTAAACTGTTTTGAATTTAAAGCAGAAAAAGTAACAATCGCCAGTGTTACTTGTTACCGAGTTTATGTGAAAAAGCAATTCAGTGTTCAGTTGTTACGAAGAGGTAAGAAAAGACTTCGATAAATACTTGTACTGGTACGAACAAATTGATATCGATTCGAACGGAATTGGATCAATGCGAACAAACTATGCTAGATACGAACATATTGGTATAAATATGGGCTAAATTACAACATATGGACACGGTGAGATAAACATAAACAAATTGTGATATACAGTATATGGAGATAGATATACAGATAGATATGAATAGACTGAGATAGATAGGTAGTAAGTAAGTGAGTAACAGAATGAGATGGATATATAGCTCTGAGAAAACTTGGAAAGCTAGACTGACAGACAATAAATAAACAGATAAGTAGCTATGTACCTTCTTACGTAGATGTTTATTTAGTTAGTTATCTTCAGCAGTGGCAGACGAAAGGAAAATACGTGATAATTGCTTCCCAACTCTTTAAGATGAGGATTTGCTTTATGGCGAGAGACAGACACGAAATATTTACTTTTGTCAGCGTCTAAAATCTGTTGTATCTAAATAAAAAGTTTTAACAAACATGCTTGAATTTTTGTGTAAATATTTACCCAGCTTACATTGGTGCAACACAGGGTCACCCAGTGAATCTTGAACACACTACACTAATCATACATTCAACGCGTTAACACGTTTCTACTGCGAGTGTGTGTACCTATGTTTCTGAGTTGGCTGCTTTCTCGAGCTTAGCAATTATCTTTATGAACATTACGTCTCAAAAAATCTCTTCTGACTTCATGTTTGATCACACATCAAAACAGCTTGCAATGAGATGAGACTTGAAAAAAAAAATACGATACTTGAATTAATAAATACAAATTACCTAATAAAACAGCTTTATGCCTTTCAATGCCGATCCATACATAAATAACTGTCATTTTGGGCGGGAATATTCTTATATATATATATATATATATATATATATATATATATATATATATATATATATATATATATATATATATATATATATATATATATATATATATATATATATATATATAAGCTTATGCAATGCTCTCCCATAGGAATAGAGCACTCTGGTGGATGAGGAATGTCTGTGTAGAGAGGTTGGATATCGGCCTCCGGGTCTGAGGTGAAAGTTTCAATTCTGCCTCGCGGTACTGGATGGGATAATGGAAAGTCTATAGCCACACTGAAGAGATGTGATACATCGAAACAGCTGTCTGCAGATGACACAATATATATATATATATATATATATATATATATATATATATATATATATATATAATTATAAGTCAATCAATAACTGCGTTGTTCGGTCCATACTTGACTGGATTTTTTGCTGAATTTATCATTGTACAGTGTTCAATCTACAGTGAGAATTATATTCACCACTGCATTGAGCGCACTGGTGAGTTAGGGGAAAATGAACATATGTTGTAAAATGTATCATACATTCTTCTTGTCTTCATCATTGGTCTACTGACTTATTGACGCTGCTGCAGGAAAATAAAAGAAGAGAGATTCGAATCAGGGTGAGTTAGACTTAACGGCTTTTTACTGGGTTTGAACATACACCAGCGGTGACGATATATATATATATATATATATATATATATATATATATTATTGAGTCATCCACAGCAGCTGTTTTGTATTACATCACTTCAGTGTGGCTATAGACTTTCCATTATCCCATCCAGTACCCCGAGGCAGGATTGAAACCTTCACTTCGGAGGTCGATATCCTACCTCTGGTCTACGGAACCGGACGGTCAGTAAGGTTGAATTTAAGCGATATATTCATTTACACAGAAATTCCTCATCAACCAGAGTGCTCCATTTCTATGGAAGAGCATTATATATATATATATATATATATATATATATATAAAAATCATTTGAAATCATTTTAAGTGCACCAAAATGTCCAATCTGTAATGAACCATTGAAAAAAAACTTTACTCATTTTATCATAAATATATATATGATTATAAATTCCGATATATCATACTGAAAATCTGTTTTGAATGATCTCCGATTATCACACGGTGAATGTATCATTTGGCCTGGATAACGTAAATAGAATAAACAATTAAAGAAAATTAACCTGATATAGGAATCGAACAACCGATAGGGTAGCCGCTTCAACAACGAGTTGCTCTTATAATTAAGCCAAACAGCCACCGGTAATGCAAAAGCCCAAATAACTGTTTTCACTCCAAATTCTCATTTTTGTGTATTCACAGCCTATATCTGCTCTATTTGTTTCTTTCAACGTGGACGGTTATGTTATTAAGAAATGGATATAAGAGTCAGGGACGTCATGGAATCCATGAAAAATCTCAAATGGCGGTGTGCTGGCCATGTTGCAAGAATGGCAGACAACTGATGGACATCACGACTCATGACATGGATCCCCCGAGATCACATGCGCAACCGAGGCCGGCAGAATATTAGACGGAGAGACGAGCTAGACAAGTTCAGGAAGTACTGGCTCCGCGACGCCCATGATAGAGAGGTGTGGTAAATCCTGGGGAAGGTCTATGTCCAACGACAGACGTTAAAAGACTGATGATGATGATGATGATGATATAACCCAACAAGATGATAACAAATTGCGTTATATTATATTGAAGCTCTATTTGAAATGATCTCCCGTTATTACACGATGAATGTATTACTTGGCTCAGACTACGTAAATAGAATAAAGTATACATTCACCGTGTAATAACGGGAGATCGTTTCGAAGAGAATTTCAATATAATATAACGTGATTTATAATCATTCTTTCGGATCATACATCCATTTCTTGCCATCTGTTTGCTTAATTTAGGATGAAATCACTCTACCATAACAAACACTGTTACCTTTATCCCGAGTCGATTTTGCTGGATTTAGCATTTAGCATACATTCATATACATATGCATTCATAAACATTCATATGAGAACATTTTCCTACGTTCATACATACATATATACATATCTATATCTACACACACATACACATATATATATATTGAGGTGTTACTACCCGCTAGAAAATGGTTTTGTTTCAATCATGTATATAAGAAAACTCAAATTGATAATCAAAAGAGTTTAAAAAAACATTCAGCGAAAGCTTGCTCTTTTACGATGAGGAAAATTATTTTAAAGGTTAGTGAAAAATATTGTTGAATTCTTCAGTTGTATATGTTGGCAGTGAATCGACTCGAAGAAGTTTTTTCTGTGTAATTAGTATTCTTGAAGATTATTTCATTAGTTGGTTTGCATGCTGTCTAAGATTAACACCGACTCAACTGATTAGATATTCACATTGGTGAACATTTATAGAAATGACACGAACAGCGAGTCATGCCTGTTGTTATACTTACTGATCCCTCATCGTTAAAAACGTTTTTAGAGTAAGTAAGCCTTGTTTCGAGAAATAGATTTGTAGTATAAAGTAATATTGATATGCGATACACGTAAAACCTCAGATAAAATGACAAAATATATGTATGGCATAAACTATATATAAAGAAAGGCAGATGGTATTTGATCAACACTTCTGGGTACCACGTTAATATAACTGTTTTGTTTTCAAAATCCCCGAAACGGTTACATGGTAAACAACTGATGATCCTAATAAGAGACAATTTATACATTATACTATAATAACAAAGTATAGGGGAAACAGGTGAAAAACACTGTATGAAATTACACAATTGCATTGAAAGATATTGGGGAAAAAGTGATTGAAGTGACACAAAAGAAACTATTGAAAAAGTTTTTTATGTTTAGTGTTTAAAGCTCTACTCATTTTGTTCTTGAGAGCAGTGTATATGAAGCGGTTATTTGGACCTTTCCGTTGGTCTGTTCACCTGAATGGCTTGCGCAATGCTACCTTGAAATGGCTACCTTATCGGTCGCAGGTGTCTCTCCTGCGGCAGCCCCATTTTTCTTTAATTGTTTATTTCTATTTATGTTATCTAGGCTGAGTGACCCATTCTCCGGGTAACAGCGGGAGATCATTTCAAAAAGGGTTCAAGGATAATATAATGCATTCATAAATATTCTGTCGGATTATATATCCATTTTATAATATATATATATATATATATATATATATATATATATATATATATATATATATATATATATATATGTAATGAAAGGGGGAAAACGCTGGAGAAAATTACATAGATTTGCATTGAGAGATATTGAGAGATAAGTGACTGAGGTGACACAAAAAATTAATGTTTTTTCCCGTGTTAAAAGCTGTAAAACTCACTTGTATATATATATATATACATAAAATTATATATATTCTAGAAAGCTTTAAAGATTCTAACACTGATTTCACAAAAAAAAACAAAACCTTTTCTCCAAAACTTTCTGTTATTTCAGTCAATAATTTTGATAATTTGATTCCAATATCTGTTAATGCAATTCACGTAACATTTTCCGCAGTTTTTTGTTTTACACAGAATACATATATGTGTGTGTGTGTGTGTGTGAGAGAGAGAGAGAGAGAGTGACCCTTTTTTCAATTGATACATGATGTCATTTTTTTACCTTAAAATGTCCACCTTTTTTTGTTCACCTTGCGTAGCACGCGCAATTCAGATTCGTTCGATGGGTTCATATACGAAAAGTATTAAGATGATGATTTAATTCCATGCATTGAGTTCTGGAACCAAAGAGATGTTATCACTGACAACTAAAATTATGATTCGATTAATGTCAAAATAGATCGTCTTCCTTTTACTTCTTTTCTTTTTTTTTGTTTTACATCCGTGAAACCCCTAACCACACCGACGGAATAACTATCGATTGGCAACGCCCCAATGTCATGTTCGGGTGAGGCATGAATTCCCTCTCAAGATTCTGAATTCTTGGCGGAGGGACAACTCTGAGAGACCAACCTCTATGACACAGCAATGAAAGATGTTAAAAACAGATTGGCTCAACTTTACACGCAATGCAGTCTATGTAGGTTTTTTCGACATTGTCTGTTTGATGTCATGATTAACGTCCTTGCCAGATGTCCCGTTGCTGAGATGGTATGAGTGCAATTAATATTTTATAACACGATGTCTGTTTATTGCCAGCTTTTTGGTTTTGTGAAAGAGAAAAGAGGATGGAGGTTCAGAGCACGAAGAGGATGAAACATTTGAAGGATAGAAACTGAAGCGATTTTTATCAAACGAAAAGAATGGCAAGAAATCTTTCTTTCTTTTTCTTTTATTTTTGAAAAAAGCCCTGGGTCGAATGACTGGAAAAAGAAAGAGGATTGAACGAAAGAGTATTATTAATAGATACACATGGGAAAGAGGAGTAAAAAGACGCAATAATAATAATAATAATAATAATAATAATAATAATAATAATAATAATAATAATAATAATAATAATAATAAAAAAATCGACAGAACACAGACAAACAGCAAATGCCGCATGTGCGGTGAAAGAGATGAGACAGTAAACCACATAACTAGTGAATGTAGCCAACTCGCCCAGAAGGAGTATAAGCACAGACACGATAGAGTAGCAACGATGATACACTGGGAAATAAGCAAACAAATGGGATTCAACCATGTGGAAAAGTGGTATCAGCACAAGCCAGAGGCAGTTTTGGAGAATGACAACCACAAACTACTCTGGGACTTTGACATCCAAACTGACCACCTCATCCAGGCAAGAAGGCCGGACTTAGTAATAGTAGACAAAAAAAAGAAGGCCTGCCAAATACTAGACGTTGCTGTACCTGCAGACCATAGAGTAAAAAAGAAGGAGGGTGAAAAAAGGGAAAAATACCAGGACCTAGCAAGGGAGTTAAAGAAAATGTGGAACATGAAAACCAGGGTAGTACCGGTCATAGTGGGAGCACTAGGAACTGTCCCCAAAACGCTGAGGGAGAGACTGGAGGAGATCGGGATTAGGGGGAGGATAGAGACCGTACAGACCACAGCACTGCTGGGAACTGCACGGATACTGAGGAAGGTGCTAGAGATATAAGGACTGCAACGAATAGTAGCTCTGTCATGATATGCGAAAGAGAGAGGAGACGTTAGCTGAAGACCTGAGGAGACTTATTGTCACTCAGCCTTCAGCGATAACCACTGGGCAACCGGTGTGAAACTGTAAATCGTAGAATTACTGCGACCTATGAGTACTAGGAGAGGAGGGCTGGAGACTTGAGGAGACTTGCTGTCACTCAAACTCCAGCGGTTACCACCAGGCAACTGGTGTGAGATTCCTTAATAATAATAATAATAATAGCGGGCGCACTAGGAACTGTCCTAAAAACACTGAGGGCGAGACTGGAGGAGATCAGGATAAAGGGAAGGATTGAGACGGTACAGACCACAGCACTGCTGGGAACTGCACGAATACTGAGGAAAGTGCTTGAAATATAAAGACTGCAACACTAATTGTTAACAGTGACCTAACAAAGGAAAGGAAATGAAAGCGGAAACGTGAACTGCGGCACTGGCATGATAGGCGAAAGAGAGAAGAGATGTTGGCTGAAGACCTGAGGAGACTTATTGTCACTCAGCCTTCAGCAATGACCACTGGGCAACCGGTGTGAAACTATAAACCACAGTATTACTGTGGCCTATGAGAACTAGGAGAGAAGGGCTGGAGACTTGAGGAGACTTGCTGTCACTCAAACTCCAGCGGTAACCACCAGGCAACTGGAGTGAGATTGCCATGCAAATAATAATAATAATAATAATAATAATAATAATAATAATAAGAAGAAGAAGAAGAAGAAGAAGAAGAAGAAGAAGAAGAAGAAGAAGAAGAAGAAGGATAGGATAGGATGGAAGATGATAAAAGGATGAAAGAGCTAAATAGATTATTCTTTTTGGAAAAATAAGAGTGAAATTTCCTTTCTTTTTTTTTCTTGTTTTTTTCCTTTTTGGAAAACTGAAAGATTCCAGTTGAACGAATCGAAAATCGCCATGAAATTCCGATTTGTCTTTTACAGTCTCATCCTTTCAATCTCCGTCCTACCTGAACTGTTGTACATAAATACATTGGCTACTTCCAGTTTGTCGCTTTTGTACATATTCGTCTTTATTCGATTAATAATTTGGCGTTTGTATTTCTTTCTAATGGTTTTTTGGTCAGCAACAAATTTCCATCAGGCATGTGTTGTTGGGTATTTTATGTAGTTTTGGATGCCGATTCCGAAAATAAAACCTGTTTTCTTGTATCACATTTAGTTTTCGTGGTATGATGGTTACTGTACTTTATCATATGACTCTATTGAGCGCTTTTACGGTTACAAAGCTCAACGTTTCAAATTTGTCTTTCAGCACACTGTCTTATTTGTATATCTTGTACAGAGCAAATTTGATTTTCTGCTTTGAAAAGTCCTGACTGATACGAATCTTGTTTTCATTTAGCTTTTGTCTATATTACCTTAAATACAGATGAACAGAAAACAGAAAGTGTCCATAACAAATGAACCAGGTGAAACGGACTCGAAAGTTGTACTGCAACCTTGGTGAGGAAAAAAATGTTAACCAGTGTTTTCATTGTACATAGAACTTGTCTGGCTCTTATCCTCATCATGGAATTTTTTGCTTTTTTAACGCAGCGTTTTGGCGGTTGTACCCTGCGGCCTTCCTTATCTACTAACATGGCGGCGAATGAGCAATAAATAGATAGCTTGATACAAAACCCCAACTGGATATAGACAGCGGGAAGAGAACTGTCCACCTCCGCAGACCGGATTGGGTTGTCATACCAATGTTCCGACAATGTTCTCGATCAAGATATACACCTGAGGAAGGTCGTAAGGTACAATAGTCAAACCTCTCTGTTAAAACGATAATCAAGAGGAGGACAATTGTCCGAAAACATCTACGTACAAGGGCGTTCCTAGTTTTTGTGTTCAAAATAAGGAATGTACAAATGAATATAAAATGCGGTATTAACAGCTAACACAAAAAGTCAAGTCTGGTGTTTTCCTCCTGCAAAGCCAGCCAGCCAAGCAGAGACATTTACGCCTTCAATAAAAGCTTGGTGAACGATGGAGAACCATGACCACCCGGGGTGAGTTCTGGCTTTGCGTTGCCTTTTAGATAAAAGTCACAGATTCTCAAAGATTACAATCATAAAACTGACAGGAACCAGAAGCTGGCGAACGCCCGAAACACATTTTTCTTGAAGTAATTTGAACGAGAGAAATGCCAACTCTAGAATCAATGAGCAGGGAAAAGCTAGTACAAAAGTGGGCGTCTGTAGGGGGTGTAAACAGGGCATTTGTCCCCGCCCCTATAGATCAGGTCTTCTCCCTGAAGGTGAGGGGTTTGAGAGTAAAAAGCTTATAGTCAATAATGGTGCAGTACAATTGTTTTATGTCGCACCAACTTGATGTACCCACATAAAAAATACTGTATTATTCTTTGTTAGTACCAGGATTCTTTCAATGATATATTAATCACTGCTACCCACAACAGATCGGTTTAATCACTGTTGATAGGTTTAGGTTATTCATGTCTTCTAATATTTATATGTATCTATCCATATATCTATCCAGATTTCGGCCAGCCCGAACCGTTCATAGAAGAAACTTAAAATTTTACATACACGGAGGGAGTAGGGAAAATGTTTTGTTTTGTTTCCTGAAAATTCTTCTCCAAAATAATTTCTTAGTGGGATGTCAATATGAAACGTTTATGTTAAACAGATCATTAGTTTGTGCCTGTTTTTCGAGTCTTTCTCAGTGATCAAAGTCTAACAAAAGTCGAGAGAAGTAACTTATTCATTGATCAACCCTTGTTCCAACTTTTTAATTGTTCATCCCCAACACAGTATATATGAGTGTTGCTGATTCATATTTTCCCTTGGAATGCTAGTCCCGAATATATTTTTCTGTCTGAACCTCCATAACCATCCCAACCGTTTCTGGAGCTACTTAATTAATCATTATCCCCACCCATCACAAGTCATAGACCATTTATAAAAACACCATTTCTTTTATACTTTAACATTCTTGATAAAGACGGTTCTGGTGGAACGTCGGAATTAAAATAAAGGAAATTATTTGTACAAGGATTACTTCTGATATTTCATTCGCTCTCATATTGTTGGATTACCCATAATCCACATCGATACACTGGTTATATATATATATATATATATATATAATATTCAAAATACAATCGGTAGAGCATATATATTATGAGTAAAGATTCTTCCAATGGTCAATGACAGATTGTTCCCTTAGGAAGATATGCAAAGGAACTAGAAATTGGAAATCTTTTTAAAGTAAAACAGAATGCAAAATGCGTAATGAACCATTCAAAAAATCTTTGCTCATTATATATATATAGTCTAGAAAGCTTTACAGCTTTGACCACCAAAGATTAGAAAAACTTTTTTTGTGTCACTTCAGTCAACTATTTCCTAATGTCTGTCGAAGTGATTTATGTAATTTTCTTCAGTGTTTTTCCCGTTTCATATATACTTTGTTATTTTGGCGCAATGTGCGAATTTTCTCTTGTTGGGATCATCAGTTGTTTACCATGTAACCGTTTCAGGGATTTTAAAAAGAAAACAATTATATTAACATGGCATCCCAGCAGTGTTGATCAAACATCACCTCCATTTCTTACTAAATATCTTCTGTCATACTCGTTGTGTATCATTTTATCTAAGGTTTTATGTGTATTGTAAATGATATTATTTTATATTACATATTTATTTTTTGAAACCGGGTGAAAATACGAACAAAAAGATAGATAGATACATAGATAGATAGACGTGAACAACATTGAAAGAGATAGGTATATATATATATATATATATATATATATATATATATATATATATATATATATATATATATATATGAGGTCACAGGGTAATTTCTTGTTGTTTCTACATTTCTACTATATATATATGTTTTCTACATTTCTACTATATATATATATATATATATATAAAAAAATATATATGAGGTCTCGGGGTAATTTATTGTTGTTTCTACCCTATTTTCAAAGTTGTTGGTCACAATTTTGTACATAATTTTGCTAAAGTTTGACACATGGGTACATTTTCTCATCGCAAATGTCACTGGCTATGCTAACTTGACCCCAGGACACTGGGGCCCATTTCCAGCCAAATTTTATAGTTGTTGGCTACGATTTGGCACCTATGAAACCAAGATTTGTCATAAGGGTACATCCTTTCATGGCGAACGTATTAGGCAATGTGAAGTGGATAATAAATTGAATAAACAATCAAGGAAAATGGGAATCGAACCTACGATCAATAGTGTGGCTACTTTGACGTAGCGTTGCTCTTACTTTTGAGCTTAACAACCGCCGGTAATACTAAGGCCTAAATAACTGTTTCAACTTCAAAGACCCGTCTTGTTTATTCATGGCCTGTATCTGCTTTACTTGTTTCTTTCAAAACATCAGTCATGTTTTCAAGAAATTGATATGTGATCTACCAGAATGATTATAAATTGCGTTATATTATATATAATAACATAATTTCAAATAAGAGTTTCTACATAATATAACTCAATTTGTAATTATATATATATATATATATATATATATATATATGTATATGCACACTGAAGAGTTGTGATAAACTCAGTTGTTTAATTATATATATATATATATATATATATATATATATATATATATATATATATATATATATATATATATATATATGTATTATCATATGTATTGATCACCATCTTGGTACAGGTCTTTATAGATGGAATTTCCATTAAGACATTTTTTTCACTTTTTTCCATCCGGTTCAGTCTATTTCCGGTGGAAATACCGCGCTAAATAAATATTTTCAAAGTAAGGGCATCTGAACAATTTACAAAAAATGTATTGACTTGTCTTAGTGCACTTTGGAACCCTCCTTCTCTGCGAAATCTGCCCTACATCATGATAACATATATCTAATCTCCAAAGATAATGATGCTTTTATATCCAACTGAAGGAAGGATTCTCCTTATCAGAGTCAATATTAATTAATATCTGTAAATTCCATCATAATCCTCTAAGGTTAGATATCTACTCATCAAAAAATGAAACTTCAAATCAGAATAAAGAGCCTCTCTTTCTTATTAGTCAGTTTGTTGTGTTAGTCTCTTGGTAAACCTGAAGTCTTCTTAGTTTAAACAAACTTCCATTTGTACGAAGCTCACTTACTTGAAAGATTTCAAGGGAAGATTAATATGCTTTAAGAGCAGAGGCAGTGGGTGGGATCCGTAGACCCTGCAACTGCAGGGGCCCTGGAGCTCTGGGCAGGGACGCATTGAGGTTGGATGGGACATCTAGCTGAAATCCAAACAGAGGCTGTCCCGTCTAAATGATTACAGGTGAAAGTATAGTAAAAATTTCATTGAATTTAATTGTAATGGTATTGAATATCATCCACATGATTATATTAATAATAATAATAATAATAATAATAATAATAATAATAATAATAATAATGATAATAATAATAATAATAATAATAATAAAAAAAGGGAAAAATACCAGGACCTAGCAAGGGAGTTAAGGAAAATGTGGAACATGAAAACCAGGGTAGTACCGGTCATAGTGGGCGCACTAGGAACTGTCCCCAAAACGCTGAGGGAGAGACTGGAGGAGATCGGGATTAGGGGGAGGATAGAGACCGTACAGACCACAGCACTACTGGGAACTGCACGGATACTGAGGAAGGTACTAGAGATATAAGTACTGCAACGAATAGTAGCTCTGTCATGATATGCGAAAGAGAGAGGAGACGTAAGCTGAAGACCTGAGGAGACTTATTGTCACTCAGCCTTCAGCGATAACCACTGGGCAACCGGTGTGAAACTGTAAATCGTAGAATTACTGCGACCTATGAGTACTAGGAGAGGAGGGCTGGAGACTTGAGGAGACTTGCTGTCACTCAAACTCCAGCGGTTACCACCAGGCAACTGGTGTGAGATTCCAAATAAAAATAATAATAATAATAATAATAATAATAATAATAATAATAATAATTATTATTATTATTATTATTATTGTTGTTGTTATTATTATTATTATTATTATTATTATTATTATTATTATTATTATTATTACGTTGTACCTTAACGACCTTTTCATCAATTTCTTCTTGATACCTAATTTGGGAGGAGGGCTGAATATTTGATTGAATTCTCAGAATTTCGACCCAAACCCTCTGATCAATCCACGGAGATGAACTGCCATAAGAACGTTACCAAATACGACAGGCACCTAAAAAAGACTGGAAAGGATAGAGCGACCGAAACGTTGCGACTCTAACGACCAAGAAAAGAACAACGATTCGAGTTTCAAAAAATATTTAAAAAATAATCTTTCAAAATCTTTAAAGAAATAATCGAAAAGAAAATCTCTTAAATAGGTGGGGGCGCAGTCGGACCTACTTCAGTCAGTTCGTTACTTTTGATGCACATGGATAAATCAGTATTTTATCATGACAATCCCTTTTTTCAGAAACCCAGAGATAAGAAATTCATTCAAAGATTTTTTTTAAAGATTAACGGGAGTAACAAACATCTGAAGAAAGCCAGTGAGCGGACCGGCTGAAGCATTGTGATTAAGAAAACAAAGACGAGAATATTTGTGCGAATAACTAATTTTCGCTCTTAATTGATCAGTACAATGTTATCTCTTTAATCTGTTTAGTTAAAAAAAAACAACTGTTTCTACGTGAATGGCTTGATTATCTACATTGTTACCCGAGAATTGAATAAACAGGTGCCCTTGTGATTAGCGAACTGACAGGCGGTAAGAACGAGGCGGAAATATCGTTCAAAGTGAAGCCATCATTCAGACATCGAACGTCCCTGAGTTCCTGATATGAGGAAGTGTCATTATGAAATACTGATTTAACCATAGTGCGTCAAATGTAACGAACCAAGCCAATAAAATACAAGTTTTCCTAGCAGAACACGCAAATGGCAATGGTCTGGTCATGTTGCAAGAATGGTAAACAACCATTTGGCATCACGACTCACAACGTGGATCCACAGAGATCACATGCGAATCTGTGACCGATGTGACGAACAAGGCAAGATAAGAAATTACTGGCTTTGCTGCTGATGATGATGATTGTAAATAACGGAGGTGCAAAGTGGCGTGACAGTTATCGGCGGAGTTAGTCTGAGTTTCGACTGAGGATGTTTGTGTTCACTTTTTAGCAATGCCCTTGGGAAAGGCACGAAGCAATAAGTAAATAAGAGGGCAATCGGAGAAGAGAAGGTTACTCTGGGATTTAAAAAATCTAGAGCTTAGCAGTCACCGTAGCTGGTTCCAAGCACGAGCGAAGGAAGGACGTTGGCTGTGGTAATTGCAACTCCAGCCTGTAAAACGTATTTGCTACTGAAACTGAAACAGAATGGTTGCAACACTATGCTCCACAAGGTGTCTACACGAATAAACAAAAAAAATCGATTCCAATAAAAAACAAGTGTGATTTTCTAAAAGAGCAAGAAAACAAAAAATATCTCAATCCAAATACATATAGATTTCAATTTTCCTCTTGGGAGTAACGAGTGGATTATACGTAAAAAAAATAACCAATCAGAAGAGACGTCTTGTAGCAATCATTACAAAACATTAATGGCAGTTGTTACTGGATCGATCCTCACGGGATCTCCCAGTATAGATGGCTTGATATCAATTTATACTAAGTTACTATACCTCTATAATTACCATTGTGTTTTGGGGTTTGTTTTTTTTTTTGTTTGTTTGTTTGCTCTCCGTAACCCTTCTCTGTTTTGAAACTATGGGCTCTTCGACTGGAATGAAATTTATCATTATTCCTTATTAGAAAATGTTAGGTTGTCTGACATGAAATATGAAATAGCCGACCATGAAATAAGAAATAAGCTTGGAAATACCCTACAGTTGTTGAGGGAAATCTGTAAATTTTGAGTTAGAGCTTAAACAGTTGTCCTTGTATCAGTTTCAGCAATATCCCTTAATTTTTCATCATCAACAATTGATTGAGGGAGTCCTTAAGGGTCATTATTCAGGTTCATATCTCCGGAACAAAATTTGTGAAACTAATGTCACACTGTTTCATCTGGGAAAGTTTCCGTGCTAAATGCGATATTGATGTTCTTGGGTACTTGAATAGTATTTTTTATCGAGTTTGATCTCATACAAAAAAAAAAAAATGATAATAATAATCTGATTTCCTTTGAGGATAGCATCTACGAGAGGGAGGGATTATCTTATTAAAACTGATATAATCATAAGCTGAAGAAAAAAAAAGCTTATGTATGAATAGTTGAATATGTATAACTAAATTATCTGTTTCTGAATTAGTCGAAATCACAAACATGAAGATGAATGGATAAAGAACGGACTCTTCATGCAGGACGACCTGATTGTTTCATAGAAATTCAAATGTATCTATTTTTCACGGGTATTGACTAGTTTTAGATAACACCCGATAGTCATTATAACGAGACATGATTCCGAATTGCAAATTCCGTAAATCTTTCGTCAAAATGTTGACTTCATTGAATTTTTGTGCGCCTGAGGAAAACAGACATGAACAAAAATGAATAGACAGACAGGTCTGGTTAGTCACTCAATAAAAATCGTCACGCCCCCGATGTCTTTTGGCACCATGTCGTGTAGGGGATGATCAATTAAAAAATTGGAAAACGCAGAATCGATGAATAAGTTACTTCTCTTCCCTTTTGGTGGGCAGTGTTCACTAATGAAGTCCAAGTTACAAAAAAAAACTCAAAAAAAAAACAAGCGTGAATGCTGTCCGACGGACTTAGCATATACTTACATTGTAAATTGAACCATACTCGTGGTACATACATAGCCAGCCAGCCAGCCAGACCAACTTGAAAACTGAAGAAATCTATGCTGACAGTTTTGGTTGACAGTTTCTAATAACGACGATGCGGAGCTCAAATTTAAACTGGTGAAACTCGACTAAAACGAATTGCTTGATTATTCGAGTTTGGTATGCGAAAGGCGTAAACTATTTACCGAGGTTTTATAAAAGAAAATTTTAGAAAAAGTAGAAAAAGAAAAGAAAAATGTTAATAATGCAAAATAATAAACATTCCGTGGACATCAAGTCATGACACTCCCACGGAGGAAACTTAAAAATAATTGTCTGTTATTCAGTGGTAAGTAAGTAGAGTGGCCGTATAAGAAAATCTTTCCTAAGCTGAAATGACGTATGGCGAAAAAGAAATCACCATTATTTAATGAGGTAAATATTTTAGGGTCCCCACTGACCCAAAATGACGATGGTATATCAAGCTGAGTTGTCAGAGGTAAGGGTGGTTGAAAGTATAGGCGACTGGAGTGTAAGAGAGAGTGGAAGAGGGTGCTACCTCTATAACAGTTCACCCAAAAACAAACGCAGAACGCTATTTTCGCTTTGAGCTTTTTGTTCTTGAAAGCGAAAGTGGATTTTCGAATATACGGAATATCTCTCTCATGATTTGTCGAATTATTTGTATCTTATCGTCACCGTTTCAGCTCGCCATTTCGGCTGGTACATTCTTCAGCCTCCAATAAGTGAGGCAGCTCACATTGGTAATCTTTTCTTGTACGATCTCTAGTTCACATGAAAGAAAATGAGCACAAAAGAAACTAAATGAAGACTATCCCGAAGAGTATAGTCTTTACATACTTCTGAAAAGGACATTGAGATCTGCAAGGGAAAAGGCCTTGGGCGTACATAATAGGCTGAACAAAATCTGGAAGCGGACACTTCCCAATGAACAGAAAAGACAGTTCTTCCGAATCACCGTTGGAACTGTCTTGTTTTATGGCTACACAACTTGGACACCAAGACACAAGACTCTGCTTTGAATGATGCATAAACGTGGATTCTCCGAGCGGTTCTCAACATCAGCAAGAAAAAAAAACACTCGACGAAGAAGCGTCTATACGGACATCTCCCAACAATTACAACCTCTATAAGGGAGAGAAGAAACCACCTTGCATGTCATTCTGGGGGGGGGGGGATTTGAATGAACTTGTAAGTTGAAATGTTACAATCAGACCCATCGCTTGGAACTGCCTCAGTTGGCAGACCCCTACGCACATACATCGATTAACTGGCTGATGACATTGGATGTTTTCAAAATCTCCCTTCCGGGATGCACAAGTTGGAGGGAATGTGTAGGGTGTACCCGAGATGACTCCCCGAACATGATGATGATGATGATGATGACGACGACGACGACGACGACGATGACGATGATGATGATGATGATGATATTTTTATTGCGTTTGCTGCATCAATCGATGTATGTACATGTTACCCACAAGAATTCACAGGAGGGAATTGAAAATATTTGCGAATGCATACCGATCTCTGTAGGCAAGTGGTAAAGTGCTTGAACCCGGTTCCGTAAGCCAAAGTTCAATCCACCATCAAAAGCTTTTAGAAAAAAATAGTAACCTATGCCCTCATGCTCAGAACTCAGCACAAGCACTAGAATCGGGTGAACCACTCCCCTAGGATCACGACCAAATCACGTTTGATACACTGGTTCTTGGGGGAACACCGAAGTTGGGCAACGTCTAACCTGGTCAGTATCTAAATAGGCGACGATTGGCGAATAGTATGGGTCATTTGTGGAAAGGGGTCTTGTCCGCATGTATCTAACCCCTTGACATCTTCGATGTGGTTATAAGTGGAGAATGATGATCTTATACAACGAATGCACAGGAAAAGAGAAGGGAAAACCAGTCACAGTACAAGAGAAAGAAAAGCATTGGCCATGAAAGGGAACAGAAATGTAATTTATAGAGTAGAATTAAGTAATTAATCAAAATGGAGGCAGAGAAGTTTGAGCCGATTATTTCTCCAGCTGCCAAGTATTTTTTCTCAACGTTGAAACTCCTGGCTCGGGTTTTGCTCGCAGTGCAATAATTTTCTCGTAATTACTATACATATATTATCTCAAGTTTTAATTTTGGCTTTGATTGCAAGAAAATAACATAATGTTCGTCGTAAAATAAATTATAATTACTTATGCAAACTTGAAGCAGGTTCTTGAGTGATTATAATGTTAATTTGTGTTATCCAAGATTAATTTTGATAGGTGTCTGCAGACAGAAAAATTTGAACTTTGTAATAAAAATAAATCTACTTAAAAATGAAAGAGCCGTAATAAAAATGAAGAAATCGACAAAAATTAGTTAATCTACTGATTACTTAACCGAGTCAGTTTTTTTTAACCAACATTCGCTTAGATTTACGAGTGCCCCAAGAGACAACCGAAGTATGGATGGCCGAAAATGACAAATCCTTATCTAACCAATATTGATGAGTAAAAGTATAATCAATATATAATCCAACATCAAAACGCCGTCATGCGACAAGCAACACTCAACAGTAGTAGTAGTAGTAGTAGTAGTAGTAGTAGTAGTAGTAGTAGTAGTAGTAGTAGTAGTTCCCAAGAACCTAGAAAAAAGCTTGAGGGACTAGGAATATGAAGAAGAGCTGAGATTACCCAGACAATAATACTAATGAGGTCTGCCAGAATACTGAGTAGAGACCTAAAGTATTGGGGAGGCGCGCTATCACTTGATCTGCAGCAAAATCCAACAGCCACTGTCGAATACAAATTGACTTGACTGTGTAGGGACGGTGATCCACTGGGAAGCTCTTGTTGATATTAGAAAAAGCAGAATTATGTTTGACATGAATATTGCCCCCCTTGTAAAATTAATTTATTGATTCGTCCCGAAATATAATCAATCATTCCTTAGCCCGTGGCCTACCCTTCCTCGGAATGTCGTTAAAATCCATTGTGAACTTTTGGAAATATTGTGTGAACAAACATGGATGAATACATAACCTCTGTCCGACTATGTTGGTAGATGTAACTGCAAGAAGAAGAAGAAGAAGAAGAAGAAGAAGAAGAAGAAGAAGAAGAAGAAGAAGAAGAAGAAGAAGAAACCAGAGGCTTTCTACGAGAACAGAATAAATCAATTTCTATGTGACAATGAAATTTGAGCATATCATCCAATTGGGACAAGTAAATTGAAAGAGGGAAAAACTGGAATAAATACATGGATCTTGCCAAAGATCTGAAAAAAAAAGATGTCGAACATGTAGGCGACAGTCGTACCGATCTTTATTGGCGCACATGGAACATTCATGAAGAGCCATGCAAAAGTTTTGGCAAAATCAGAAATCCGAAAATGAACAGATACCATCTATATTACTGCATTACTGAAATCAACTAGAGAATGGAGGAGAGTATTGACGAAACTTGCTGTCACTAGATCTCCAGCCAAACCACTTGTCATTACTGATGTGAAAACTCAACGAGTACAAATGAAATAATTATGCAACAAAGATTGTTTTAATAATTTCTTAACTTTTGTTTATCATGAGTAAATTTCTGTTACTGCTCTACGGAGATATATATACGTTGGATATATGAATATTTATCAAGCTGAGCCAAGTGTCAGAAAAGGTCAAATTGGGATGAATCAGAATAAGATTGTTTTCCGCCAATCTCACGAGCGAAGTGCATCTGCATGCTATGAAAATCAGCATTCAAAATCCTGGCTTTTACCTTAGCTAGAACACTGGCCCCTGACATACATGAGAAACACACAACTATCTCAGTCATGGGGCAGGCCCAGTTTACATAAGAGCGACACGGGTCTCATATAAACTTGGCCTGTCATTCTCATAGTATCAGTAGCAGCCATCAATCCCTATCCCTTCCCAGCATTTTATTAAACTACCTCTCTTTCTCCCCTCTCCCTTCCTTAGCTCTCATCAAACTACCTAACTTTACTTTCTCCTCTTTCCCTTCCTGCGATTCCTTATAGCATTTGTAGCAGCCATCAGCTAGGCAAAGCGACGGACCATGGACCAGTATTCTCGAATACAAAGACGATGATGATTCTGATGATGGTAACGACGTGGTGTGAAAGATGATATTGCTACTTCAGAGGTTGTTTACAATGGAAACAAAGTATATTTTTTTCTAATTCAGTAGCGAAAACAATAACACTTTGGAAGTACTCAGAGTGTGCACACCTCTACCAAAAACATTGTCACAGTACAATCAGGCTACAGATTCCGGACTTATATTAATGACGTCATCGTTAATAATGTATGACACTTTCATCGTTATGACGTTTACGTGATGACATCATTACTGTGTTATTACGTACAAAAAGCCGAAAGACTGTCCTGTCTTGAAAAAAAAATTCCTGGGTCCTTCCCGAAATTCAGTCATGGGGGGGGGGGTATTATCTATCCTTCCATGAAATGTTGTTAAAATTCATAGAGAGGTTTAGTGACATTGAATGGACAAATCAACATATTTCATGAATATATAACCTTTATCCGACTTTGTTGGCTGAGGTAACTTCAAGAAGAAGAAGAAGAAGAAGAAGAAGAAGAAGAAGAAGAAGAAGAAGAAGAAGAAGAAGAAGCTGTCTTCGAGGAAAGAATAAATAAAACCATGACAATAGAGGTTGACCAGAACGTCCAGGCCAGAGAACACTATTTAATCACAGTAAACAAATAAACCCTGAGGAGAATGGGATGTGATTATGAGTCTCACCGGAAGCTTATCCCATATTTACTATCCGTGCTGTTGATTAACTGCAGTAGACTGACGTCTCCAGTAGTTGCGATGAAAAAATCATCAAAATTGAGAAAATACTTGTCAAAAATTGATGATTGACAATGCTTTATCTAAACACAAATAAATGAGTAAATAAAATATTGTAACAACTAAAACTACAAGTGTGTCTATCGTGTGGATGGATATTTCTTTCCATTTCTTCCCCAATAGACGAAATACATGGGATTCGTTTAATACAATTTTGAGATGCACCAAACTAGTTCTCTATCGTTCCACTTCGATATTGTAAGTTATTATGAACTCTACCTGTGTGAGAACAATAACAAACATGGCGCCGAAAGATCGTATGAAAACGAAGGCAAGGTTTAAATGTTACATTTGATATTCTTCCAACCGTGAGGTTCTAGTAACTCAACCGGTAAGAACAGCTGCCACTGATAATCAAGCTACCCCTGGGGCGAATGGGATGGAAGTAAAACAGTACATAAGTACAAAACTCCAAAATGAAATTCGAAATGTGGAAAAGTGAAAAGCTGGGATGACATTTAAACCTTGCCAAAGAATTCTTTTTTCAAAAATGAAAGCGACGATTTTATCCATCATTCCTGGGAAGTTGGGAACGGTCCTGAAGAACTTTGATGGGGGAAAAGTTGGATGAATTGGTAATTCGAAGGGGAAAAAAGGAAGGAAAACAGCATTGCTGAAATAGATAATTTTATGAGTCTCTCTGTTTCGGTTATCACTTGGGGAACTCTTAAATTTAGACGAAAGTGGTTGAAAAAGCTGACTCAGTTAAGTAATCAGTAGATTATCTAAATTTTGTCGGGTCCTTCATTACTATGATGTCTACTTCATTTGGGGTAGATTTTTAATTACTAAGTTTAAATTTTCACCGATCAGAACCACCATATAATAATTGTGCAACGATTTGTATATTACTATCATTTTTATCAGCCTTGTATCGTAGAAACCTTCACCTTTTCAGTATTAGTTATTATTGTTGCAATAAAATTAATCATCGTAATAATAATCATAATAATAATTATCAGCTAGACCTGTGGTGATTTCACGCGTGTTAACAACTAAGACACAGTCATTACTTTCTCATATATTTCTATAAGTATATGATTTCATTGAAATAATTCATCACATATGAAATATATATCTATAATGATTTTTAATAATAAGCAAATAATTTTAATAATAAGTCAATAAGTCAAATGAAATTGATATATCTGTTGTAGTTATTGTTACTGGTTACTTTTACAATCTGTTTCTATTCCTATGGTTTAATACTTCTACAACTTAATTTTGAGGCTCCATACTTGAGAGCGAAGAGAAAACGAAAGAATGAAATTTACACTGAAGGTTGAGTCCCTTTTGCTCCCATTCAACCTCTTCCGTACTTGAGATTGTTCATTACATTGCAAGGGTTGGTTCGGGAGATAGAAGAGAAAGGATGATAGATATGAGGAGAATTTTAATTTTGCTACTGTAAGATTCTGAGCTTTTGTTCCTGTGAACAAAAATTGAGTGTCCGTCTCCTTCGCCAATTTGACGATCGGTGACTAATCAGAAGAGGAAACTGAAAAACATGTCAATACAAATAAATCAACAATAAAAGAAATAAATGATGACCGAAGAGTGTAACGGTCGTACGTATCAAATGAACAGATGGATAACAGATTATTGTTGATGTCGAACTCCAAGACTAAAGTTGACTTTATTTTTCTACCTTGACGAAGAACGAGATGAGTCCTCATCAAACTCACATCCACTACCGTGTTTTGAACACAACACCAACAGGATGCATGGAGGCTGTCTTACTGATTGAGCTAAATTGATAATTCCTAGATAGCAGCGAAAAGTTGTCATACAGATATGCACGAGCTTATATCATTCTGATAAATACATTGTTACAAAAATATGTATATTTTTTATTTTAGTTTATTTATCATCTATACAATACAAACATTGCTGTATTCATCGGAATAGGAGTCGAGTTTGATCCTGCAGCAGGCAGGCTTCTTAATTATTATTATTATTATTATTATTATTATTATTATTATTATTATTATTATTATTATTATTATTATTATTATTCACACTAGTTGCCTGGTGGTCACAGCTGGAGACTGAGTGACAGCAAGTCTCCTCAAGTCTCCAGCCCTCCTCTCCACACTCTTAGTCCACAGCAGTGTTGTGGTTTTACAGTTTCACACCACTGTAGTAATCGCTGAAAGCTGAGTGACAGTAAGTGTCCACAGGTCTTCGGCCCTCCTCGCTTATCTGTCTCACCTACCACAGCAGCACTGTGGTTCGTACTTCCACAACCATTTGTGGTGGGTGTTTTGGGGTTCTTTTTTCCCCCCTTCTCCCTGTTAGGCTACTGCTAACAGCGGCGATCGTAGATCTTGCACTCTCCTAGGTATTCGTGCAGTCCCCAGCAATGCCGTGGTCTGTATAGTCTCGATTCTTCCTTTTATCCCTAGTTCTTCCTATTTCGCTTTCGGTGACTTTGGTACGGTTCAGAGTGCACGTACTATTACTATTACTACCCTGACTTTCCTGTTATTATTATTATTATCATTATTATTATTATTATTACTACTACTACTACTACTACTGCTGCTGCTGTTACTACTACTATATCAGTTGCAGAAGCTGACAACAAAAATTTAAAAAAAAACATGAGGTAAAACATTGAAGCATTGAGGAATCGTAGAAATTGACAGAGCAGATGAAGAAGGTGGAATAAATACGAGAAACTAATCCCGCACAGAAAGAAAGAAAGAAACAAAAACAAAAAAAAAGAAGTTGTCTTGTAAATGTTTTCTGGCATTCACTCACCTGATTTGCCGACTCCCGGGCTACCCAAAATGATCAGGTTAATATCCTTTGTACCCCGGTGTAGAAATTCGTCCATGTCGTCTTTGGTTTAGCGTGCGGATGGCCATCGACAAGATGACCACTCGCACCTGCGTGGACCTTAGCTTTCAAGGTCAGAGGTCAGTCGGTAAAAGATATATGAATGAATAATTAAAGTTGTGTCTGGATATGAATTATAAATAAATCCGAAGGGTCAAACCGAAAAATGTTAGATAGATAGATAGATAGATAGATAGATAGATAGATAGATAGATCCGTATGTTTCACTGCCCGACAGTGGCTTTCTTTCTGCTGTGATTGGTAAGTGTGCGTATATATTTACTTGAACTTAGTTTGGCTCAAGGCCATGCGCAGATTGAAGTTCTCTTCGACGAATGGATATGCTGGTTGGTCGGTAAAGATAGGTAAATAGGTAGATCGTGTGGGTAGGTACTTGGGTAGGGTAAAGAGGCACAACGGTGTGGAATCAACAAGCACCCTCAACTCTGACTGCCGTAAAGATAGTAGAAAGTATGCGAGGCTCCCGGGATGGATTTCGGGAGGGGGAGGGGTTTGAGCCTCTTCCTGGCTGCTGCTTATGAAGCGATACATGTCACAGGATGGTATTGTTGGTGGTGGTGATGGTATGGTGGATGGTGAGAGAGATGATGAAGAAGACGGTGGGGATTGTAACCGGGGTGGGAGTGGGGATGCTTGAAGATGCTATTTGGCGGTGGTGACTGGTGCTTAGAACGATGTTTGAGTTTGCAGAAGAGATAATGACAAAGATAGATAGACTGATTGATAGATAGATAGATAGATAGATAAATAGATAGATAGATAGATATTTCAATGATTTTATGAAATAGACCTATCAAAATTGTCGTTCATTACTCATTGATAGATCTTCATCAGCCATTACAAGTCCGCTGATGGACAAAGACCTTTCCATGACGACTGTGATTATGCTAAGCTTTGCAACGTCTTTCCGAGAGACCTTTCTCTGCCATCCACCCGTCTGGTGTCAGGTCTTTTCCAATTTCGTTTACTGTCCCATGAGTACCAATTGGTTTGTCTTTTGCTCGATCTTATATCATCGCTTGCTAAGTACCAGCCCACCTCCATTGTGTTGCTAAATTGTATGATCCTTTGCTCTAGTCTTCCCTCTGATCCCTGCTTTTCCTATCTTTTACAGTTACCACTAATATTGCTCTATTGATAGATATATAGATAGATATGAACGGACAGATAGATAGATAGATAGATAGATAGATAGATAGATAGATAGATATGAACAGACTGAGATAGATTGAAAAATAGATGGATTGATAGATATTAATTATATATATATTCATATATATATATATATATATATATATATATATATATATATACGGACTGAGATAGATAAATAGATGGATAGATAGATATGAATGGACTGAGATAGATCGATAGATAGATATGAACTGACGGATTGATAGATATGAACGGACTGGAATACGTGTGTGTGTGTGTGTGTGTGTGTCTGTCTGTTTGTCTCTCTCTCTCTCTCTCTCTCTCTCTCTCTCTCTATATATATATATATATATATATATATATATATATATATATATATATATATATACGTGTGTGTGTGTGTATTCAGATAGATAGGTAGATATGAAGAGGCTGAGACAGATAGATAAATGAATACGACAAGTACCTGAAGAAGGTTGGAGGGTAGTTCAGCCGAAACATCATGAATGTAAAAAAAAAAAAGAGGAGAACACTTCAAATAAACCAATGTATTCTCTTTCTAATTTGAAACTGTCAACCAACAGTGTCACCAAAAATAGATTTTTTCAATTTTCAACTTGGTCTGATTGGTCGACCGGCAGCTTATGTTTCGAGCTTACAGGCTGCACCATAAAGCCAGAGGACTGAATATTTGATTCAATTTTTATTTGATGATTATTGTGCCGGTTGCCAACCAAGGCTGAAGTGCCCAATCTGCCCTAAGATTTTACCATAACTGGGAGGTGAACCACTGGGCCGCTCTCACCGCTTTTTTTTTTTCAATTCTGTCAAAATGGGCCTCAGATCTTCCTCTCTTTGAATGTCCGTGTTTGCGCGTTTTTTTGTGTCCCTGGTCACATTTTGGGGACTACAATATTGGAGATTTGCGTGAATATACCACTTGGCACCATCCAAACAGAAATCTTTGGTGTGTTTTTTTTTTTTCACAAAAAGTCTTCGTGATCATTTTGGTCCAACAATGCCCAAATCTAGCGCAGGTATTTTCTAGATAATTTCAGATAGAAGGTCTATTCATTTGAGATAATGTTCGATTAAATATCGTTTTAAGATCATTTTCGATAATTAGTTCTAATGCGTGCACATTTATACATCTTTCAAAAGAAACTTTTCCCCAAGTCAGTTGAACCACTGGGGTGAGATTATATATTAAGCTGAACTGAAAAAAAAAAAAAAACTCGAGTAATGTGTTGCAAAAATTCTGTTTTTCAAAAAGGTGTGCCGCCAATAGAGAAAGTTTGGGAAGCTCTGCCGTAGTTGGTGTGGAATTGTATTAAAGATTGACGATCGATAAAACGTTAATTGAGGTTTTCTAAGAAAGGAAAATTACTCAGAAGAGATAACAAGTTCGATACGAAGAGTTCAATATTTGTGACGATATTACGGGCAGCATGGATTTTGAAGGTACGTAAGATTTACACAGAGAAAAAGGTAAAAACAATACGATTCTTCAAAGTGTAAAAATGAGAAGATTTTGTAATGTTGACACAGAGCAGACTTGAAATCCATATTAACCAAGACGCACATTATTATGGTTGTATGTCAATCAAAAAAGATCACCGCTCTCGACAAAAAGTCACATGAACAATCAAAGTGTCATCAAAGTACAAGACTGGAATTTACTTCATTTGACATTAAACAACAAACTGTCAATGCTGATGCCGCTAAAATCCCATATTTTAAACATTTCCATGCCTAGTCAGCAAAATAGTATAGCTGATTTCTTCCATCTTGGTTTGTTGATGCAGTTATCTTTTCTCCGTAGATATTCCAAAGTTTTGGAGATTAGTGAGCTAATGGTATCCACATGCTTGTCAAAGTTTCAACCAACTTCACCGACATCCCTTCTGTGGATCTTCGAACGCAACTTGTGCGTAGAGAGGGTTAGTGGGGTGAGACGAATCCGAGCGGAGCTGGGACCCTTTCGGTCTTGATGAAAGAAGATACCATGTACAGCGGAAGAAATCTCCACTGTAAACCAATGTTTAATTTAATGTGGTGATGAAAACAACAAAACAAGGATATTCAGCATCGTTTTGTCCCTGGAACTGGCAACAAAAGAAGTTGAAGTCCTGCTTCATGCTGCTCTGCCTGGGGTCTGCACTGAAAGTTCCAACATTGCCATGTCATTCCACCCATTCACATTATAGGATCTACTCTTCTGTCACCGCCCTCACCAAAATCCTCTCTCGACGGTGCGGCTTTGCATTGGTCGTCTAGTCATGTGAAGTGACCGAGACACGTCGGTTTCCCGTCACTTCATGGTGGCCAGGAAAGGTCGACGAGAATCTTCATTAGGGTATTATTTTAATAAAAAACATATTTACAGTCCACCAAGTGTGTCATATAATAAAACATACAGTATCACCATCATATGAGTGAACTCTTACCTCTTTTTAGATGTGCTAGACTGACTGACAATCTGACAAATCAACATATCAAGGCCTCATTTATTCTCCACGAACTATTCTTTCCCACTCTTTCTTTGAAAGAGAAATACTCGTAATTGGTGTAACTCAAGTGACATTTTTCATTACATCATCAGAACGTGTGATTCTATTTCACTAACACAAACGCGTGTCAATTGCATGAATGAAATTCTATTTTACTACGATATTAGCTTGACAGAAGACGTCAGCATAAAATTAGTTATCATATCTGGATTAATTTTGACTACTATTTACCTTCATCTTAAATTCTAGATACGCTAGCATCTCTATTCATCATCCGATTGCCGTCATTGACTGATTGACATGCCGGAACAAAGTTTGCCAATTTAGCTCCTTTGAGCTAGGTCTACTTCTTTTTTTTTTCTTTTTTTTTTTGGCATTTAGCCCCTTCAAGACTGACATAAAGGAATGGACCGTTAAATGAAGGTGATATACGTGAAAAAAGCTTTTAAAGGTGGAGCTTCGAAATTAATTGTCTCCTGAAGGAAAGGGCCTTCAAAGACAAGATAGATATAACTAGCGTTTCAATGGCCTGACTTTCAGGTTTATTTATAGGAATTAATTTTCTTCTAAATCAAGAGTAGCAGGATTTTTATTATTTCTGATGGAACATTACACAATCAAAACGGATATTATCAGGCATTATTTATATCCAGATTCTACAGCATTGAAACTCTGTTGCCGTCCAAAAATGAGTATACTCCTACGAAAAAATATTTTTAGCAACAGTTTTTATGCTGAACAGTGTTATCATGAATAATGCCTGATGATGTTCGTTTGGATTGTGGAATGTTCCATCAGAACTACTGAAATTACTCAATGATATCTGATATCTTGCTTTAATTTTCAGGTGACGCGCCATATTTGGCATTTATTTATGAGCAGTCGGCTTGATGTTTTGCTTAATTTGATGGTCCCTACCCTTAATTAAAAACGGGCTCCTCAGCTATTAATTATCACCCCGTTCTTTTACCTAGATATCTACTGAGGTATATAAATTTTATGAAAATCATTAATTTCACGAAAGGTAAGCCAAGTTCATCAAATTATTCAAGAAAACTAACTTCTATGTTGACAACAAGAAAAGGAAGAGACTCTGTTCAGAATCAGTGACGTTATTTATAGAATTTTTGACTGTATTTGGCAGCATTTGTTAATGTAATAATGCTATTTATTTCCAGTAGATCAATTGATCCCCGTTAAAACACGATGAACAAAAATAAATAGCCATTACATTAGAAATAAAACGGAAAATATCGTCCGAAATGCTTATATTGGAAAATCAAAGATATATATATATATATACATATATATATATATATATATATATATATATATATATATATATATATATATATATATATATATATGTGTGTGTGTGTGTGTGTGTGTGTATATATATATATATATATATATATGTGTGTGTGTGTATATATATATGTGTATATATATACATATATATATATATACATATATATATATATATATATATATATATATATATATATATATATATGAACTGTATACATAAGCTAGATATAATCTGCTTTTTCTCTTATCTTTCTCTCTCACTATCTTCTCTGTCTTTCTTCCTTTCTTGTATTTTCTATTTTTTGATCTCTAAAAACGATTTAAAAATAGGAGTTATATGACGTAGTGTGACGTAAAGGAAGAGAGATAATACCCCTTTCCTTCACGCACTCTCTCTTCCCATTCTTCCTTATAAACACCTTGAACCTTTTCGAACCAGTTCAGACCTGCCAGCGTTCGTCACAGGTAAAAATAGAAAAAATGAATATAGATATTTTCACTTTCCATATATATATAGAGAGAGAGAAAGAGAGGGAGAGAGAGAGAGAGTAAGAGAAAGAGGGAGAGGGGGGTCTTTCGGATTTTATATATAAGAAGAGATGAATATATACCTTTCTAATCTCAATTTTAACCCTCTCTATTTTTATTAAACAATTTCTACGCTACATGGTGACATCTGGCTTTAGTGGAGGCAACCAAACATCATCAGTCATTCGGGTAGATACACCGAAAACGACGTACGGGTGCCAGCTGATGTATGTTAATAATCAGTGCATGTCATATATATATATATATATATATATATATATATATATATATATATATATATATATATATATATATATATATATATATATATACAACACGCACCACTGATGATGGGAGAAATCCCGAAACATGTATGGACTATTGACATATAAGGATTAATAAACCTTACCACCAAAAACTTCACTCCCGAGTCTGTCTCACTCTCTAAAGTACACATTATATATATATATATATATACTCCGGGTAAATCTAGGATATATTTTTTATAAATGAAGATAAAAAGTTGCTGAGCAAAAAATAAAAAGTAGTTTAGTCCATATTGCAGTTATAATGTTTTGAATGTAAGTCATAAATAAATCTTCACACTAATTAGTGTAGAATAATTCAAATTCTCGAAGGAGTTATCTCTTCACAGTACGAACATCTTTTAGTCCAATTTGATGCCCATTGATAAGTCATAAATTATATTGGGGTTGATTTTTCAACATTTCTTATCTACAAAGAAATCTCTTCTTAAATAAATTCAATCATTGAGTAAGTAATGCCGAAAGTTTTATAAAATTTCATTTCAAGTTTCCATGAATTTGTTTGATACAAGTGCATATTTGGTACTGAGAAATATCTTACATGTTTGTTTTTTCGAAAACAAATGTCTGTTTAGCATGAAATTGTTGAAAATGATTTTTATATCAGATTTTTCTAGGTCAAATTTTGAAATAGAATTGCAAGTAGTTAGAACAGGGAAAGACCCTATAACAGATGCTCGCGTTTCAAACTTCCCTACAATGAATAGGAGACATCTGAGTGTTGCGAAAGCAGAATTCTGACTGCTTTTATGCTCCATCATCAAACGTGGCTTGTAGTGATATTCACAGCACGTAGGCTTTACACTGTCAAACATACACTGAGACGGAGATTTGTGCCTTCTTAAGATGAAAATAATAATTTATCTGACTATGCATCAAGTTACAAATCTACAATGAATACGAAATCTCTCATTTTTTATTTTCATAATCAACTCTTATCATTCTAGACATGGTAAGCACTGCCTGATATATATATATATATATATATAGGTGTGTGTGTGTATGTATGTGTGTGTGTGTGTGTGTGTGTGTGTGAACAATAGGTAGTGAGACAGACTCGGGAGTAAGAGCGTATGGAGACTTGGTTTATTAATCAATTAATCCATAAATTAATTAATTGGTGTGCTAAACATGTTTCGGAAGGTGTTCCCATCTTCAGCAACGTATGGTGTGTGTATGTGTGTGCGTATGTGTCCCTTTCAGTGGTTAAAAGGTGTCCGTAGAAAATAAATTTACCGTCAGATGCTTCGCTTTGGAATCAAAAATTTGAATCAAATTGTAGATCTTGGAGAGGCCAGAAGATGTCAGGGTTGTAAGGTAATGGTTTAGTATTAGATTGTGTGGGTAGAATGGGGATAGTACAGATGGTTGGGAAATGGGACCAAGGAAGTTCATGTGTAGTATCCTTACTGGTCATGGTAAGTCTGCTGGCTCTGAGTTGTACATATGGAATGCCATACGAAGGTCTTTATAGGCAGGGTCTGTATGAGTGTGAAGTCCCCAATATTGGATGAACATGAATGCAGGTAGAGTGTGGATGTGAGGTTTTTGTTAGTGGGAGGGTTATGATGTTAGAGATCAGTGTGGTTAGGGTTGTTAAGCTTAGTGTCGAGTCCATTAGGGGAGAGAGTTCTTAATTTGTTAATCAACACGTCTACATGTCTTACAAGAATTTTCCTTGTCTCTGTGAGTGTATTTTTTCTATTTTTTCAACGAAAGTGAATCTGGAGTCGGTGACAGATTTATGTCCGAGGATGCAGAAGCGTTGTTCTACGGGGAGTGGACTGGGATGGTTTGGGTGTTTTGTTTCTGTGTCTATAGTTCTCTTTATATGTATACATAATACGAATCATAAATGCAATATATTATAATACAATACAATAACTGATGTGTGATGTGTTTAATTCATAAGATGCTCGATACATTCAACATTAAACATCAAACATTATATTTTAAGCTCTACTCTAAATGTTGATTTAGAGTAGAGCTTGAAATATAGTGGATTGAGGATGGGCTACACGAATACGTTTATGTTTTTGTCCTGTTTGGGCTTCTTTGGGCCAATTATTCGGATTTTGGGTGTCTATTTCTCTTGGTGGTAGGATCTCCCTTTTATTATATATATATATATATATATACATATATATATATGTGTATATATATATATATATATATATATATATATATATATATATATATGGTTGGTTATTGGTTGCTATGCTTTTTTGTTGTTTTTTTGGTTGCTTGTTGGTAGTTATAAATTAGGAAGGTTAGGTGTAGGCATTTTCGTTATCAGTATGTAGTTGATCAATCAGTTCTTTGCAGCATGTTCCCCATGGGAGTATCTTATTCTCACTTGAATATGTTCCTTAATGTTGGAGTTCCCTTTTTTTATGAGCTTAGTTGTTAATTTAATCATTGTTACTTTCTGGTGGTAATAAATTCTAAATGAGCAGGTGATACTATTCTCCACCCTAAAAAAATAGAATACCACCCCCTACAAAAAAAAAATTCTAAATAGGGATCTGAAATAACTCGCCTTGAAAAACTGGAACAGAACAGAAATATAAACTTGTTTGAGTCGGTAATCCTTTTTTTCATATACATATATATATATAATGCGTATATAAAGTCTCTCTATATTTGTTATATAAGTTACTTCTAATAATGTGTGTTTTATATATATATATATATATATATATATATATATATATATATATATATATATATATTTATATTGTGTCACCCATAGACGGTTGTATTACATCTCTTCAGTGTGGCTATAGACAATCCAATTTCCTATCCAGTACCATGAGGTAGGACTGAAACCTTCGCTTCAGACCCGGAAGCCGATATCCTACCTCTGGACTACGGAACTGGAAGTCAGTAAGGCTGAATTTAAGCGATATATCTATTTACACAGAAATTCCTCATTTATCAGAGTGCTCTATTCCTTATGGAAGAGCATTGCATAAGCTTTCAATGGATGAGTTACCTCACCTAAAGAATGCTCAACCCTGAATAGAGGAGCATTAATTATTGTGTCATATATATATATAGAGAGAGAATATATAGTACAAATCAGGCTAGCAGTATAACATAATATAACAATATATCAATAATATAGAGCCACTTCTGAAATGTAATGGATTTATTTCGCCTGGTGAGGCCCAGAGAGGGCTAAAACATGAGCAGTTTGTGCAGCGAATCCATATTCTGATATATATATGAGAGTGTATGTGTGTGTGTGTGTGATAGTATTGTGGATGTGAACCGATCCAACTGAATGTTGATGGAAATGACAATCAGAAAGTGAAGTGAAAAACTCAAGAGATAGGTGTCACATCTCAAAATCATTCTGTTAGACTTCTTTTACATTCCTTATCCACCATCAACAAAATGAAATGACTAAATGAAATGAATACACCTATTTCCACCCTGCCCCACAAATACCAACTCCTATCAATTAATTTCTGGACACTGCATCCCCATCTTAAGATGAAAATAACAAAATCCACCTTACCCAGAAAAATGACCAGTCTAGCCCATTACTGCCCCTATCATCTAAGACAAGCCGTACACCATCAGGAATAGGAAGCATACATCCCTTAACGCCACCTCTCATAAATCAATCCCTTTTCAAATCAAATATAGCCCCCATTTACACGGGTGCTAACACACCCCTACTGCTCCTACCTGATAACCAAATACATAAATATCCACATTCTCCTCTTCAGCATCAAAATGTAAACAGCATATTTTTTTTCTATGAAAGCACCGCAAATATTTTTCTTCGAAAAAGATGGCTGGCCTCCATCGAAATGCATCGAATTGCGCCCACAGAATGATAATAAAAAAATTCAGATGTAACAACTATCTCTTGAGTCTTTCAATTCACCTTCCATTTGTCATTTTTATCTCTCTCCCTCCCTCCCTCTCTCTCTCTCTCTCTCTCTTTATATATATGTGTATATATATATATATATATATATATATATGTTGAAATATTTACTTACCTGGACTATATATATATATATATATATATATATATATATATATATATATATATATATATATATATATAAGTAAAGATTTTAGCATCTACATCTGCTGCTGTTGTTTGTAAACTCGGTTCTAACTTTTATCTTTACTAGCTGAACCCGTGGAAATTCCACGAGTGTTTACAACTAAGATTATCCATCATCTCCTGCTTCTTCTTTTCTCTCACCAATTGCCTGTACCTTTTCGTTCCCTCATTTATCTTCCAATCTCCGTTGCCTGTCCATGTTTTTTATCTGAATGTTATACAAAGCTGTCTGGTTAATCGCTCAGTAGAAACCATCTGGCGACCAACGTCTTTTGGGAGCAGGCTGTGTTCGGGATGATTAATCAAAATACTCGAAAAGAAAAGGTGATTAATGAAGAGATTCATCTATTGATAGAAAAGTCTGAATTCTTAAGGGTTAATGTTATGGTTAAGGTAAAGGAATGCTACCTGACACAAAGTACTGCACTAATTAAGCATAAACTTACGTTGCAAATTGTGCCCCACATTAAAAATCAATATATATATATATATATATATATATTAGAATATACCAGAATATACCGGTTAAAAATGACGGGTTTATTTATGTGTAGAACGGCACTAAAGAGCCTAAAGCTATTTCATTGGGTGATTTATATTCAATGATTTTAGTATCCTAATTTCAGATTTATTTAAAGTCTCAACTCATCTCAGGCTGTTTTTAATGAGTGATGATCAGACATGAGTTTCTATGTCGTAATTTTCATTATTATTACATCATAGAGAAGTAAATCAACCAATGATACCATCCTATTTGAGTGCAAGCAAGCAAGTAAATATACAGAAAAAATGCATATAAGCTCATTATATATATATATATATATATATATATATATATATATATATATAACTCCGAACTCTGGAGCAGAGCACTCTGGTAGATAGCAGATATCGCGAAATTTGGTACTATCGACTGGCCAGTTATTTGGGCAGGGATAGAACACCGGACTCCGGGGTCTAGAGCGAAAGTTTCAATCCTGCCTGGCAGCTTTGGGTGGATATCAAGTCTATAACCATACTGAAGAGTCGTAATACTACTTTGTCTGTGTATGCCATTATTATCAATTATATATATATATATATATATATATATATTCCACCGCCTTCCATGACAATCATGATTGTGCTAATCTCTGCCATGTCTAATCTGTAAACCTTGCTATCTTGTCTCTCCATCAGTCTGGTCCTTTTCTACTGCATTTTCTGTCCAATGTTTGGCACCAATCGGTTTGCTTTATGCTCCATCTGCTGCCCCCTGTTTTCTCGCTGTATGTTCTGTCCCTCTCTGTTTTTGTTGTTCGATTACTTGTACGATATCCTTCGATCTGGCCTTCTCTCGGATACTCGTTGATCTTTTTCTATAGGTTTCACTCGTTTCCAACATTGCTCTTGTGCTAGATTTTAAGTTTGTTTTCGAGTGGTTTCCTAAGGTATAGCTGGTATATATATATATATATATATATATATATATATATATATATATATATATATATATATATATATATATATATTGATGATAATGATGATGATTACTGATGTTGCTGATGATGCTTTTGATGATGGCATTGATGTGTTGTTGGTTCATCTGACGAGACCTGTCTGTGATGGCACAGGAATGATAAGAATGGTACCATGGCTTTGTGGAAAGGTAAGGGTGAATGGCCAGCTGTATTCTGCCGGTGGGTGGGTTGGAAGCGAAGATGTTGAGAGAAATGCCGAGCTTGTTTTGATGCAGACAGAACCATCGTCATAAATACACAAAGACGCGTGACAAAAGTGAATAAACACCCCGAGTTTTAGACAAGAGTCTTGATTAATTGTAAAGAAAATGGGTCTGGGAACTAAGTATATCGTGGGCGGATAAAGAGGGGTTTCGGGCAGAAATGTTTTGAAACCCTTTCCATAAAAGAAATATTGGGGTGGGCCACTATTATTATCGTTTAGTTTTTAAACAGTAATTACCGAATAACAATAATAATCAACGTTTGACCTTTAAAGGTCTTTTTTATTATTCAAAATAGATTGTATTCATTCGAATCCTCATATGTGGTACAGATCTGTGATCAAAAATAATGTTTTCCGATAGCAGGCTTACTATCGAGAGTTGTTATCTCGATTTCAAATTCGTGTTATCAATTCAAATTTTAATCAGCAGACCCCAAGAATTATCTGACGGAGCTCAGAGGTCATGCAGACCCTATTTTTGGAACCAATAGGTCAAAAGCATGAAACATGGTGAATATATGTTTATACAATCTGGGCAGCCATTTTGAAAAGAAAAACAGGTAAAAGTCAAGTCTCATAGGAGAGAAGCTCCCGGTTTCTAATGCACTTGTCAACTTAGTGATCCTTGCAAGTCCCAAGATCTGAACTTTATACCTATATGTTTTTCTGGCCACCCTTTGACAGGATTCAAGATCCATCGAGGGGATACTGCCACAGCTTATAGTCTACTCAATTAGCTGATGGATTCGCAAGGAAAATTGCCCTAATGAAGAGTTTTGCACACTCTCCACTCATACCGGGAGTCGAATTCAGGACCTTCTGTGTGAGAGACAGACGTGCTAACCATTATTTCATCCGAGCGGACCTATTTGGGAAAACAACAGCCACATTCATTTCTTCCTATTTCTATATTCAATTCTATTCTAATTCTTTTTTTTCTTTTATTTGGACATGTAAACAGGATGAACCCGAAAAACTTTGTCTTTATTATTATCTTATATAGTGAAATTACAGTCAACCATTATAATAGACCAAATTTATAAATATATACATATATGTATCGAGACAGAGAGAGAGACAGAGAGAGAGAGAGAGAGAAAGAGAGAGGGGGGGGGGAGATAGATAGAAATTGTTCATTATTGTCCATTATTGACGATATTCAATCTCAATGCTCAATAGTTACCAAAGTAAATAGAGCTATTAATACATTAGTAGGATTTATAAAAAGATATCCTGGTGCATGTCAACATTTCCTGCCTCACACATTCATCAGCACTAGCTTCACATTTTATTACTGATAATAACAAAACGACGACGAATATATATATATATATATATATATATATATATATATATATATATATATATATATATATTCATATATATTCATATAATGGATGATACTACAACAGACTGTTTCACACCTCGATGATCATCAAGTGGGTTTTGTTTTGGATTGTTTGTTTCTTTAAATATATAGTTATTTGCGTTATTACGTCATATTTTCGTTTATATCTTCGAGGTTTTGAATATTTGAGAGCGAGACACACAGACCACCAGACAGAGACGAAGAGGTCAAAGTACACCATTGAGATCGGTGCTTGCAATAGGGCGACGGTTATTAGGCTAGTCTCGCAGACGCGGGATCGTGTAGTGAGTTTGTTCCTCACTAAGCGTCAAACTATCGAGGTGCTGTGAGAGACTGAGCTAGTGTTGGTAAATAACTGCTTCAATAATATTTACCATCAACCGGATTTTGTGGTCAAGGCCTTTTTTTGAGGTAATGGTTGGGTAACACTATCACAGCTGTTTTCTATCGTTCAACACATGAATAATGGAGAAGAATAAATAGCAGGCATTAACATGTGGATCATTTGAAACATCTTTGTTCAACCATCGTTGAAGCGAGTAAAAGTCGTCTCCCGTTACTATACGAGTGTTTAGGTCAGAGAAATCCAAGCGCGCTATAACAGAACCTTAATAACTTTGCAGTAGGTATAGGCGATATCCAAGGGCGGGCTATAGATGACAGACAGATAACATCATCGACTGTATAGAACTAGAGTGAAATTGAAAAAAAAAAAGGGCCTTCTGCAATGTTTTCTGTTGTGTCCATATATCTCCATTAGACGCTTCTCGGTCGGTCGGTCGAAGCCACACTAAATAGCGGAAATAGGGAGGAAAAGAAGTAATGTGATTTCGATCAACTTTTCTACCAGGTGCTAACGATATCATGACAGAAAAAAATAAAATAAATAAAATATATATATACATATATATATATATATATATATATATATATATATATATATATATATATATATATGTATAAAGCAAAAAATTGCCAAAAATGGTCACCTAGGTTTTTTATTAAAGATAATATTTGCCGAATATTTCCGTATTGCAATATTTTACAAGTATGAGAATGAACTGATTCAAAGACTGACTGCTTGATCTTCTTCCTCCTTTTTCTCTCTGACACTACTACCATAGATGGTGGGCTTATCGTTGAACTTATGGTTCTTGTTTCTTTGTATGAATCCACCAACATAATTACAATATATCACAAATTTCCGTATTTAAAAACAAAATATTTCGATCAATATCTCAACCCTTCGAACCCTTAGCCCCAACGTCTTCAGATGATCTGTACAAGAGCTCCTGAGTACATAGACATTTGGGCCTAGGTGCCCTCCAGGTTCAGTGGGGTCCCGTACGCAGAAATTAAAATTCACGACAAATCACAAAGTTAACTTATCCAAGTCCGTTTATCGCGTATAATTGGAACTGACAAGTTATACATACACAGAAAGGTTAAATGAGTTACATATCGGAAGTAAATACATGTATACATGTAAACACATGCCCGAAAAATTCCAGGTAGGTTTTTTAGGTAAGACAAATTACAAAGAACATAGTTATGTTGCTATTTACTCCCAAGTTTCTATAGATAACAATAGCTTACACAATTATTTCAACATTGCATTTTTGTATACGGGGGTGGGGTGGGGGGCTATTGCAATCGCCCTTTTAGCCTCCTCATAAATCCGGCTAAGCCTGGATGGAAAAGCAGACCTTTTTTTTTTCAATTTTCGTTTATGGACAACTGAGATATTTTTGTCCAATTCATTCCATTTTTACAGTTGCTCAGCTGGCGTAAGTCAAATAGATTTTCTTGTAGAATATTGATCGGAAGTTGTGTCACCCCAGTCATCAAACGAGATTATATTCCAGTGAAATAGTAGCCAGCAAGAAATATCGGGCGTATGGATTCAAAAGGAAAAATTATTTTTATTCGCACTTTTCTAGACAAATAGCAGATGCATTCTCCCGATAGTCACTTATGGTACTGAAACATGGATCCTAACCAAGAGACAGGCTTGCAAACTCAGAAGTATGCAAAGTGCACATGAGAGAATCATGCTCAACCTTACATGGAGAGACCACAAGATAGCCCAGTATATAAGGAAGAAAACAGGTGTTCGTGACATCATAGAAACTATTAAAAAACTCAAATGGCAATGGGCAGGCCATGTTGCAAGAATGAAAGACAACCGATGGACATCACGTCTCACAACATGGATCCCCAGAGATCACATGCAAAACCGAGGCCGACAGAACACAAGATGGAGAAATGAACTTGACAGATTCAGGAAATACTGGCTCCGCGTTGCCCATAATAGGGAATTGTGGCGAATCATGAGGAAGGTCTATGTCCAACGGCAGACGTCAAAACACTGATGATGATGATGATGATGATGATGATGATGATGATGATGATGATGATTGGTAAAAATGTCGGGGTCTACCACCCACCCATCTTCTATCGCAAACCGCTAATGAACCTCTTTATATTATGAGAAGCCTTTGATACTCCATAAAAGACAAAAACAGGAAATCGCGAGTGAAGACAACGTAACTGCCGTAAGTCTAATAAAGATTCATAGATTAGGGCTTCAAAAATTAGAGCTTCATATATCAGAGCTTCAGTATATGCAGCATATCAAACCCACGGTATAAAGGTCCAGAAGGTCAACTTGAATCTCTTGAAGCGGATATATTGTTGCTTTGACAAGTTTAATCAGTAGCTGTTTGTCTTTGTATTCTCGGTAGGTAACTATGACCGCACTTCCCTATTATGTATATACGGTATAGGGTTAGTATTCATATAAACGTTTGTTTATCTTTCTGATTCAGACTCCTATCAGTATAATTTGAATGAGACATTAGTTTCTGGGCCTATTGTGTTTCTCGTTTGGCTTTTTCGGATGATATGATGCCAAGGATCAGCAATATCCTCATTCATGGATCACAGCACTATTTTTGGAACGGAACAAAGAAAAGACTCACCTTAGATAAGAATTTGGTCAACAGCACACGTTTTATGATATATTTGGGATACTGGATTCTCATAAAGCCTCTGAGAGTAAAAGTTTTAATGAAATTTTCCAGGCTCTTGTTCGCTTGGTGAAAGGCAAAATTATCAGGTTTTCCAGGCTCATCTGGTTTACGTTTATAAGCACTATTGACCATCTGCCTCAGAAACGAGTACCACCATGATGGGGTGTGTCTATTCATATTTTGAATAGGTTGATACAAAATTTCGCAGCTCTTTGCAATGTTAAGGAGATAGTAAAAGTTCCTTTGAAGTTTATGTGTGCATACTCCATAAGAATTGCGTGCAGAAAAAAATGAGAGTTTTATTTTATTTTAAATGCTCATTCCAAACTATCTCATTCGTTAAGTTTTCAAAAAGCGCAACGGAATCTAGGAAAGAGATCCCTGAATCTTACGGTAATAATGCAGTAGGTGCAAGCATATTTCGGGGATGGCATTGGAAGGTTGTTTTCTTTTTAGGAAGATTTCGTGCCCAAAGGAAAAGGATTCTCTGGAAGGCTTCAAAACTGATGAATCGGAAGACTTTTTCTTAAAGAAATATGCAACGCGTAAAATTGCAAAAGAATTACGCTGTTTCTTGGGGGGTGGAATTCCACCGTAGTATGTCACCTACAATCACCTCTTTGATCTCTGCAGACATCCTGATGCTGAACCATCGATCTTTTTGAACGATTTGTTGTTTCACAACGTTCATCTTTTTCAACGCCCTATTCACCTTCACAAAACCCTTTTTTTTCCATTCGGACATACGTGCAAGAGCCATGCATTCTTCCTAAGCTTCACATTTCTTTAACCGTTTTGTTCGATTTAATAAAAAATGTCATATTTTGATGTATTGTTTGATATTCATGAGGATAAGCCAGAAAAAACCTGTCTATTCCAAGCGAGGAGTCACATCGAATTGAAGACACGAACTGATTGAGACTTTCAGAAAATGTTCTCGTTTGACCATTGGTCAGTGTATAAGTTGCAGTTCGGACAAGCGCGATTTACTTCGACGCACATACGCACACTATCATTAGACTGAAAGTTGGAACCTTACAATCAATAAACGATTATGTGCTGCACAACTGTTTTATGTAATCCCAATCTAAGGTTCCCATATGAAATATATGTATGTATATTATCATGAAATATATATATATATATATATATATATATATATATATATATATATATATATTTATATATATATATATATATTATCAATGTTCATGTCAGCTTGGGGTCAGATCATATGCATCAGTCGACAATTGAGTGGACTATTTGATATCTGGATCATACAAAGGGTCTTACTTGAATTACAATCGTGTTACAGGATTGTCACAAAGATATATTCCGAATATACTCTTTTGCCGTTAACCCTTTTCGGAACATGTACCCCACCCACCGAAATATACGCTCAACCACCACCTCTAGAAAAGTGGCATCAGACGCTCATACCCACCATCGTTATTAAAAAAGCCTCGCCTCCGGTAAGCAATGGTACATTAGTTATTGCTAAACCGAAATAGATATTAAATTGCTTAGATCTTTACCTGCAGTTTGTAATAAGAGACCCCACCAGTGAGAATAACAATACATCAGCAGCAACATCGGCAGCATGTGATTGGTATTCCCACCCACGCGAAATAACACTGACCCGTGGCTAACCCAGTTGTTTCCGCAGGAAATAGCCTGCTGCCTCTCACCGTCTGTAGTTATGTTCCCCATTCTATCAATAACGCGAGAAGAATATTTATATAACAAATTACCGGAAGATGGAATACACTTTGCTGCATCTCAAGTGATTGCAAAAAGGCCATCTGCAAAGAAGAAGAAGAAACCTTGCAGCGATTCTGGGCGCAATTGCAATAGCAACGGAACTTCCAGTTCCAGTCTAATCTTGTAATCATAACACAGACATCCCTCGATATAACGTAGTTAATGATGTAAGACGGCTTGGTCGTTAACCACAACATTTTTGCCAAACTTCAGTCGAAACCTTGAATTGACTTTATTCTTCTATCATAACAAGAATGATCCTAACATAATTTAGTGGATCAAAATAAACATTCTCCTACTGCGATTCGAAATCACCACTATTCATTTCATTCTCATCATAAATTTCATTCTCATCGATAAAATCAACTTTTCCCCAGCGTGATTTGAAATCACAAACAATTGAGTGGTAGCCGTCTCTCTTACCGATTGGGTCCATCTATCAAGTCTCACAACCATTATGAATACACTGCTGGACAAAGGCCTGGTTTGTCTCCTTCAATGATGCCATATTTAACGGCAAACGTTTCTTTCTCATCTCATCATCTCTTGTGTATGATCTCTTCCTACCGCATTTACACTCCTCTGGGCATCAATCAGATTATTCCATCTGTTGTCATCTATTCTTGCTTCGCGTCAATTTCTGTTGCTAACTTATTTGTACAGTATCCTTCACTGTAGTATTTCCTCTGATGAATGTTGATATTTCTCAGCCTTTTAGAGTTATTCCTAGCATTGCTCTTTCCATGGCTCTCTGTGCAATTCTAAGTTGGTTCTCAGTTTGTTTTGTTAATTTCCATTATTAGTATCTGTTAGTCATAGCTAGTATTATGCATTCATCGTATATTTTGGGCTTCAAACACATCGGAAAGTTTCTCTTCAATGTGTCTCTATTCATACCAGATGATTTCCTGTTGATGACTATACATCGTTTTATATCATTTTCATTGTCCTTCTTGCATTGTATTGCCTGAGGTAGAAGTATTCGCCCACCTCGACAAGAGCCTCGTCCGCTATACCTACGGTTTGGGGTGACTTTATGGTTGAATATATATATATATATATATATATATATATATATATATATATATATATATATATATATATATATATATATATATATGCAAAGACCCAAAGAACAGCTTTCAACCCAAAGTCTCATATCGTTTATTCTTGATCTATTCTCTTCTTTCAACGCGACAGTTATGTATCAAGACATAGATATATGTGATCCGACTGAATGAATCATAAATTGCATTATATTACCTAGAAACTGATCTCCCGTCATTACATGGTTAATATATCACTCAATTTAGACAACGTAAAGATTATAGATGAAAGATTGAATAAAAGCGTATTTGTGAGAATTACCCCTCTAAAATAGGAAAATATAAAAGATATACGCAGTTTCCCGAACGGGGATAGTTACGTTAAAGTGAAAAATAACCAATGATTTATGATCAAAGGAATTATAAAAAATTGGTAACTTGGTATTCGTCCGACTTACGACCATTCCGAGATACGACTTACCAGGTGGAAATCAGGTAGCAGGTGTATACGTATATACATGCACACTTAAAAGACAGACCTAACTCATAAATTGAGCTTATTCAGGGTTTGTGGTATTTCTTCAAATATACAAAAAAAATGCATTGTTTCTGTCATTTGCTTGATCATTTCGAGATTCAAGTCAAGAGGGTGGGGGAGGAGGTGAGGAGTTGCTGATCACTGGATTCGAAGTCACGATTTTCCTTCCTCCACTTCTTTGCCCATCAATCATGGAAGGATAGGTTGACAAGATTCTACTTCCTTCTCACATGATTGGTAGGTAGAGTTGAAAAGCTTCATTGTAGATTAATTCTGCCACCCCCTGTCTCTCTTTCTCTCTCTCTCTCCCCTTCT
>OY735219.1:20486118-20546118 GCA_963457665.1 Thysanoteuthis rhombus | reverse complement strand
TTTAGGTTTATCCTCGGGCATGCTTAGTGGCAAAGATAAAAATACTTGTGAATAATTCATGGAATCAAAACATTTCATCTCAGAGTTTTAGTGCACATTCTCATTCTCCCTCGACTGTCGCCTCTGGCTGTCTGGTCGTCATACATCCGGTTTGCATGGCTTTTTTTTCTCTCAATGTTGTTGCTTCCGGTTATTAGCAGATTACTGGAACACGGATTTAGGATTTAAGATTGATATTAATCAAACGGCCAGATACACGCTCACACATACACGCACATACGCATACACACATATATACAACCACATATACGCAAAGACACATAGGAATACATGTACCAATATAGACCTAAATACGCACATACATATAAATGTATATAAATATATGGATATCCATGCACACATACACATATAGTTACAAAGTAACGAAGTAGGTTTAAAGATTAACTGAACATAGACAGAAATCATGTTCAATGATAAAGCCCCCTCCCCCAAAAGATCATTAGAATATAAGGTGAGGCCCTAGAAGAGGTTGGGGAATACGTTTACCTAGATCTGAAAAAAAAAGTTAGAGAAAGCGAAATAAAACGACGCATTGGTGTCGATCGGAAAGCATTTGGTATGAATAGAGATGAAGAGCTCCTTACCAATGTGCTGAAAGCGTTAAGTATATCATCAATGCAAGATATCAGCAATGACTTAGGGATGCAAATTATGAAAACTAACTGAGAACCCTGTAAGGATCCTGCAGAGAGCTATGGAAAGAGCAATGCTAGAGACAACTCTTAAAGATCAACATTGAGTGTGGGAGGGGACTTGAGTGAAGGGTGTTTTACAAATAACTAATCAACAAAAATGGAAATAGGTAAGAAGGTTCGATAACAGATGGAGCAAACGACTAACCGATTGGTCCCCATAAGACAGTAAACGCAGAAGGAAAAGACAAGAAACAAGACATATGACGACTTAGAAAGGTTTACCGGTAAGACACGGCAGAGTTCAGCACAATCGCAGTCGTCATGGGAAGAGGTGTTAAAAACCATTGTCTTGTTCTGAACTTATAATGGGTAATGATGACAGTAATGATGATTTATATATATGTGAGGATGCATCAATATATCTGTTGCTGAACGCGTAGTTATGCGCTGAATTTCGATCTGAAATGTTCATTGTATATTGTTCGATCGATGTGATCAATATTATCCACCGGATTTAGTATAGACTGTGGATGACGCGTACTTGTTAATTTTCTTGGGGAAAAAATCACAGATATATTTGAATTTTTATGAGATGATTTTTCTAAGAAGAAAATTACTGAGAACTTGTTCAAGAGGGAATTCACCGAAGACGAATAACCCTTTTTTTTATTATTAATATGACAGAACACTGCTTAATAATCATTTCATCATATTTTACAGAAATAAATTAGATTTATATTTTATTATTATTAATGTTTTGCTACTGTTTACCTCCATCTTAGTTTTCGTTGGTTTTTTATTTCAACTAAGCTCAGGCTGGTTTCCTTCAGGCCGAGAGTAAGTAAATTAATTGGGCTATAAAGAATAATTCCTCTGTGAGAATCTAATTCACCATCATCTATGCTTGAGGCTGGCTCGCTTCACTCTTACTACTGAGCTATGGGAACTAATGACAAGTCCAAATCAAATCCTTCAATTCATTCCCAATCCCGATATCTTCTGCAGTGTTTCTTATTAACTTGTACTTCGGTTTCTGTAATCGAATTCGATTCATTTACTCACTGTCGAAAAGAAACCTGCTTGAGTTTATTTGCAAACAAAACTGACATTAAGGTGAATATTTGTTGTAGCAAAGAGAAATGATTATGATGATTGACAATGTTTCATCTAATAAAATAAATAGATAAGATTTCTATTCTTTGAAGCTTTTTTGTATAATCAACGGCGAATTCCGACGACGTTGAAAGGGAGATGCATTAGCACATTTTCTTCTGACACAAGGGCATTAAAAAAGAGCATCAAACTTTAGATAAACACATATCTTTCCTTTTTCATCATCAAAAATGTAGATCAGGATTGAAATGCCATTAAATTTTTCGAATATTTTCTCTGAAATGAATAAAATTTTACTTTGAACTTTCGGAAAAAAGAGAAGCTTCGGTTAACTTTAAAAAAAACCTTCTGTCAACTCTCGGATTTTGGCTGGTTCTTGACTGATTTTTCACCAGAGAGGACGTTTTTGATCATTGTATACGATCTACACCCTAAAATATATTGACCAAAAAAAAAACAAAAAACAGACGTGATGTTCCTAGTTGGACGAATAAGCATGCTCTGCGGGAACTAGTTCCAATATTTCTGAACAAATGACATGAGTACGGCCGGAGGTTACTCGGGCGAATCATTGGGAGAAAATGTAGGCGAGGAAAAATGTCTAAATCACACTACATTGAATGATAGTCAATTTATCGACACGGTGTAGTTCATTGCTGTATTATCTCTCCTTCTCTTTTTCCCCTTTTTCTTTGCGTATTCTCTCTTCCCCCTCCTTCTCCCTCACTCGTTCATTCTCTCTCTCTCTCTCTCTCTCTCTCTCTCTCTCTCTCTCTCTCTCTCTCTCTCTCTCTCTCTCTCTGACAAAATCTATGCTAGCCCATCGGTCGTCCAAAAACAAGATGTCTTTTTTTTTAATTACATAAAGTATTAACAACCATTACTTTTCATTTTTGTCTGCTATTTGTCTTCATCTGAATGTTTTCATTTTTTGTTGTTGTTTTTATTCAAGAAGAACAGCTAAAAAAAAATTACGATGAAGGTAAATAGTTGACAAAAATTAAAAACAAGATGGTAGCTAACCATTGACAAATGAATGATCACAAGTATTCCATTACGCATGCGCTGGCAACATCAAAATTCCTGTCTGTCGACCTTACGCTAAATTAAATGTGTCAAACTGAGGCTGCAGGGTTTTTGTTAAATCCATTCATTCATTTTTTTTTCTCTATTTCTGGCTTGTTTCTTACTTTTTTATTTTTTTATTTTTTATATTTCAGTCTGAAATTCATCATCCATTCTGCAAGTGACTGAAATTTTTTTTCGCAAACACACATTTAAGCATTACCAATCATCCATTGATATTGGCTTTGTCTGTTACGAAGCCATTTTTGTTGCGTTTCTAATGAGGAACCGTCAACCAAAATTGTTACAAAAAAACCCTCAATGTAGATTTCGTCAGTTTTCAAGTCACCCTGGCTGTCTGGCTGATGAGCTGTGTATGTATATGTAAATCACGCGTACAGGCCGAGCCAATGGAGCTATAGGGCTGAAGATTTCAACATTTACTCTTTATTATGTCCAAAAAAAATATTTTCTTTTGTTTTGTTAATTCCTCCTCGTGATCACTGCTCAAAATAGGGTGAGAGAAATAACTTATTTATCAATCATTCCTTTTCCATTTTTTTTTACATGATCAACCCTGACATGGCATGCTGCCAAATAACGTTGGCCACGTGACAGTTTCTATTTAATGACTAACCAGACCTGTTTCCAAATAACAATTAAAGAGTGCGGATCGGAAATCTTTGGAGCATTCTGAAAGATTTCATCATGACTCTATCAAGGGTGAGATAGCCTTACGGAGCCCAAGATATTCCAGGCTGATTTGGAATCAGAGTTGTCCGTCTTTTAGACTGGTTGTCAACCATGGCTAGAGAGTCAAGTCAGTCCAAATTTTTACCCATAGTTTGGAAGAGAAAAGATAGATTCGTGCCTTTTCCCCGTTTCTTATGAAGCAACTTCCAATGGAGTATGAAGTATGCAAGTCAGTGAGGAACACCCAGTTGCATGCGTCTAGACCAGTTTAAATGACCATCCCTTTGACAAGACGCAAGTCTACTAAAGGGATACCTCTAGCCTATCATACAGCTTAGAATGTGCTCAATTAGCTGCTGAGTGCACAAGGGAATTTGCACTAATGGAGAGTTTTCCATACTTTTCGCTCACACCGATAATCAAACTCAAGTCCTCCCGAGTGTTAGTTAGACGTGCTAACCATTAAACTATAGGAGCGGACCTTCTCTGCGGTATCATAGCTTTAAGATATGTTTGAAAGGAATTTGAACTCAATCTTCTCATTCTATTCTCCTTGTTTTAAACTGTTTGGCCATTTCGTAAAGATAATGCAAATTAAAAAATACCAACCTGAAATGTGTGAAAGTAAGATATGAAAAACTTTTCAGATATTGCAGGAAGCTGAATGTGGAGATGATTCTGATGGTGTTATCTAAATTTATCGCCGTTAATAAAATCTTCTTGTTTTTACTTTACCCCCTTCCTCTCTTTCCGTTTGCTTTAGCATGACAGAAATCAACAAAACAAACCAAAAAAAAGACCAACCCGAAGAGAGCAAAAGTAATAATCAAAGAATCTTGCAGACATTGCAGGAAGTTGAATGCGATGATTTTGATTTGGTTTATCTAAATTCATCGCCCTTAATGCAATTTTCTTGTCTTTTTGTATCAGTCAATAATAGAAACTGAGAGGCATAAAAGAATTCTGTTTTCGCCATGTTGTTTCAGGTGCTGTCGGCGCGAGTCGCTATGTAATGGGTTAATTGCATTTTGTTATCGCAATGGCAACACTCCAAAACAACAACACACCAAAACGAAGAAAGAGACGTAAACAGTTTCGAAAAACAGATGATCCAGTACAAGCCCTCAATGATAAACAATGCGGACACACACACACACACACACACACACACACATATATATATATATACATGCACACTTAACTATATATATATACATATATGCACACGTACCTATATATATATATATATATACACACTCGTACCGACGCATATATAAACATACATACAATATACTCACAACAGATTATCTGATACGAATGTCCGATAATAAACTGACATTTATATATATATATACACATACTCATATATGAACGTAGAAATATATTCATGCATGCATAGATACACACACACACACACACACACATATATATATATATGTAAATAATCCAATACAGCATTCCACTGATAGATAACAGACACACATACACACACATATATATAGAGAGAGAGATACAGATATGCACACGCACGCACGCACACACACTCACACACACACACACACACACACACACATATATATATATATATATATATATATATGCACATGTACATACTCACACACATATATATATATACAACAGATGATCGGATACGAGTTTCCAATGATGAACACAATCACATTTGTATATATACACGTATAAGGATTTATACGTGCATGCGTGCGCACATTCATGCATATCTATCTATCTATCTATCTATCTATCTTTCTATATATATATATATATATATATATATATACATGTATATATATATATATTAACATATTCCCCCAGTGATAGACAACCACTGAAAATATGGACGTAATTTTACGCCTTTTTCAAACCGGCCATTGGGAAGCAAAAGTATTTCGGTAAGACTTCCCGTCCTTCTACAGAAGGAATTTTTTTCCTCCTTTGCAGAGAAAAGGAATTCAGGTATTTTAGCCATTCTCATATCCAGCGTTTGTAAGCATCTACAAAACCGTCGCTTCGTTGACGGTTATCTTAAGTGTACATTTTTTTTTAAATGTGGAGAAGGTCTGGTTAGTCATTCAATAGAAACCATCCCGTGAACAATGTCTATTGGCAGCTGTGTTGGGATGATCAATTTAAAAAAATGCAAAATGGGTTGATCAATGAGTAAGTTACTTCTCTCTCCTCTTGTAGGATGGTGATCACTGAAAGGGTTAGAATTTGTTTTTAAATGAGCAGACACACACTAGGTATAAATTTGCGTTGCAAAACATATCTTCCAAAAATTTAAAAAAAACCTCTTCAAGGGCGAATTTTCATAAATCAAATTATAAGTCTTTTGTAGACATAATAAATAGTAAATGTTGAAACTTTCAGCCGTCTATCTTCATTGGTGCTAACCGTACGCGTGATACATGAATACATACATAGTCAGCCAGACCAACTTGAAAACAATGGAAACCTCTGCTGACAATTTTGTTTGGCGGTTTTGTAATAGATCTGTGGAGGAATTTCGTTGCAAAACTATGAAAACGTTGAGATTCAAACGTCTAATACGTTTGTCCAAAGAAATAAGACAGAGTCTATATATCCACCCTTGTACGTCTCTCTTGTTTTGTTTTGTTTTTCATTCGTCCACAAAATATCCCTAATAATTCACGATGCATTTTAATGATATGAGCGATGGGCCAAGGAATAACTGACGATATTTCGTGGTTGATCAAGGAATTGTTTTTAGATTCTGTAAGCATTTTCCGGCTTTTCGAGTCTAATAACGCAATAATGGCAAAGTTTTTCAGTGTAAGGGAAATAATCAAGTGTTGAAATAAGTCAAAGGGATGTCACTGATAAATAATCATCACAAGCTTTTGTCACGGCATAGTTTGTTTGTTCGGTGTTTATTGACAATGGCGTTGGTGGAGATGTTCACTTCCTGAGTGATTTCAAGTTCTTCGTCATTTATAGATTTTTTTTCGAGGCGTTAATTCAATCGAATTAAATAAACTTAGAATTAAGTAGGGGACAAGAAAGGTAGACTTCAATGTGAAACAGCTATCTACAGAAATGTATACATTGAGCAGAAATGTATATATCGAGCAAAGTATTCGGGAATGTTACCTTTCCCGCGTTAAATTCAAAACATTAGGACGGTGGAAACTATTTCTTGTGTCTAAACTACAATTATCTTATATAGCCCTAACTGTAAACCTGATCCTAAACCTAACCCTAAACATAATCCTAACCCTAACCCTAATCTATATCCTTTGTCGTTAAATTAAATTATATATAATATATAATATAATGGTCAAGTTTCCTGCTTTCATTTGATATCGAAGTTTTTAAAATAAATTCACAGAAGGATAGAACAGAAAGGGAAAAAAATCAAAATTTGTGAAGAATAAAATGCCATTCTGAGGCTCCCTGACGAGCTGTAAAAATAACACAGAAATGTTCTGTGAATTTAACGCGGGAAAGGTAACAATACCTTCAGATTGTATTAACACTAATTTTTGAACATAAATGCATAGCCTTTCCTAAAACAGCAAACGAGACTAGTATTTTTTAATCATCTTAATCTTCAGTTGCTTTTTATCGCAACTCACTTGGACCGTCGATCTACGGCAAAACAATCGGTGCTGTTTTCCCACTGACGTAGACTGACGGCTTAAGTAAATTGCTTTTAAAAGCATTTAAAGAATTTAGATGAAAGAAAATACTAGGAAACGAGACAACACGTTGTTTACAACTTCAAGTGGTGGCTTTACAATTTTATCTACGCTAGATGAAACATTATCATCAGTTATCAAAACAACAATAAATAATCCTAGGGATGAAATTCTTCTCATAACAATTACCAGAAACAATCCGAAGATACTCAGTACACAATTTACTTATTTCTTTTGAATGTGGAAATTTTACGGCTCTTTTGGATGTGGTATTTTAATGCTTCTTTTAAACGAGGCAATTTTTACGCTTTTTTCAAATGTGACAATTTTTACGCCTATTTCAAATATATCAATTCTTATCCTTTTTTCAAATTTATCAATTTTTACACTCCTTTCAAATGTGTCAATTTTTACGCTTCTTTTAAATGTGTCAGTTTTTACACTCCTTTCAAATGTGTCAATTTTTACGCTTCTTTTAAATGTGTCAATTTTTACGCTTCTTTTAAATGTGTCAATTTTTACGCTTCTTTTAAATGTGTCAATTCTTACGCTTCTTTTAAATGTGTCAATTCTTACGCTTCTTTTAAATGTGTCAATTCTTACGCTGTGCAAAGACACTGTTAGCCATTCTCTTTTCTTCCGCTATAACCTTTCAGCATGCCATTCTACATTCGCTTTATTGAATTCCTTATATATTTCTCTCGTAGATCCTGTGTGTGCATGGGGAAGATTGTGTGAGTGTCTCTTCTTTCTTGTGCCTCGGATCCAATCAGATCACGACACATGCGTTCAGGCACGATTTCGAGTTTCTCCATCGTTTCTGTCGATTCAATAACAAAATACCCAGCAATATTGTGATGATGTGTTGTTCTTCAGAAGTTGTTTGAAAAAAAAATGGCGCCAACTTACCACAGAAAGCTCTCAAAGAGCACATGTTTCTATCAAAAGTTTTTTTTTCAAAAAGTCAGCCAAAATGAAATCAGATCACATACATATGTGTAAATGATGTTGAAAACTTTTTTCAATGACAACCTATTTTATTCTTATTTTTCGACGATATTCAGATCTACCCAAGAAGATCTCAGCCTCCCCTCCCCTCTGACTCGGTGACCAGCCATAAAGTCACAGGCCCTTAAGTCACGAGCCGCTGCGTAAAGTCACACCGAACGAGTTAACCAGTATCTCGCTTTCCTTTCAAAGCCAAACAAGACGAAATGAACGTTCATAAATTTACCAATATAAAAACATTGCATTACTCATTCAATAAAAATCAATTTAAAATATTACTTATTTTATCAAAAAAATCGAAGTTTTTCGGTCTTACTCCGTAGCCGGTTGCGTTTCGTAGGTGGCATTGGGTACCGCCTACATAGTGACTATAGAGCCGTGGCTACGGAGCTTATGACTTTATGGCCGAGAATTCTTGATCATCTGGGCCCCGTCGCAATGCACCGGATGTACCCCCCCACTCGGAATTCCCTACCCAGAAGTCGCATACTATACTATATCCCTCTTTATTCTCTCCTCTCTCTATGCCACATTCTCACGCAAATGTAAGTCTCGCTCTGACCAAAGAGTTACATCCTTGTGTCTGCTGCAAAAACTGAATGATCCAGTTTTATTCCGCAATGTTTGTAAGAGGTGCGAATAGCTTAACGGTTAGCGGCGCGTACCATGCAATCGCCAAGGAAAATTGATTCTATTTTATGAGCAGATCCAGGAATTGAGAGATACTTTTCATATATCAAGACAACCCGGCTTCATCGTAGTTTTATGAACTGATTTTGATTCAGTACTTAGATAGGACAAGGCGTTGGCAGTTTTATGCGCTCTCTAGGTGTTATCACGTTTCTTATCAGTATTTGGCTAATGGACTGCTCCTTTTAGACCACCTTCCCACCCGGTTCACCCACCCAGCAGCTCCAAGTACCCCTATTCCGGACATTTGGCTAAAAGCTTCAAGAGCCTTTTGGAACTTGTTGATAGTTTCCCGGTGTTTATCCGATCTTTTTGCCGACAGTCTCGTTTTATTCTTATCTATCATGAAGTTCAATTGGGGGTCAAGCGACATAATTAGATCCAACCTCCCTTCATTCAAGGACGAATATTAGTTCCCACCATAAAGATAACACCGACGACGCTCATACGATGGCTGACATCACCATTGGCAAGAACCACCATCAAACTACTACTACTACTACATCTTCCTAATTATAGATTCGAGAAGTTACTGTTTATACCCAAAAGAACAGATTGAATTCGGGCTTAGAAAATCAATATTAATGAGCCCAAAGAGAGAAAAGTGGCAACAAAATAGACAACATGGAGAATTCAAAAGATAGATAGAAAACATCATGAAAGATCATAGACATGGATGGAAATTCGTTGAGAAATTTAGGAGATATTGTGTGGACATACATGAATATTTGGTCAATATTATGTGGGGTGGGCATATATCTATAACGTAAGGAAGGTGACGATGCATCTGGATTAATACCCAGAATTTAATCACATTCTTCACAACTTATCATCCATCCTTCCACGAAATTTCATTGGAATTCAATGAGAACTTTCGGAGACATCATGTGAACATTCATGAAATCTTAGCGATATTGTATGGTATTGATATATAACCACGATGCAGGGAAGGTGACTGTGCATTGATCTACCCAAAAAATTTTATCACTTCTTTCGTAACCTATTATCTATCATTTCTTTAAAAATAGAAATAAATTCTGTAGTTTTGGTGACATCATGTAGAGATACACGTGCGTATTCAGGAATGTACGATGAAAAAAAACAAGGAAATAATGTTTCAACCAAAAAAGCTCCCAGGATCCGCCCCTAAATCTAACTACCTCTTCTTTAACCCATCGATGGAAAGAGCGTTTAAAGCGAATTCATATATGCGAGGCATGAATCCATCAATCAGCAAAAATAAACTCAGAGTCTTTTATAACCCACTGCATTTAAAAAGTGAGTTGAAATAAAATATATCTTACCTGATCATTGCATCAAAATGAACGCAAGAGGAAAACTTTTAAAGGCTTGTATCCTTAATAGACTGTTATACTACATTCAAACATGACCATTGTTAGCAAAGGAACTGACAAAAATCGGATCAATAAGACGTGGATTTCTAAGAAAAATGGTCAAAAAAGGCTTCAAACGTGAGAGCGCTCCAAGGAAAACCAAAGATGTTATCAATACAGGGTCTGAGGACTGGAGTCTCGTATACTCCAACTAAAAATGACGGCAAATTACCAAAACTGCCTCCATCTCCAATTACTTTTCATTCCACCTTCTAAAATACTTTGTGCACAAAATGCAACTGGAAAATTCTTTAGAAGAAGGACGGTTATAAAAAGATATCATCAATATTTATTGAAGAAATACGAAAAACAAACATCACTGTCGACTACACAACTCCTGATGATTGCCCATACTTCCAAAAATATTCATCGAAATCCATTCAGTATTTCCGGGAATATCGTGTGGACAGACAGACTGGAAGATACGACCAAATACATATACACCCCTAACTTCGTTAGCAGATGTTGATAATAATAATAATAATAATAATAATAATAATAATAATAATAATAATAATAATAATAATAATAATAATAATAATAATGTACAATTGAGAGTTTATTTTCATTAACCCTGCAATAGTTACGATTGAGAGTGGAGGGAACTATGTTTCGACTTTCTATATTTTGGCCTAATGTTTACCTCTTCTTAATATGTGAGAAATATATCTCAATGTAAAAACGAATCCCTAGATCCACCCTAGCCCATAGTCCACCTTTCCTCAAAATTTCATTTAAATTCACTGGAAAGCTTAAGAGATATTGTGTAGACAAACCTGAGGGAATACATAAATGTATGAAAATAAAGAATGAACAAGCCTTGGTGCTGCAGATTCAAACCTCACTCCAAATTCTGACGCAACTGAAGATGATTACTGCAACATTTGTATTGTAGCTATGATAAATGAAAGATAAATTGGGTCTTTAATCCTAATGTAATATGGGACCTGTTTTCCTAATTTTATCTTGATTACCTTGATACTGGCAACAATGCACTGCTTTCACTCCTTAGATGCCATATACACGTAAGTGGCATAAAACGTTTTGTAGAAAAGATTTTATGTGACACTTGAAATTGAAAGTTCATTTGCGGTTCGTTCTATTAATGCTACACATTTCCTGACGTTATATCAATAAGTTGGAAAGCGACAAAGAGCTCGGATCATTTTTATCGCTCGCGAGGCCCAGGCAGAATCATACAGTGTGTGTGTATATAGCAAAGAATGTGAGCTAATATGGAACCGCAAAAGCGAATATGCATTTGTTGCATACGTACTTGGACGATTCATGTGAACCAGTTGTCGGCAAAAGGCAGGGATATACAATATACATGAAAGTCTTCATGACGATATGGAGCCTACCCTTGCAAGATACACAGTATGTACATGGGAATGATCCATGGATTTCAAGGAAGTCTTTTAGACTGTGGGTCATAATTGATTCTGATACTTCTGAATGTACGATGTTTTTAGTTTGCTGCCGCTGCGGTGCGGGGACTTTGATACCTGCGAATGACCTTGCTCATGCTTGATCATCTTTAAACTCTTACCAACGCCGCATTCAAGTCACCCACTTGAAGGTACGTCTTCAGCAATAAAATGTAAGTTTTTTGCAGTGATCGGCACAGAAACGTCAGGGAGTGTGCAGCATTAATAGAATAATCGTAAAAAAAATCCAATTTAAAGTGTTGCATGAAATCTTTTCTTTATCAAATGACGACTATGAAGAAAGAGCATTATTTTTTAAAAACAGCACTCGGCGAACAGCGATTAGGTCCATAGAGCGTTGATGTGAAATAATATTTAGATATCTAGAACTTGCCTTGATAAGTACTTTATTAATTTTTCTAGAAACAAATTCTTTGGGCGAAAATTTTTAGTAAATTTCAATATCATCGACTTTCCGATTCGAAGAACTACATCTCGAAATTGGGTCTTATTTATTAAGAAAAAAATGTGCACATAATTCCTCAGGTGGACGCGTTTATTATTGTGAATGCAAAAAATAACCTCTGTTGGCATGTGTTGTTTTGTAGGTTCACTTTTTTACTCCTCGATTTTGACCCCTGAAAATGAAAAAGGGAAGTTCCCCTTTCGATTTTGTCCCCCAAAATTGAAAAAAACATTCCCCCTAAATTTGGACATCAAAAATGGAAAAATAAAAATCCTCCTCGATTTTGACCTCTAAAATTGAGAAATCTACCCAACCCTTGGAATTTTTCACTTTGAAAAAAAAATCTCCCATTTCGATTTGAGCCTCCACCCCAAAAGCAAAGAGGAAATTCTGCTTCGATTTTGATTTTTTTGATAACCTGAAAGTGGAAATAAATGTTTCCTCTCGATTTTGACCCATAGAAGAGAGAAAACATACCACCCTCATTGATTTTCTCTTGAAAATGAAAAAAGAAAGTTCCCCATTCGATTTTATCCACAAAAATTGAAAAAAAATCTCCCTTTTGATCGAAGAAACATCTCCTCACTCGATCTTGACCACGAAAATCGAAAAAAATTTCGCAACGATTTTTACCCCTAAAAGTGAAAAAAAATTTTCTTTTGTATTTTGACAACTTGAAGTGAAGAAAAAGTTAACCCTCGACTTTAACTACTATAAGTTGAAAAGATCCCATCTGATTTTGACTCCTAAAAAAGAAAATTACCTTTCCGTCATGATTTTGAAACCCCTAGAAATGAAAAAGAAATTCCCTTACCCTCGATTTTTAAAACAAAAAATGAAAGCCCCTCCTAAATCTATTATTGTCTTGCCAATTGGAAGAACCTCATCTCAAAATTGGGTCGGTCTCTTGAAAAACGTGAACATAATTCCTCGAGTGAACATATTTATCGCGAATTAAAATAAATGATCCCTGTTTGCAGAGTGTAATTTCGAAATCTTCAATTCTCTTCCTTTCACTCACTTGTAAAAAAAAATACTTTCTATCTTATTTCGAAATCATCAGAGACCCTATTTGCGTCTTATTTACGTCAATTTTTGGTGTTCAAAAATATGTGTTCATTCCTGCATAGGTCTTTATTGTGAAGAGCACATCCCCCCATAAATCGACGAAGAAGGCCTCGAATCGAAAAACAAGATTTAAAAAAAGATATGTGGCGATGGGCATGCTGGTGAAAGACGCAAGGTTGACTCGATAACATTATTGACTTCACTAAAAAGGTAAAAACGCTCACTTGCAATAGTGATCTTAGTGATGGCAGTTATATTTTTATGCAAATGTATTTATTAGAATGAGATAAGCCCGTGTGTATCTATATTATGAATTTTTGTTGATGTTTAAGACTTGCTAATTTAGCTCAGTCAGTAGGACAGCCTCTCGACAACCAGCTAATCTTGTAAACCAATATGTGAAATCCACATTCCCCTAACGTGATTCACACATCGGTTTACACCCTTCATTTTGGAGAAGATTGTTCTTGTTCTTCAGCTGAAGACTTTGACAACCAATTCCTGAAAAATTAATTAATTCTTTTTTAGCCAACGATCCACCCTTCTACAAGATTCAATTGGAAATTATGGAAAACTTTTGTCCGTGTTACTGCATCCATCCATTTGTTTTAATTGAGTGATACATCATAATCAACTTCTAGTTTGCTAAACCCGTCGTAGCTTCTCGGGAGCTACGTTAACTGTATATTCCGGGAAACTTAATTCACACTTTTCCCAAGTGCATTGATGCGATGTGAATGCAAACTCAATTCCTGCGCCACTAACTATTAGGCCAACTAATTTCGTCAAAATCATTTGGTAGAATTTCTATTATCGTCTTTTCCCATGTATAACCCGTTACTGTAGGTAATCCACGCCCCATGATTGAGCTTCACATTCAAATAAAAGGTGCAATCATGTGTAAAAATATGTACAATGAATATGTTTTCCATCGATGGTAGGCACCTGGATTTTTTCAGCTCAAAAATGTAGGGAAAGTGTCAGCTATACTTGGCGAAATATAATTTATGTTCTTTTTCATTATGAAAGCAAAAAATAACATCTTGGAGAAAATATTAGATGGAAATAAAAAAAACAGGGGAAATAATTCAATTGTTTTCTGTTTTTCATAGCTTCAATGCAAGAGTTACCTCTCTTTACTAATATTTTGTGTATTTACTTCATGACGAGAGAATGTAGTAGAAACTTCATTTTATGCTGTCAGATAGAGAAGGCGCAGTATACTTTCGTCAACCCGAATACAGCTATCGATTCTCTTGTTCAAAAACTAAATATATTCAGTGAAACATATATTCTAGTTGAGAAAATGTGACAATTTCATCGCTATTTCTCGAGGACAAAAAAACAAAGAGAGAATTCTTTTTGTTTTTCTTTGAAGGAGGAAAAAAAGGGACCCATTTGAAATTTTGATAATATCTACTTTAATTGTTCTATTTTTCTAATAAAATAGAAGCCAGGGGTAAAGAATAAAGAGTAGACACATATGATAATTATAAGTTACTGCATTTTATTGTATCTCAAAATATGAAAAAAGCTGTGTAATCTAAAATGAGTTTCCTTTATTTTCTTTGGGTTAATTTCATTGCAACCAAAGTTTCCATCACAGTGAAGAGATATGGTGATCTTCATATACAGGGTATCACAAAAACAAAGCCCGATTTTCCCATCCTCAGTTAAGTAACTATGTACTGACCTGGCTTGACGAGGCTATTATTTTATCACTATCATACGCGATCTTATGGGTTTTTTCCCGCCCTTGCACCTTGGAATCGAGCGTCATTCTATGAAACCCTGAATTATTGTATTAGAATTTAACGAACAAATAACAAGATTCACCATTCAAATCAGTTGCCAGAAGAAGTTTTTTTTTTCTCCAAATCAAAGCTGTGTTCGCTGAGTATGGGATTCCACGCGTTCAAACAAAGGTAACGGTGGTGGTGGCAGCCTCGGTCTGTCAGGAATTCGTTGACCGTATTTGTCAGTAAATTTAAAAGAATAATCACGATCTCCATCTTGGTTGCTTGGCCATTCTGAACGCGAACTCTCAGCTATCTGATCTCGGGATGGTTTTTCGGCATTTTCTACTTGCAGCACGGCAACTTCATTGCCAAGAAGTTGCACCGGTGGATGGAGAACCTTCCTTTGGTTTGTTTTTCCATCTTTCGGCTTCTGGAAGCTGATGCTATTTTCCAATAACGGGATGGCAGATTTTTGCTTGGACGCTATCCCGCCTTGACTATCAAACTGTGATTCAGTAAACGGGTTCGTCGGATGGGCGTGTCCATTCTGATTGACATTCACCTCCAAAGTTGTTGTGTAAATGCCGTTCGAATAGTCGTTTGAATCATCGACAATTTCTCCCGCGCTATCATTATTTGCCTTCTCTCCTCGGCTCAAAACGTACTTATTAATTTCTTCCTGTAACTCTCGTCTCCTGCGAGATTTCAATGAGGTCAGTGGTTCGTCACTTCCACCATCGCTGGAGTCTGTAATGCCGAAGACCTCGTTCAGATTGTTGTGGACATCCGGTGTTTTGATTATTGAGTTTATATCTCCCACAAAATTCATTTTCTCGTAGTGGGCATCATCTTCGGAATTCCCTCCGGGATTAGTAAGTTGATCGACGTCCCGTGGTCTGTTCCGGAGTTTCGCTATCAATTCGATTATCTCTGGCTCGAGGGACGATCCCGTGTTATTTCTGGGTGAATCGTGCAAGAGTTTTTCAAGGTTTTGAATCAAGTGATTAGTCCGTTGATCCTGTAGCGTTTCTGCTTCATTCGACTTTGACCCAACCGTAAGATTTCGTTTCTCTTGTTCTGCTTTCACCAATGAATTCTTGGTTTTCGTCAAATGTCCATCTTCGAAATCAGCCAAATTACGGACCAGCTGGCTGGAAACGTACGGACTGATTTGTGTCTCTCCCGAATTATCATTACCACCTCCGAAGCCGTGACTATTGCTGCCACCATTGACCTTATCATTTCTATCATCTTCGAACCCAGCGTTGACCAGGCCGCCATCTTCCGGGTCCCGATCACAGACTCCACTGTCCAAAGTTTCGCTGATGCTGTGCGTCGACAAGTTCCGGGAGATGGACTTTCCTTTATTATGTTTAGACAGGATCCGTTCGAAGATTTCTTCCACTCGAGATTTTGGGACCAGGCCAATCCGAAAGAAACCGATCTTACCCTCATCGATTTTCCGACAATCGACCACGGTTGACGCCGAATTGGCAAAAGATGGTCCGTCGCAGAGAATTCCATCACACTGGGAATGAAGAAAAAGAAAAAAAGAAAAAAGAAAGAGCGTCAGTTAAACAACTAAACGATTAATGGATTGTGAGATATGCTTATTTACTATTACTCTACAATGGACACGACAGATAGATAGATATGAATGAACTGGCATAGATACATATGAATGGCCTTGTTTAGTGAATATCGGTGATGAATCGCTAGATATAGCTGCTTAAGATGGCTCCACGACAAGCGTTTCAGATAGATAGATATATTAGATAATGAATATACATAGATAATGATGATTGATAATAGATATGGATAGACAGATAATGAAGATAGATAATGAGGATTGATAGGTATATAGATAATAGATATAGATATATAGATAATGAAGATATATAGATAATGAATACAGATAGATAATCCAGATAGATATATGATAAATATAGATAATGTGTAGATAATGAATATAGATAGATAGTGAAGATAGACAGTGAAGATAGATAGAATGAAAATCGTCAGAATATTATCATGTTTTCTCACATTTCCAAACAGTGTCTCTTTATGATGAAAAAAAGAAGTCTTACATTTTTAAGACCTAATTTGGCCAAAACTTGAAGATGGTGTGTAGTGTCCGCCTCACCAGTTGGATTAGCCGAAGTAGTAGCCACTGGTCCAGTGTGGTCAATTAGGAATGACGTCACCGTATTGTCAGGCATGCGCACGGCAATACTATCTGGTCGGCCGACATACTTGCTGGCAGAGCCAATGCCGAGACTGTCCAACCAAGGTCCTATTTAAAAGAAAAAAGAAAAAAAAAACAGTTCCAAACATTCATATCTTTTTAGTTCTAATGATTTTTGGGGAAAAAAACTTTAACAAATGAAATACATAAACAAGGGCGCTGTCATTTTCATCTCGAAAAATTCTTGTTCTTTTAATAACATTCAGTATAACATTTTTGAATGATATCTGCTCCTCTGGAGACGTTTAAGATTTTTATAATTTCGGACTGAACGTGGTTTCCTTGCTCGTTGGTGATCACTAAGTCGGCCTTATTCTCGGAAGCGCGAACAAACCACGAATCATGGCGGAGTACACAAGTTTGAATAACCAGAATAAGCTCCTTAGATTTAACGTTAAAAGTATTCAGAGTAAAAATCTGTTATTTTTGTGCGTTTCTAAGTTGTGTGCCTTCCCAAGATGGATTCCCAGCGGTTCCTTCACGTATGGAAGAACAGGAAAAACAAAGAATATTGAAATAGAAAAATACTGTGATTGTTTTAAATCCCATCGCAACTTTTTACCACCCTGTTTATATACTTCTACACAACAACAGATCTATTTGAATTAATCATAAGCTTTTACAAATAGTCTCTAACCATTTTGTTAATATCTCAAGAACCAGTTCCGCGGCCTTGATGTGACTTAGCAACCGAGGGTAGCATGCATGAACTGGCTCTCTCCTGTGAAGTTACTCGGGCGGTGGTGAGAGGCCATTGCGTGAGCTTGTGCATTCACAATGACAGAGCAAACAGATTAGCGAATATGCATCAGGGGTTTTTGGTAAAGAATCGCCTTATCCTAGTTCAAATATGGCTTCTTTCCAATTCCTGACTTTTCTCCAAGCCAAAATCATCTTTAAAAAGGGGGAAATTTCAAACCTCTGACGAGATTACAGAGAGCGCAACAAAAGAGGGTTGTTCTAACTATTTTGAAACGTGGAAGGGGCACTGAAATAGGCTTGGTGATATCATTTTACATTTTGTCTCCGTTCCAAAGAGAGAACTTTGAAAGGGACAAAGGTTAACTATTCTTTCGTTAATATCAAATGGCCGATCTTGCACATATACGCACATAGATACAAATGATGTTGCTCTGTTGGCAAAAAAAAAAAAAAAAAGTTTTAGGAATGACTTGAATACAATGAAATTTCTTGCTGACCTTTGCTGACCACACAGGAGATTGTGGATGGCCAGACGGCATTCATAAAATCCCAAAGCATTTCTCCAAAAGCCTCCCGTCCAGCAGCAAGTTGATTCACATTGGATATCCACATCGACATTGGCCGGTCTTCAGCAAGTTTCTTTGTTTGGTAAGCTCTCTGGAGAGACAAGTCGACAAAGAAAAATGAACAAAAACCATCGAATGCGCATCAAGCACTCAACATATCTCACGCCCAAACTATGTTATACATTAAGGGCTTCCAAACATTCATATCTTTTTAGTTTTAATGATTTTTTTAAAATTATTTTTTAGAAAAATATATATAGAAGGGGGATTTAATTGACCTATTTACAGAGAAATGTATCTTCAAACTGGCCGTCATTTTTATCTCCATAAATTCTTGCTCTTTTGATAACATTCCACCTAACATTTCGAAGGACATTTGATCCTCGGTACACGTCTATGATTTTCATCATTCCGGACTGAACATGGTCTCCCTGTTCAAGGGTGATCATTAACGGGGCCAAATACTCGAAAACGAGCCAATAAACGCTGAATTATAGATTCAGATGGCAGTATCCTGCACGTTCAAAAAATGAGATTATGTTCGTGGATTTTTGTTAATTGGATTCAAAGTAAAATTATATTATTTAATTCGCTGCTCAGTTGTGCACTCTTTCCATGATGGATTCCCAAGGCTTCCTTTATATTCTGGAGATAAAGAAAAACAAAGATTATCAAAATAGAAAAAAGTATGATTGTTTTATACCCCTTCGCCACCCTGGATCAATACTTTTCCTAAATTTGTAAAATATAATTGGTTTTACCAAACATAAGTTTAAAATGAATTGATTTGAGTGCACACACACACGCGCGCGCACACATGATCAGCTTGGTTTATATATGTTTGTTTTGCTGTCCGTAATAATGAGCTCTTCCACTCAAAGAAATAAGTAAGAAAATGCGAAGAAACCAACCGAATTTTTTTTTTTTACCAAATGAATTACGGCCTCCAATATATATATATATATATATATATATATATATCCTTACTGTTTTAGGGCTGATAGTGATCAATATTTCAAAATAGAGCGTGAATAGATACATTGATATTAACGATTTTGAATTTCAAATCTCTCTCTCTCTCTTCCTCTCTAACTATCTATCCATCTACCTATCTATCTATATATATATATATATATATATATATATATATGTGTGTGTGTGTGTGTGTGTGTGTGTGTGTGTGTGTATGTGTAAGTGATTGTCGAAGATTTATCGTCGTTTTAACTTGGATACACCAGGCTAAACTTGGTTTGACGATATCAAAATGAAGGCAAGAGGTTCCCAGGTCAAAGGCTGTATCTGCATAGATCTAGCATTCTCATGTGTTGACGAAAAAGAAAGTCTGGTGAAATTTTACCAGCGGTCACGGATGACCAAGATTATGTATATAGAAATGCAGTTATCCAAGGGAAGTAACTACAACTGTGCCCAAGAATTATTTCCCTTTAGTTTCCATCCTATAACAGATATTTATAGCTGAACTTACGCTTTCCGAATACTAAATATCATCATTTTTTTCTTCTTCAACGTTTCCCCCCCCCCCCTCTCTCTCTCTCTCTCTCTCTCTCTCTCTCTAGATGTATCTTCCTCTTCTTCTGTTTCTACTCCCTTTTCCTCCTCCACCCACTTTCTCCTCTTCCTTTCTCCTCTGTCACTTCCTGATACTCCCCGCTTCTTCTTCCTCCTCTTTATCTGTCGCACCTTTACCCTCCCTCCATTTATTTAACTCTCCCTTCTACAACGTTTCCAGATGGGCAGGAGAGGATATATTTCCGGAGGGGGTGGCAAAATGATATATTTTTAATATGTTGTAGTGACAACCTTGTTACCACCAAATAATAATACAGTCATTTTATACATCAAGTTTGCGTTACATAAAACAATTGTACTGCACCAAACATCCCATCCCACGGAAGGCTTGATCCTGGAGGGGGTTAAATGCCCTGTTTGCCCCCCCGATCCCCCTAATTGCCACCCATGGTTGCATTCATTCATATACTCTATATGCAGGTAATCTGTACGGTCATTTTCTATTATTTTTCAATACTCAGAAAGTATTGTATACCTCAACAAACGAAGTTACAAGAGGTATATGAATTCATCCGCACAAAATCTCAAAAAGTGTTCGATGAATTCCACTGACATTTTCTGGAAGGGTTGACCATGGACGAAAGAAGAATCCAAGATTATTTCATTTCGACTGAAAGATATTTTTTGCACATTAAGACAGTAGTCTGGAATATAAATATTCGAAATGAAATCGTCTAAATGGAAAAACCAAAACGTATTCAGTTACCTCCCCGAAAAATCAAAACCTATACAGTTATCACCATGAAAAAGGTAAACCTACACAGTTACCTCCCCGAAAAATTAGGACTAACTCAGTTATCTCCCCTCTCAATCAAAAAATACAGAGTTATCTCCCTGAAAACTCGGAGCCAAGTTAGTTACCTACCCTGAATCGTATCACTTTTTAATGACAATATTAATAGAGGACGGTACAAGATAATTGTCTTGATAATCGTCTAGTAAGGTACGTGACGTCATGATTGTAGAATCTAAGGGAGGTAAATCATAGTAGATTATTTTCAAGTAACATCACTTACTATTATATGGTATACTTTTAACAGAGATCAGTTTTTCTACTTTTTTTACCAATACGTTTTTGCGTTGTTTGGAGAATGGAAAATAACATTTTTGAATTTGTTCATCATCATTACTTTTTCATACTTTCTCATGTTTTATCTAACAAACAGCAATGTTCTCATAACCTTGAAAATGAATGAAAAAATGTACGTAGTTCTCATTTAATCAGAAGAATATCTATTATATGTTCATTTAATCAAAAAAATTATATTCACATAGTAATTCCATTTCAATACAACCTTCTTTATATTTTAGCTCAATCTTTTGTTTTTTTTTGTTTTTTATTAAATAAACAAAAAGGTAGTTATAATTCAATTCAACTTGTTTTACAAAAAATATGTTGTTTAATTTGACCAAAATGTATATAATATAAACACGTCGAATAATCACAAAAAATTTTTTTTCAAAGTCTTCTCACAAAAAGAAATGTTTTGATTTGATCAGAAGTTATTTCTGAAGATCATGAACAAGAGAAATGAAGATATTTTCATTAATTTCAAAAAGATATTTTGAAGAGAAAGTATCATGAATCTTTAAAACGTAGTTTTCACTTTCATTGGTACTTTTAATGAGTGCATACCTTCTTTTTCAAATCTTGTGATAATATTTCCTCTTATATCTTTAAACATACAATAGATATACTTCTTATCAAATTAAAACTAAGTATATTTTTTATAAATGAAATTACATGAAAAAGATAGTTTTGATGTAGCAATCCGTCATGTTTGAATTGAATGAACATTTGATTGAATTGAAACTACGTACTCTTTTTTTGTAAAGAAAAAAATAGTTCTGACGAAATTATCTGTTGTATCGATTACATAAAGTTAGATCGAATAAAAATTGTATTTTTTGTAACAATATCAGATAAACTTCTGATCAAATCAAAACTATGTTTCTATCTTTTTTTGTAAAGATTTTTTCTACAAAAGTTCCGATGTGATTATACACTGTGTTTTGATTGAATAATCTTTTGATCAAATCAAAACTCTGTTTCTATCTTCTCATTGTAAAAGGGTTAATTAGATATAATTTTGATTATGTCATATCTACTTTTTCTATCCATTTAAGAAAAGAAATTTAAAGAAAAAAAAGTACAATAGCGATAAGATAATACGCGAATTGGTCGGCACAAGATCATTTATCTCCCTTAAATTTTTAAAGGACAAGTTCGCGTAGCATAGTTGACTATTATCAGAAGTATGCACTTTTAGAACGCTTTATCGTACAGAAGATATTCGAAACACCGTTGACCAAGATCGATGGTTAAAGCGATGGACAGGAAATACTCAGAGTTTTCCGGCTATATCTTGAACTGATGATTGTCGCCACAAACTTATTTACGAGAATCAGGTGTAGGATAAAAAAGCATTCTTCTTCATTCCAAAAGTGTGGCAAAGTTTGACGTCAGCAGCTGACTTCCGAAAATTCAAGAGTGGATTTTCAGCTAATTTTTGTGCAGGCTTGATCGTATTCAGCCAGGAACACGATTTTGGTTTCAGGATTTCGAGTCCTGCTGGTGAATCGTGACCTGCTCGAAGGTGATTTCTTTACTTACTTCGACTGCCTGTGGAAACTTGACGGCAGCAGCAAGGACATAGACCGTGTCTGTCGGGATACCAGCCACACCGCCTTTGTTCATAATCTCTACAATGGAAAGACATCATTAACAATTGTAATATTACTAGTAAGGAGGTTCAATTGGCGTAGTCGGCTCGGATAATGAAATCGACAATCTGAATTCAAACTCCACTTGGGGCTGGTTATGTTCACTTCGCACAAATACCATTAGGAACAACATGAATCCATAACCTCCCCACAGCTATGGGTAAAATAGTTTGCTAGATTGGACTCTAACCTTGGGGGCAACCAGTCTAGGAGAAGGACAACACTGATACCAATCCAGGGAGTATGGCCACCTTAAACGTTTTGACGCCCTTACGACAGTTTCAGCAACCAAGCTGATTCACGACGTATTACTCTCAGCTTTCCTCTGGACTACAAATCACCGATAGGAAGATTCTGACAACTGGGGCCCTGCAATCTCCATATGCGCCCTGGAGGGACAGAACAAGGGTCATAAATTACTATTCTACATCGGTAATTCTATAAAAAGAAATTAAGGTGAAAGGTGTAAATCGGAATAAACCCATAACATGTTCAGTGCAAAAACACGCCAGTTACGTAACGTCCCCCTTTTTGAAAATGTAATTGTCTTCATTTCGGCCTCCGCACATTATTGTTCTATTTTTGGCCTACACACGTCACAAAAAATACCATGGTACTAGAAGTGTGAAGTTGAATCGATCAGTTTATAGATATGTGTGTCGGTATTTCAGATTTTGCAAGTGTCAGCCGAGAAGGTAAGAAGAATGTGTTTTGCCAATATTCGACGTAGTGGTGGGGGTTTCCTGCGTTAAAGCCTTGATATTTACCTGCGTTCGATTACCGGCTACACGTGCCAGAGAGAGAGAGAGAGTGCGTGTTTTGGTCACCCAGTAGATGCATAGATATGAACAAACTGAGATAGTAAGACTCACCTGCAATTGCCTTCACCCCAGACTGCTTCTGAGCATGTGCCCAGAATGCTCTGTTCCCTTGCGAATGGAGATAACTGACTTGTATGATTGGACTTCCGGTGGGTAGCAACTCTCTTCCCCAAATTGTCTTGAATGCAGAGGCAAGAAAGCAGTAAAGACAAACCAGCGTGAAGAGCAAGACGACGATGATTTCGTAGGCATCGTATGAAGGCACAGCCAAGGAGTTGAGCAAGAAAGCCAAAGCGATCAATTCAAAGAGAAACGTAACTAAGAACCAAGCCTTGCTTATAACCAGGGATAGTCCGATGAGGAGAAGGCCGATGACCATGTAAGCGATGCTACCAATACCCATGGCTACAGAATTGTCCAGTGCCAGGGCTCCTAGACTGCGGGCTGTTCCCAAGATAAGCCACATCGTGCTGAACACTATGAAGGAGCAACTTTCGAATGTTAAGCCTCGGGCAAAGCAGATACACCCCACCGTCATCTGTGCCACGCCCCCTACAATACTCACCCATGGGAGAGTAAGGAGTGTAAAGTTGGCAGGGATCCAGAGAACGGAGAGCGAGGATACAGCGTTTACTGCGAAGCCTATTGTGTCTAGATCAATATATTTAGAGTAGCCCATGTCAGAAAAGTCGGTTGAGAAGAGACCATCGTCGGCTGCTATGGTCTTCTGGTCTGCTTGACGACTACCATAGATGCACCTTGAGCAACAGGAGAGACGGGTCATCAAGCATTGTTTGAGCTGGGCGCGGTCGAAGAATCGTCGACCGAGGGGTAGTTTGTAACGTGTCGGTCTCAGTCGACCCGTGTGAGCAGCGAGGCCGTAGAGAGAGAAGAGAAAACACACCCAACCCATGCCACCAAGAAATCTACCCTGAACCCCGTCAACACAGATCGCGATCGTGAAGATCGCTAGAAGGACGTTCTGCACGGAATGGAACAGCTCTCGAGTGAGCGTGACCAGACTCGCCAGGATGAAGACAACGACGAAGAAGATGTTTACTGCCAACAAGGGGAGGTCATAATAGGCTGAAAAGTGATTCAAACCAAGATTGAATGCTACACCACACCAGAAAACACCGTAGAGGGTGAAGAAGCTGCCACAGTAAGGATCCTTGCGTCGGATAGCGACCACACCGCAGACGGTTTGGAAAATCCCGGCCGATCCGACCCACATGAACCCGTTGCTGGCGATAGTCGTGGCACCAGTCACGTGACTCGCGAACACTGCGAACGCAACGATATCCATTGCGTAGCCGACTGCCATGTAATCGTTGGATTGGTCGCTGTCCGTCGGGAGTCGTTTGGCCAATTTCTTGTAATCTCTACCCCGTAGTTTGTCTACAAGCATTTTTACCACCATGTAGATGACTATCGCACCCAACAGGAGGTAATAAGCCCCGACACTCATCCTGACTTGACGCCATAAAGCTGCGATTTCGAAGATGCAACAAAGAAAGAGACCGAGAGAGAGGACAGACGTGAAGGAACTTTGGTGTTGGATACAGGCAAAGCCGAATATGAGGAAGATGAAGAAGAAAGCGAAGTAACCTGGGAACAGAGCCTCGTGGGGAGATGAGAGCTTGGGTGGTAGGCCAAGAAGAAATGCCTCGGGACCGGGGAGATCCCTTGTTACGTAGAAGGTGCCCAGAGCACCCCACATTGATGACAGGCAAAGAAGGAACGCTCGAAGAAAAGGGTCGTCGACGTCTCCAGATGTGAAACCTGAAATTATTTTTTAAAAATCATTACGATTGAAACGATGGAATGACAAGTGTTGTGTTTTATATGGGAGAAAAAGGCTCATTCACAACGAATTCACTAATCGTATATAAAAGCCTATGTTACTCTTTTATTTGTTTGCTGATTTTTGGTCGTGCTAAAGCATAAAAAATTAAGTGAACCCTGCCGTGATGCGCCCAGATGCAGGCAGATGATGCATCTTCTGTTGGAACGTACGATGAAATTAACTTAAAAGTTGAATGCGATATCTTTTTTTTTCTTTCATACGATGAATGGGAACAGTTAAGGAAATAGAGTCCTTCTACCTTAGAGTTGGACTTTTCTTCTCTCGACTTGATATCCAATTCATCGTACTGCGTATGTAAAAATATTTTTGGATTTTTTCCAATTTTTCTTTTATGAATTTGATATCCCAATAACAATGAAATGAATAATAAATTGGAAAAATAACCCAAGAAGCGACGAGTGTGTCGTTGAAATGTGATAGATAAATAAGAAAATGTTGAACAAAGTTTTAGTTTCTGTCTGGACTTTTCAGATGAGGAGGAATCATCAAAAAATATAGATGTTTTCGTACTGCCATCCTCATCTTGGTTCATCTTTTAAACACAACGTTTCGACTGTTGTACCATACAGCCTTCTTCGGGTAGGTGTTGTAACCCCTCCCTATTCACGATACGACATACCTAAAGAAGGGTTTGGGTACAACGGCTGAAACGTTGAGTTTAAAAGATGAACCAAGTTGAGAACAACAGTACGCAAAAATCTATATATAATAAATCTATACATAAAGTTTTTGAAGTTTTAAATGACTTCATAGCACTACTATTACTCGAAATGGAAGAAATATAAGGTGGTAAAAAGAGATGTTTTCAACGACATCCAGATGCAGCAGACGTCTGAAGACGTGTTACCTGGTCGGTGCATACGTGTAACGGAACATGCACATGCAAACGATAAAATCGAAACAGATCGATTTTGTTATTGAATTAGTAGCTTTTTTTATTAATTATAATGTTGTAGTAGTTAATTCAAGATACATACATACATATCGCATTGCAACAACATAGGTACAGTTGATCAAAAGAGATAGGGAGAGGTAGAGAGACTTTCTGTGTGGGGCAAATGTAATATCATTTTTCCATCTGGGGATATCAGATATCAGTGGCTGTAACGTCCAAATTAACATTTTATCTTTTATCAAATAATTGAGATTTTGCTTTTACGGAATCCAGACAATCTATATGGTTCTTACGAAATCCTGACCCCTAGCAGGAGGGTTGGGGGCACTGAGAGCCCGCCTGTTTGTCTGAGGACACAACCTGTCAAATAATATTTTGACGATATCACAAAACTCGGCAGCCTTGGTCAAAGTTGCTACCCCATCGAAATCCCAGATTTTCATAGCTTTTGACCAAATCGTTTTGGGCTTATCTCTGCTTGATGTTTTCAAAAAATCGTTTCGCAAGTTCCTCAAATTAGCTTGAGATATATCTGAGTACAAATTTATCTTTACAATGGCGCCCCCTTGTCTGGAATTAAGTCCTTATCTGCTTGAAGCTTATTTGAGCTCTATTTATGGAAACTGGAACCGTAAGATGATTAACTGAATTTCATTTTTTTTTCAATTAATAAGACAATTCTCGTCTTCGCTACAAAAGAATTATAATAGAGTCTACAAAGATAAAGACGACAAATTCAAGTAATGCAAAGAATGATGAAACTAAATTGTTTTAGAACTTTAGCCATATTCTGTTCCTTGTGAAGAACGCACCCCTCTCTCTCTCTCTCTCTCTCTTTCTTTCTCTCTCCTAAGAATCAAGTTCTCAGACCAACTATTTTCTTGTCTTACTTACCCGACAACAAACCACATGCCGATAAGATAAGAAAGGCGATTCCATAATTGAGGTTCTGAACATTGAAACGTCCAACGACCGGAGTAAAGTTGTAGATACAGAGAATCACAAAGGCCAAGAAAGTGATATAGAGGGTGGCCACAGTGGCCGACGTGGCCCGGATGCTTCCCATCTTACATTTTTCTCCTCCTTCCTTCTTTTTTTTTAAATTATTCCTTTATTTCCAATTGTTGTCGTCGGGCGAGGCGGGGTTTTAGGTGTCTGGGCTGAAGGTGAATCAATCAATACCTAAAACAAACAAATACTTCATCTTGAATTAATAAAAAATAAAACAAATCTGAATCTACTGAACTGCCGATTAAGTACAAACGACGTCGAAAAGATCGATGTAGGGTGTTAGTTTAAGGGGTTTGGTTTGGATTGGACTGGACTAGACTGGCGCTTGCCACTGAATTCCAGTAGTGCAGTGGTAAGAACAGTCGCACGTTGAGCGAAACACCCTTCTGTATAGAGGGTCGCAAGTTCGAACCTCACCTGGAACTCATTCTTCATTTCGGTTCGAGCTATAAATTCACAAATCAATGCTGAAGGGAACCCAGCCTGAGTTTAGTTGTGACAAAAAGCAACCAGAATTAAGATCAAAGTGAATAGTAGCAAAATATCAATGTTAATGAAAGTTGACGTAATATGACTCACTTGTCTATTATTATCATTATTATTATTATCATCATCATCATCATTATTATTATTATTATCATCATCATCATTATTATTATTATTATCATCATCATCATCATTATTATTATTATTATTATTATTATTATTATTACTATTATTATTATTATTAACTAGCACAGTACTCGTTGAAAATGGCGAGATTGTCCACGTACAGATAAATTATACAAACATATTTCAATATAAATGTGCTGATTACAAACCAAAAAAATGCATACCTCAAATAGACTTTATTTTTCTGCCAATTTCCGATGACTCTTCATATTTTCAGGGTTTTTTTTTTAATTATCAATAAACAAAAAGACTTCAGAATTGAGTAGAAGCAGATCTCTCTTTTAATATGAGAAAAAAATCTCACCCTTGTTTAACTTTCTCTCACTTTCTCTTTGCTATAGCGTACACGAACATACGGATACGTTTGACCCTTGATTTATCCCCTTCCCCTCTTTCTGTTTACTGTAGCGCGACAGAAATTAACAAAACAAGCAAAAAGTTACGTTGACTTTTATATTATATGATTTTTGTTTTACTAGTTTTTCTTTCTTCCTATTTCTGTTGTGTTTTATCGCAACTCTAAGATCGTTATTCCACAACTGTCGAGACGGCATAGATCTGAAAGGCCTGGTTAGTCACTCAATAGAAATGTCTTTTGGTTGCATGTTGAGTTTGGGCAGATGGATTAAAAAGTCGGGAAAATGGTGATCAATGAATCAGTTGCTTCATTTTCTTGTATGATGATCACTAAAAAGAGTCAGAATTATAGGGGGAAACAAAAACAACAACAACAAAAACAAGTGTGAACAATGTCGGACACGAATAAGGGACCAATTTAGCATAAACTTACCTTTTAAGTTGAACCTTCCAACCCATCAAAAACCTATTGGGGGGGAGTTGAAAAAGAGTTTTTTCTAGATATAGTGAGAAATAAACGTGTAATTTTTCTGCCCACTAGCTCCATTGATGCAGCCTGTATCCTACAAAGATACATAGACAGACAGACAGACAGACAGACCTACTTGAAAAACTGATGTTGACTATGTTGATGTTGATACTTTTGACTAATGCTGTCTAATTAGCCTCCGCTGAGATTAGAATTTGCTTACCTTATATTTAGTCTATTACATCTATTACATAAGATGGCGGTGTAGAAGCTACCAAAGAAATAAAGAATATAGCTTTATGACTTTTTTGAGAGACATCTGGCTGTAAAGTCTTCGTACTTGAACCGGTAACACTGATGTTTCGGAAAGACAGACTACCAGCGGCAATAACTATCTGATAGAATTTCCTCTTCTTTTGTTCCTGATGACTAGATCTCATATCCAGGCCTGGATTGGATGATCCATTTGAATAGCAATCTCATCGAATTTTATGTTCTCTCCAGGATCGTCTCTGTTTTGTGCATGTAATATGGGTTGCTTGTTCCGATCTGAGTCTAGTTTTATTCTTTGGACGACGGGAATCTGTCTGAATCTCAAAATCCCGGAGTAGCTTCTTTCTTTCTTTCTTTCTTTCTTTCTTTCGTATTTTCCTATTTTTGTTCTCTTTTCTTTACCTCACTCCTTTCTTTCTTTCTTTTTCTCTCCCACTCTTTTTTCTCCTCTCATTCTTTCAAAACTTCTCTTCGACAATTTATCTTTTATCTTCTAAAACAACCAGAAATTTGTGTTCACTGACATTTTTACCAGATCGTATCTTGTCCGAATATCTGTGTCAATATTTCCAATTGAGATTGAATTACCCATAAGGACTAACACGAAAATTTAATTGAAGCGTCATTTGTTTTCAACAGTTGAAAAATACAAATAACATTTTTTTTTTTTTACTAAGGACCCAATCGAAGTCCAATAATCAACTATGATAAATTATTGGAATAGCACGTGGCCTAACAGTTAGCAGCGCTCTGATTTCAAACTCAGCACTAATGCCCTTGAGAAATTTATGAATCCATTTCTTCTTCCTCCAGATACGGGTAAATAGCAGGACAGGCTTGTTTCTCCAGTCTTCGGTGTTAATCAGTCTAGGAGACGAATATCTCAGATTCCCAAACCGGGAGAGACAACCTCCTTTTCAAGTGTTGTGATAATCGGGCAACTGATTTGAGTAATGAACGTATTTTTAGAGTGTTCGTTTAAAAGGGCTCTGGTGAAGTGGATTTTGATTAATCTATCTACCCACGTTGCCTCGAGCACAAGTGAAAGATAACATTAAAAAAAATAACGAATTTGGCCCCAAAAATTTATTCGAATCAAAAGTGCAAATTATCAGATTATACCGAGATCAAATTTAATTCAATTTAACCAAATTTTGATTATGGTGTAATCTGAAAATTTGTGCTTTTGACCTGAATTAATTTTGGTGTCTGATGGCTACATTTGATCTAAAAAAATAAAATTTCTTGAAGATGATTCTTGGTTTGGAAATAATATTTCATCGGACTTTTCTCTGTTTGAATGTCACGGCGTTTTGGTGGTCATCATTTACTTTTCGACACACTTGGAATGCTAAATATGATGGTGAGGTGAGAAATTGCATTGAAGCCGAAACTAAACAAGGTCTTGTGGGGAAAGCCTGGAGTTTACCAGGACCTTTGGGGGAGAATTCTTCATCTTGTCGAAAAATTGTCACAGAGATACTAGAAATTTCGAAATTAAGCAAATAACTTAGGCTTCAAATAAGCTCATAGCAGTAATTATCTTGTTGAAGTGTTTTCTTTGAATGTTATCCTATATATTATTCTGCATGTTGGCATGTTCGACCGTTACGCCCTGTTATTACTATTCATTTCATCTTTGTTTTGTCCTAACACCTACAAAATTTGTTAAATCATTTGTTTTCACATGTTCTTGAGTTTTATTACTCCTTTCTCCATGTACTGTTACACTGCTCATTAAGTGGGTGAAGAAGGCGAGAAGTCAGTTTCTGTACACAAGAACTTACAACAATAAAGTTTAAATTCTCTTCGTATTCTTCATCCTTTTTCTCCCCCACCACACCACCCTTGCAACGTAATTTACCAAGATAAGAATAGATGATTTTTATGCTTGAATGGAACTAAAATGGATTCAACCTTCATAATGACTGTCCTTTATTTATGTCTCTTCCCTCACAAGTCTGAAGCCTAAAAAATAGATTATAGTAGCTGTAGACCACAGAATATAGACGGATAGCAAAAATAATCAATAATAATTATAACAACAGGTATATTGATTTCATTTGCCTTTGCATGTTATTATAGTTAATATAGATATATTATATAGGTAATGAATAATATGGAGAAAATGATGTATTTGATTTCAGAAATGACATCTCAGTAGTTAAAATTTCTATCGGTCCATCAGTAATGAATGAATGGTTTTAAGATCATACATTCAGGGAGAGTGTGAAAATGCCAAGCGTTTAAACGGTTGGCTTTGGAATGGACTGATATCTCTGGAAGAGAAACCTTATCTGCTGTTATTACACACTTTGAATATTAAAACTTTTGCAGTTAACTTGAAAAGTTTCTTATGTTTTAAGTTCACAGCAGTCTCTAGCTTTCTGATTTTCAAGGCCCTCTCCACAATTGTTCAACATCCTATTTCCCCACATATGATCTCGTGAATTGAGATAAAAATCATTATTCATGATTATGAACCGATTGAATTTCATGGAATTTTGGTTTTATTGAAGGCACCAATAATTTCCTGGCAACTGACAATCCATTTCTTCTTCGAGTATTCTAAAATATCGCGTTTCTATAGTGAAATTATTTGCAATCCTTTTCTACAGTAAAACCATTAGCAGTGTATCTATATAGTAATTTATAACGAATGAATAGTTTCAAATTTGTACTTACAAGACAAATGTGAAAATGCCAGGTGTTGTGTGTTAAAAGTCCGTGTGGTCACTTGGTTGACTTTGAAATGAACAGATATCACTGGAAAAGAAATCTTATCCACAGTCATCTCGCCCTTTTTTCTCTGTTTTCCTTCTCTCTAGTTTAAAGCTATGTTTTCGCCCGGCCATCTCATTTCCCTCTGGTGACATAACCGGACGCCCTGACCTGGACCGGAAGTTACCTCGGGCAGCGCTAGTTCAGTTCGTGCTGATGCCAAAGCTACGTGTCCTAAGATGGCGGTCGAGTGTGCAAATCACGCACGGCAAGAGATTGTTATTTATCGTATTGGCCTGAGATAAGAATGTTTATTTCCATCTTAATCCTTCTCCTCGGTCCATTCCTTCTGATTCAACATGAAACATCTTTACTTCTTTCTTTCTTTTTTAACCTCTCGTCAACATCCTCTCCGTCCTTGTCTTCCTCCTCCTCGTTGCCCCCTCCTCCTCCTCTTCCCTCTACTTAATTCACAAGGAAGTCTAATTTTCCCGCTATTTTTCCTCGTCTGGTTTCCTCTTGCAGTGTATTTTGTGATATGCAAGAAAAGATGTCGTCTTCTTCATTCAGATGAATAACGATCATCATCACGCAATTAAATGGTCACCGTTCTGTCCATAGAGACATTGGAAGGGATACAGGAGTGTGCCCTCCAGGGTGCATGCCTGACCTCAGCGTATGGAGATCCTAATGTGCACAGTCGTCTGGCATCAGACTGGCTGCAGGAGCTGCCAAAAAGACGTCAAATTAGATGTCAAGCCGCCTCAGAGGTGCTCAACTACCTAGTTTGGAATCAGAGTTGTCCTTCTCCTAGATTGGTTGCTTTCCCCAGGCTAAAGAGCCCGATCTATCCTACTATTTTACCCATACCTTGAAGGGCTAGAGATTAATTCATGTTTTCTCCAGGGACATTAGAGCGAGTTGAACGTAAACAAGCCCAACTGGAAGTTCAACTCAGGTCACCGAATCCATTGTCCGAAATAAATGGCAAGGAATCTATATCATACTGATCCGATGCCTATAAGTTTGTTTGTTCGTTTGTTTGTCACCGTAACACAACAAAAACAGCATATCACAGCGATATTTTAACGCTATACCGTAGCTATGTTCTTAGTTGGAGAATAGAGCAATTCCTACAACAATTTGCTACTTATATATATATATATATATATATATATATATATATATATATATATATATATATATATATATATATATATATCAGACGCTAATAATAGAATTATTTCCCCTATTTGTTCATGCAATTTTCTGTTTCCAAATAATCATGATATAATTTTTAATTGAAATAACCTCGAGTTAAATGGCTGCTGTAAGCGACCATAAAGCGAGTTTTTTTTTGTTTTTTGTTTTTTGTTTTTTTTTTCTTTAGTCATCAACATAACCGAAGAGAAAGATCATGACGAACATGGAGGCAAGTAAGTTCATATCAATGACACAAAAGTATTTCTCAAACTGCAATCTCTGGACGACTCATTATCAGCAACGGTTTACAAGCTTATCTCACAGTCCAACAATATTGTGGTGAGTTCGATTCTTACAAAGTGACCCGTACGTGTGCCCTTTTGCCAGTTAAAGTTAGTAAGTACCTATAATTATCGCCTAACGTAGCTTGATATTTTTTTCCTATCCAATTCGTACTGGAAGTGAGTTCAATCCTAACCAGATGTCTTACAACTATAGCCTTCTTATAGACTAAAGTAAACCTATTGAATAATCCTATTAAAAAGCAATTCCGTGTTGGTTGGATAATTACGTTTTTTCAACGTTATTTGTGATCGGTATACAAGACTGAGTAAAAAGCCAGGATTTCGATACCTGATTTACAACGTAAACTGTTCGCAATTGTATTGGATTTTAACAAGCATTAAAGTCTCTGGGCTTTATTTACACTGTCAATTTTCTCAGAAAAACTTCAGTACACTTTTCCGCAGTTCAAACATAAGTCAGTTATTTTTCATTTCCAAGAACTATTCTCACTTGAAAAAAGGGCGGCCTATCAGAGTTATGATTGATTAATTGATTGATTTATCTGTTATTTGATGTCAAAATCAGTTGTGAAATAAGGTGTTCATATGTTTGAAGTTTTTTTGGGTTTTTTTTCCACAAAAAAATCGGGAATTTTTCATGAAAAAATTAAATTGGGAATATAGTTTTTCATTTTCACACGAAATATACTTAGGAATACAGTTTTTCCTTTTCAAATATTAGGAATATAGTTAAAGTTTTTTGAATGGGCTGGATTGAATAAGATTTGGTTGAGTTCATTTCCTTTTACCTGTCTGACTTAGTTGGACCAAATTAAGGATTGAATAGCTTTCCAGGTCATTTGGAACATGCAAGCGACTCAACCACGCTTAGATGCTCATTCACAGAGTGGCTTTTCAGAGTTTGGGTTTGAGGAAATATTAATACATTTTGTGACTCCTTACATAGATAAATAGATGGACATACAAACACTCACATACACTTACAAATTAAGAGAGAGAGGAAACTGAGAAAAATGTCGTCAACGAAGAAATAATTGGTTAATATGCATGTAATTAAATAGCATATTAAAGGCAATGATCACTCAGACTAACATGTTGCCATCAAAATATTGTTGGCTCAGAGCTGAACTCTTTTTGGGTTACCACTTGAACAATATATCAGTTTTGGCGATTTTTCACCAACCATTACATAACATTTTTTTTATTACACAAAGTGCTTTTTTTGGTACACGGACCTTCTTTCCGGTTGTACTTGTAACCCGTTGGCACGACTCAATCCGTCTAAAGCGATAAGGCGGTAACGGAACAAAATCAGATAAAGACGAAGATGGTAGTCTAAATTATTTATGGAATAATAAAAGACTTTTTTCCTTGGATTCTTGATAATTAGAGAAATGGAAAACCACACAATAGAGGAATTCGGTCAACGATAAAAGGAAAAAAAATGTTGAAAAATATCTTTCAGTTGTTGGTGAAACTGAGACGTAAAAAACAGAAGAAAAAAATTGCTCGGAGAAGCATTCAGAAGAAGTAGAAGCGAAGACAGTTACCCTAACCCTAACCCTGTCCCCAGTGTGGGAAAATGATTGGGAATAAACCCAAGTTAACTTTTCTCCTTCAGTGCTTCAACGTGAAGCAGTCGGTAGCGAGTTAGTTTCCTTAACCAATTCGCTAATTTTATGAGCTCAGTCCTCACTAAATGCCACACTAATATGGCCTTATGCCATACTTATCTAAGCTTTGTAAATACCTAGAACGCCTAACCATGGACTAGTTCTTAGTTTCTCAGACCACTGACTTGGTCACTTTATAGTTTTTTATGGTAGAGTTGTTCTCGGCCTTCTTCTGTATTTCGCCTTATTATTCACTGCTACCCACAGCACTGGTTTTAAATACTGTTGCAGGATTTGGTTTATTCATGTATTCTGACATATCTAACTATCTGTACAGAATTTGCATAGCCCAAACCATTCATTGTAGAAACTAAAAGTTTTGTGCACACACTCCCCCTCAATCAGTAAGGATTTTTTTGTTGATTTTTGGAAAAAAAACCAAGATGGGTTTGTAGTGAAGGAGAGGGTCACTATGTAAGTTCATCATAACATGGTCAATAGTTTGTGCTATCTTGTTTTTTTTTTTGAGAATTCAGCTTTTTTTAGAGATCATAGCCCCAAAAATGGCGAGGGAAGTAACTTATTGACTGATCAGCCGCAACACAGCATATATGGATGGTGGTGATTCATAATTTCCCTTGGAAAGCTAGTCTGATTTATATTAGAAATGAAATTTTATTGCTTTGTTTGTGGAGATGTCTATGTTTTGTCTGAGAAAGTGGCCAAGTAATTTCCTTCTAGCTCTCCTGGTGGTACGTGATACAGGTTCTTCTCTTCATGTTAGACACAGTCAACCAAAACTGTCACCAAAACTATCAAAATAGGTTTCTTCAGTTCCCAAGTTAGTCCGGCTGGCTAGATATGTATATATCACACCTAATGAAGCCAGGAGTCTGAATTTCTGAATTTTGAATTCTTCATTATGTCTCAGACATTTTTTTCTTATTCTCCTCTAAACTGAAGGGAGGGATTTTATTTGCAATGTAAATTCATACTAAGTTGATCCTAAGTTTGTCTGTGTTTGTTCTTGAAAATTCAGACTTTTTTCCAGTGATCATAGCCGAACGGAAGACAGGAGAGATAACTTTTTTTCAGTAATCATTGCCTAACAAAAAAGGGAGAGATAACTTATACGCTGACCATCTCTTTGTCAAATGCTATGAAAATATGTAAAACGGAAAAAAAAATAAGCGTGGCAAAAGATTTTTTTTGATTCATTCAAAGCAATAATAATGCATAATGTATCTATTTGCTTTTGTTTCTCTTTCATAAATTTTCTTATTTCTATCCATTTTTAATCAATGAAACTTCCTTACATAAAAATTTGGGGTTCTTACTTTCCAGCAAAGAAAATGAAAAATGATAACGGAGTTTCCTTTTTATTTCGATTTGCTTTCTCTTTTGATTTAAAAAAGTAGTAGTAGTAGTAGTAGTAGTAGTAGTAGTAGTAGTAGTAGTAGTAGTTGTTGTTGTTGTTGTTGCTCTTCTTCTTCTTCTTCTTCTTCTTCTTCTTCTTCATCTTCTTCTTCTTCTTCTTCTTCTTCTTCTTCTTCTTCTTCTTCTTCTTCTTCTTCTTCTTCTTCTTCTTCTTCTTCTTCTTCTTCTTCTTCTTCTTCTTCCGGTAGAAAAATAAAGTCAATCCCAGATTTGGAAAATGTAAAAAAAATTTTTGAATGCTGTCCTCATTTTGGTTCATTTCTTGAACACAACGTTTCGGCCGTTGTACTCTACGGTCATCTTCAAGTGATAAATGGTTGGGTTCTTTTTTTTTTTCGACGGCCGAGACATTGGAGAGGATAACATTCCGAAAAAAATCTTGACTTGATGATAACCCATCCCCTAAAAAATAAATGAGACAGAAATTTCTAGTTTTGAAGGTCGACGATTTTGAGAAGAGAATATTCACGTACTCTTTTCAAAAATCAAACGCTTCAACTTGAAATGAAAATTGATCATCTGAAGCACAAAATGGGTCTCAGTTTGTAGCTCAAGAGGCCATTTTCTCGAATGCACGAGTTTTACTTTGGTTATCAGCATCAGTTGTTGAGCCAACGTTAATCGTGTGCCTCTCGCTTGTTAGAAGAGGTAGCAGCAAATTTACCACCAAGGACAGCGTCGGTGTTCAAGCCCTGACAGGAACCAGTATTTCGAATGATGATTCTCAGGGCAGTCAGATGCACCCAATTTGAAAGATTTGCACAACACGCCCTTCCTATCTACAATTCACTCAAATTTAGCCTTTCAAATAACTATTTACGTCCATCTTTATTGGTGAATTAGTACCTGAAACTCGTGAATGGAAATAAATGAAAATTTCATTTGAAATATTGAATTGTTGGCAGAAAAAAAACGTAACAACCCCCCCCCCAAAAAAAAAAAAACGAAACAGGCCTGGTTGTTGCAGGGTTTAACTCCACTCCTATTTCATTTCCGACTGAAGATGGTTACCATGAGCGTATGGGAACTCTTTGGATAAAGGGGGCAGAGGACTCAATTTACCTGAATACTCATTCACACGGTTCTGTCCAAATTACATTGTTTTGCCCGAATTTTGGATGGGGTAACTTCAGCCCCACCCCTGGTATGTAGGCTTATGATGATATCTGTAATTTTTCTATTGTATATAAAATGAATTAAAAAAAATCATTCGATATATTTTTTGCATAAATGTATCTATTTATTAGAATTAAATTAGCCCTTGAGTATCTGATAAATCTCGTAGATATGAAAGACTTGTCAGTTTGGCTCAGTCGGAGAGAGAACCACCTACCACTCACTTTGTCATGATTTGCTAATTTTCCAAAATCTTAATTTTACAGGCATATATATTTATTAGAATGAAATAATCTCTTGCCAATTTGTAACATACATACTGGTAGATACGTAAGACTTGTCAATTTAGCTCAGTTGATAAGGGACACTACCACCAATTGGTTGTGATTTGAAATCAAGAAATGGGAATGGTCATTACCTACCCCCCTTGATTCGATGAGGATTGTTCTTGTTATTCTTGTAAAGGTAGAAGAACAAGTTTGGACCTGACACTGACAATAACAATTATATTTTTGACAGTATTTCTTTCATCGTATTCTTGTTTGCTTTTTATCGCAACCCCCTGGTAATCATTATCTCCCTCCCTCCCCCCTCTCTCTCTCTCTCTCTCTCTCTCTCTATATATATATATATATATATATATATATATATATATATATATATATATATATATAGAGAGAGAGAGAGAGAGAGAGAGAGAGATTATTGGAAACGACCGAAAGAACTGAAAGCCTTGAATATATATATATATATATATATATATATATATATATATATATATATATATATATACATAGAGAGAGAGAGAGAGAGAGAGAGAGAGAGAGAGAGGAAGGGGGGAATAATGATTACATTTTATATATATATATATATATATATATATATATATATATATATATATATATATATCATATTCGTATAGATCACTCACCTATACACCTAACTACCGTTCACTTTCCCTTTAACGAATTCTGAAATGAATAAATGAATAACTGATGATTTCCTCGACAATTTCAGAGAATGGCATTTCGATCCTCTCTCTCTCTCTCTCTCTCTCTGTCTCTCTCACTCTCTCTCTCTCTCTGTCTTTCTCCCTACCCGTCTATCTCTCGGGGCATCTTCCTTACCCGTCATCCCCACTGAACCTGTTGTGTGACTCAACAGCTGAGATACAGGCATCCCGACACCAGGCACCTCTCGTTTTTGTCACATCTCTTTGTACCTACCCGCATCACTATCATCCCCAAACACTGAATCTAGCGCCTTACACTCAGAGTCCCACGAGCACTCTTGCATCTCCTCTTCTACTCCCACATACTTTCTCGTTCATTCTATTTCGTAGCAGTTCACGGTGCGAGGAATACTGGGAAGGATGGAGGAGAGTTGAAAAAAAAACACCGAACTTAATGTGTCGTGGAGGCCGGGAATGTAAGTAAAATACTCAGATATATTTCTCTTGAATCATGAATGTATTTTCTCTATACGCACGTACATGTTAATTATTCCAATTTTATATCATTTGCTTTTTGTTATAAGCCGGTTATTTTGCCTATAAGATCCTGTCCGAAAGTGATTCCAAAAAACCGGCTTCCTCTGCGTGTGTGTACATGTGTGCGCGCGTACATATATATATATATATATATATATATATATATATATATATATATATATATATATTCTCACAGTATATGTTCATATATATATATATATATATATATATATATATATATATATATGTATATATATATATATATATATATATATATATATATATATATATATATATATATATATATATATATATGTGTGTGTACGTGGAGGAAGTTTTACCACAAAAAAAGAAAGAAAAATTCAAGGCTTTCATTTCTTTCGGTCGTTTCCAATAATCTAACTGGTCGATCATAAAGTGCAGGAGAATATGTCAAGATTTTCCTCTTTGATTAGGAAACTTTCTGCTTCAGGAAATATCGCCCAAACAGAAGCTTCCTGCGAAAACGTATGTAATATGTCGGATTTTTTTTTTCACGATATTATGGTCCTTTCGCTGAACACTTAGAGATCCAGGGATATTCGGATGAAGTAAATGGAAAACGTCTCATGTTATAATGAACCTCACTTGCCTGGTCCTTGTGTGCCCTTTTATTCACTGACAACAGAGTCTAAGCTATTTTTTTCTGTGAAAATATCTTTTTAATGTATACTGATGAGTCGTTGAAATTCATCAGAATCTTGTGAGCGCACATCTCTCTATCTCAGTCTGTTGATATCTATCTATCTATCTGTTCATGATATATCAGTCTAATCTAATTATTCTATCTATCTATCTATCTATCTATGCTTGTTCATATCTATCTATCTATCCATCTATCTATCAGTCTGTTCATGATATATCAGTCTAACCCAATTTATCTATCTATCGATCTATCTATTTATATATCAATCGATCTATCTATCTATGAGTCGATTTATGTATCGTTCATTCTATTCATATCTATCTATCTATCCGTCTATCTACCTATCGACTTGTCCATTATCTATCAGTATAATCTAATCTATCAATCAATCTATCAATCTCAGTCGATTCATATCTATCTTCCTCAGTTCATATCTATCTATCTATCTATCTATCGATCGATCGATCCATTTATCAATCTGTCTATCTATCTATCAATCCATCTATCAATCTATCTATCTATCTATGTTCATATCTATCTATCTATCTATCTATCGATCTATCTATCTATCTATCTATCTATCTGGGTAGACCAGTTCCTTGTCCATCTGTCTATCTATCGATCTACCTCGTTATTAATATCTGTTTGTTGTTTTGTTTATCAATCCATCTACAGAACATAGAAACAACCTTAGAAACGGTAACACTATTACATTAAGCAGTTACTGTGATAGTAGCAACAATTAGGATCAAAATCCAAGGCCCAATATTTATGGTAGGTAAAGTACATCACACCAATTTTCAAGGCAAGGATGTCTTGTACATATTGAAGAAGAAAGCATTAGAAATATTGGCTTTTGCCAGGGCTCGAATACCTCCCCCTAACACCGGTGAAGAATACTCAACTTTTTTTTTCACAATTACAACCACAGAGAGCAGCTCTCGAAATTTCTATGTCAGTTATTCTGGGGAATGCACGTGTTCTTGAGTCTAATTATGGTAATGCTAAATACTTGCTTGTTTATATGATCATCTGCCGGCTTGCCTGCCAGTCTGCTTGATGGAGGGGGGCGAAGGAGTGAAAAAGTCTGGGCACACATTATTACGGGGTATCCCAAAGTTATTCTAAGAAATTTTGTTTTTTGTAGCAGCACGAACCGTGGAAAAGGGAGCGATTCACTTCAGTTTTGATGTTCTTAAATTGAACTGAACAAATGCCGGGAATCGTGCTTTCATTTTGGGGGGAATATGGTGTTCTTTTCCATTTTTTTAGAAATCAGATTTTTATGATTTGGTATGGATTCACTTTTATGAATGCTGGTAGGTTGCTGTTTTGTTGGATTTAATTAGAAATTCTCTTTCTGTCTTGCATTACCCCGTTCGATAGTTGTGACTAAATACGGAGCTTCATACGAACATAAATATAATTTCCTGCTATGCGTACATCATCATCATCATCTTTTTAACGTCCTTCATTGGTCATAGACCTTCCTCAAGATTCGTCAGGCCACTCGATTGTGGGCGTCGCGGAACCAGCACTTTCCTAACTTTTGTAGTTCGTTAAGCCATCTTATCTTTTTCCAGCCACTATTTCGTCGCATGTGATCCACGTTCATCGGCCGTCTGACATTCTTGCAACGTGACCAGCCCGTTGCCATTTGAGTTGTCTTGTGGTTTTTATGATATCCCTGGCCCTTGTTTTTTTTTCCAATATACCGAGCTGTCTTGTGATGCCTACAAAATTCATTATTTTACACGCACAAATACTAACATGAATGCATTAAAAGACACACCTTTATATGTACGTATACACACACCAGTGCATCGTTAAAATACACGTATTGACTTTTGAATTAAATGAAATTGAGAGCATAATTTCAAATGCTGATTTGTCAAAGCATTGATTCACATCATATTTGGGAGATAGTCAGTTCAATATCCCTATCCTTTGATTGACACACCCACTCATGTGGGTGTGCAGTAGTGTATCTTGTATGGATTTTGTATAGATCTGGGCACATCGGCGCCTACTGAAACTTTTGCAGAGGGGAGGGTGCAAGAAGATATATTTCGGGGGACGGGGTCCGGAGGATGTTTTCAGAATGTGTCATTGCAGCAAAAGAAGAATACTATCTTTATATATATATCAAGTTGGGGTTACATAACACCATAGTGCAGCTCGATTATTCTTTATTGACTATAGGATTCAAACTTTCAAACCCCTCCAACCTAGATGGAAAGGCCAGATCGGGGGGGGGGTGAGACGAATGCCCCATTTCACCACCACCCCCGAGCAGACATCCATGTGCTTGTGGTTGGCAGTCTATATATTTACGCTCACAAACTCTGATCCGTCGATCTAATGACCGAACACCCAGACACATTTCCCCATCGTACCCGGAAGTTCGCATTTAGACTGAGACAACATGGCGATGAAAGCGACCTGGTGCAGTCCTCCTTTGACATACGCTATACCCAGGGCTTTACTTACGCCAGTGAACCTCGTTTCAAATATCAACAGATCATCAATCTTCAAGAATAAGAGCCAATGCATCCTCCAGATAGTCACCTATGGGGCTTGAATATGGAATCTAACAAAAAAATTGACCCCCAAACTGATAACCATGCTACGTGTGCACGTGAGAGGATCATGCTCAACATCTCATGAAGAAGATCACAAAACAGCTCAATATATTAGGAAAAAGACAGGAGTCAAAGAAATCGTAGAATCCATTAGAAAACTCAAATGGCGATGAGCTGGTCATGTTGCAAGAATGCCAGACAACTGATGGACCTGACGACTCAAGACGTGGATCCACAGAGATCATATGCAAATGTGTGGCCGGCAAACTATAAGATGGTTCGACGAAAGGGATAAGTTCAGGAAGTAATGGCCTCACGATGCCCATGATAGAGAGGTTTGGTGAATCGTGGGGAAGTTCTTTGACCGACAACGGACCCTAAAAGGCTGGTGATGATGAATGTGACTCACAAATGAGAATTGAGTCTGATTTATTGCGAAGTATAGATTTTAAAGACCTTATTCGCAAGTTCGTATTCGACAGATTCGTTTCATGATAAATGTATTTCAGAGTTTATGTTGCCTGGAGATGGCTCATCGTTGCCGTAATTGGTGGTTGCATTATAAAGCATAAAAAGTAGGAGAAAAAAGTTTTAAGCGTTTTTTTTTTAAATAAACGTTTATAGGCTCATTTTGACTGACACTCATTAGAGTTTCTTTCTTCACCTCTTTTAATTTTTATCATACATCCACTAATCACAGCCATGGTAGTTTTGCACCACTAAAAGAGTTTTTAGATTGTTTATCCATGAAGAACTTGATGCTTAACTGAATATGATAAATAGAAGCCGTCAAACAAAACTGTCAACATCACCATAGTCGACATCAACGTAGGTTTCTTCAGTTTTCAAGTCTGGCTGGCTGGTTATGTTTGTATGTATGTATGATGCATTCAAGCCGCAACAATAGGGCTAAAGGCCTGAAAATTTTACCGTGGATTCCTTTTTCTAGGAAAAAACTTTTTTGTTTTTTGAAAATTCTCTTCCTGGGTTGTTCTCTTCAGTCGCGGGTGTTCAATTTACCAAGTACGTTTCTGCTAAATCGGCATCTTAGTTTGTGTCTTGTAGCATTCACACTTGCTTATGGAAAGTGTCTGACTTTTCTTAGTAACCACTGCTCAAAAGACGAGGGAGGTAACATTCATTGGTTAACGCCTTCTTTTTTTTCGAATTTTTAATTGACCACCCCAACACAGCATGCTGCCAATGGACATGGGTCACGTGATGGTTTCTATTAAGTGATTAACCAGACCTGTTTCAGTATATTTCATTTTTGTTTTGATTTATTTGAAAACAGTAACCAAATACAAGAGGAGAAACGTTACGGCTGTGACCTATAAATGTTAGATTAGTCATACTGCTGCGTTGCGTTTGCCTCTCAGCTCTGACAGAATCCCGAACATAAAACCAACTAATGATTAATAATAAAATTACAGTATCGTCCATAAATGAATACACCCTTGTCCTCGTTTTATAAAAAAGTTAAATTTTCTTCTAAACCAAACATTGCAGGATTTTAGCATTTCTAGTGGAATATAACATGATCAAAATAGACATCATCAGTCATTATTAATGACCTAACTCAACAACATTGAAATTTTGTGGCCAGAAATAGGAATATGTTACTGTCTTAATACGAGTACACCGATAAGAAAAAAGTTTATTCAGAATCAAGATTTGGTATGACCACCTTTATTTTCTTTACTGCTGTTTTGATTGTGTAATGTTCGATCAGTGATAATCATTGGTTTGGAAGAAAATTGACTTTCTATTTAGAATAGTGGTAGGGTGTATTCATTTGTGAATCATACTGTACGTGTTTGTTGCGATTCGCAAGTTGGAACGATTCGAAATTCCCGAATGAGTATGGTCCCAAGAATTTCGGAGGGGATATCGTGTATCTCTTTTGATATTCATTAAGCTTAAGTTAGTTTGGCACAAGTCCTAATGTTGGTAGGTTAGGGCGGGAGACATTGTGGTGTGCCAGTCTTCTGATTAAGCAAAGTCTCTCTGCAAAGACAATCAGCACACTTAATTGCCTTTTGTTATTTCCTTTTCGAACAGATGTGCAACCGACCATCTAATTCAAAGCAGGAATCGCTTCCACCAATTTGAACGGACACTATCACGTGATTGTAAACGTCAGCAAAACGACCGAACGATATTTCCACAGGAAGTTGGTCGGTGGCCATGTTTCCCCTCTTTTTCTTCATTCAATTATCCTAATTTTAGTTCAGTTCTCGATTTTCTTTTCTAGATATGTTTTTTTTTATTATGTACATGTAGATATTGACTTTGATTTATGCAGATATTTACCTTTCTGGAACAAGGCCGATATGATTGAGCACCCAATCTATAAACAGCCTTCAACATAATTTGATCCAAAGCTTTGGAATGTTTTCTAGTCTCCAGATCCGACTACATTCGATTCACTTACCGATAGAATGCCGTTAGTAGAACTAAACCATCTAATTTTATTAGCGAAAATAGAATTAGCCTTCAACATGGGAAGACTGGGAAATATCTGGACACGTTGAGCTTTCATATCAGTAATCACTGTTGGCTTTCACTGGAAATAATTTGACAGCAAGGTTCTTCATTCCCCCAGAACTCTTCTTACTATTCTAGCTGATTTTAGTAGTGTTGTCGCCTGGAAGGTCTCGGTTCTTTTCCGAATTTCTAAATCATCCAACCTCTTTACTAGACTCTTTGGAACTATTCTCGAGGTTCTGACAACAATCGTTACGACTTCCAAACTTCATGTTCCATATTTTCTCTAATCCCCTGACTCTGTGGTCGAGATACTCATCCAGCTTTTCACACCCTTTCAGCTTCACCCTGTGGTCTACTGACAGCAAAATCTACTACCTGACATGATCTTTTTTTTCTTGTTCACCACAACTAGATCTGATTATTAGTATTGTTATCATTTCACACGATTTGCCTGTGTGTTATTGCTGAAGGTAGAGTGACAGTAAGTCTCCTCAGGTCTCCCGCTCCCCCTCTCATATCGTCTCCACGATGCCCTTTTCTTGGTTGTTTGGCCATTGATTCCAGCTGGGGGTCGTAGGTCTCATATTTTCAATACTCTCCTCAGTATTCGTGCAGTCCTTAGTAGTACTGTGGTATGTATAGTCTCAGTCCTTCCTCTTATCCCCAGTTCCTCCAATCTCGTTTTCTGTCTATTTGGTACAGTTCCGAGTGCATCTACTATTACTGGTACTACCCTGAAATTCATGTGCCATACCTTCATCACTCCCCTTGCCACGTCTTGGCATTTCCCTAGTTTTTCACTCTCTTTCGTATTTACTCCTTACAGTCACGCTGGTACAGTCACGTCTATTATTTGGCAGGTTCTCCTTCCATTGTCGATGATTACCAGGTCTGGTCTTCTCGCTTGGGTATAGTGATCAGTTTGTCCAAGTCCGAAATCTTTGGCTTCCGTTCTCCAGGGCTGTCTCTGGTTTGTGCTGATACCACTTCTCTGCATGATTGAATCCCCTTTGTTTGCTCAGTTCCCAGTGTATAACTGTTGCTACCCCGTCACGTCTGTCTTTATATCCTTTCTGAGCTAGTTGACAACATTCATTAGTTATGTAGTCTCATCCCTTTCTCCACATAATCGACATTTGCTGTTTGTTTGGATCCTGTCGATTTCCGTCTTGAAATAGTTTGTCCTGATGCATTTGTTTGGAGCAACCTGGATGAGCAATTCTGTTCCTTTTGCGTAGCCATGTCCATAATCTCTCGTCAGCAACATTTTGTATTATTACTATTATTACTATTATTATTACTATTATCATCATTACTATTATTATTACTATTATTATTACTATTATTATGACTATTATTATTATTATTATTATTATTATTATTATTATCATTATTATTATTATTATTATTATTATTATTATTATTATTATTATTATCATGAACCATTAATTAAGACTCTCACCAAAACTGTCAAGTTTTCAAATTGATCCGTCTGTCCGTCTGTCTGGCTGTCTGGCTGCATATGTACCCCGCGTACAGGCCGCAACAATGGAGCTAGAGGGCTGAAAATATGAAAATTTACCCTTCATTTAATCTAAAATAATTTTTTTTTTTTCAATTTTTGGAAATCTCCTAAATCTTCCCAAAAATAAATTCGTAATGTGTGTGTGTGATGGGGGTCGATTTGCAATTGAATGTTCAGTTAACTTGATCCCCAGTTTTTGCCCATTTTTTTTTTTCGCTGTTTCTTTTTTTTTTTTTTTTTTCGGATCTAGACTTTTTTTAGTGATCACTGCTCATCAAAAGGCAGGAGAAGTAACTTATCGATTGATCACCCCTATTTCCATTCTTTTTACTTGATCTGCCCCAACACGGCATGCTACCAAAAGACTTTGGTCACGAGACAGTTTCTATTGGGCGACTTACCAGACCTATTATTATTATTATCATTATTATTATTATTGTTGTTGTTGTTGTTGTTGTTGATGTTGTCCATCTAAAGATTAATTTAGTTGAAAAAAAAAAGAACAGGAGATAATGTGCTATCATTTTTCCTCCCGAGGGCGGAAATTCAGGATTTATGATGAGGAAGAAACGAGAAAACGAATAGATGAAATATTATCACCGAATGATATTTCTTTTTATGGAATGGAGAATCCGCCGAAAGTCAAAAAATATTTATGACCGAAAAGCAGCAAATAGTTTGGATAGAAGCATGAGAAACATGAAATCTTCTTTCGTATATCATTTGGATTTAACAATAAGCAGCATATCTCTCTGCTTCCCTGGTTTGTCTGCTTTACGCATATGTAGGGATTCCAACTGAGCCTAGCTTGGTCAGGCTCAAGGCTACAAAAGCGAGTTCAGATTAGTATGGATCAGATTAGTCACAGCAGTAGTGGCTTGCAAGACTAACCTAGATATTTAGCTTGGTAAATTTTGTGAGGTTTTAGGCTAAATATAATGAAATGGGATGTCAGGAAGATTATGTCACGCCGCTTCTAAAAGAGGGAACCTGTCTGGGCTCCAAGATCGCAACACGCAAATATCCCAACCATCTTGAAGGTTCTTACGTCTATATTCTCGCCATTCTCTCTCTTTAATAACTTCGATGATATTTGATAAAATTAATGCACCTTGTATATGGATAATAGAAGTTTAGATTCCAAGGGAAGAGAATAGGGCGGAAATGATGCAAAAGTTTCATTTTAGATACAAAGAGAGACTGAATCCAAGCATTGGATATTCCTGTGGTCACATAAAATCTCCTATTAAAAATGGAACTGACAATATTCAATAAAGAAAGATCTTTTTTTTTATTATTATTAACATCTCTGATCGGAGATATTCAGACATTATTGAAGTTATTTGCAACCAGCAAAATATCGGTGGCTTTGCTGTCAATATACTTTGGGGTATAAATTTAATCAATGTAATATCTGGAAGAAAAACTCCTTCCATCCCTATTTGTCTCCTACCCCTCCTTTCCTAATCTTAACCCCCACCCCCTGAGTGTCTAGTCTTTATTTTCAAAGGAAATTGGAAAAAATAAGATTAGCACATCAGAAATAGTAGCAGCAATAGTAGTAGTTGCTGTTATATTACCAGCAGCGATGAAACACATGTGCACACAAAGAAGAACTTGTCTTACACCAGTCGATTTTGTGTTCGCGTGTTCTTATTACCCCCAGCCTCACCCTTTCCCCTCTTTCTGACTGTTTCGCAGCAGATAGTATGACACATCGCAAATCATAATATAGATAGGGATGTGTCAGGGATAAATAGGTTTGCCGATGTGTATATTACGGGAGTGGATTAAAAAGTCGGTTATTTTTCGAAACAGAGATGATTCTTGCTCTACTGAATACACTGATAATTGCCATAACACCCACTTCCCAGAAATACTGGCTTCTCTGGAACTTCTAATTGCGTACCAATCCCATGACACAAGATACTGTAATTGCTTTGGTACCTACTGTAGCTCGATGGCTTCAAAGTTCATCTTGCTACTGACTGATTCACTCTCGTAGACCAGAGATCTGCAAACTATGACAAGCGGATCAAATTCGACCCGCCGCTTCATTTCTTCCGACCCGCCGACTTTAGTCAATACAAAAATAATTTGTTTTCCTTATCTGTCCTTCGTTAGCAAACTATGAAATTCGGTTTCGAAAAATAGAGAAAAAAATTCCTAATTTTATATTGCTGAAAAAATCGACAGTGAGCATTTCTACTGTTTTGTTACAATACACAATTTGAACCAGAATTTGTCAATATTTTGTCCCTCAAAAATGAATTTTGTAGTTCTCATTGAATGATGTTGCGTGGAGGTTTATGTTGGTATTTACTCCTTTAATGAAATACATTAGAGTAATTAAAAAAAAAATCAAATTGTTGGCATCGTTTGGTATGATCATTGTTTCATTCTTTATTCGCCTTGGTCTGCAAGACATAAAACAATTTCAGATCTGGGCCGACTCCAAAAAGATCTGCCGGATCCTGGTATAAACAGTTTGATTCCAATAGAGTACCCTGTGGCCTTGTGCTGGAATGAAATTACGAAATAACTTTTCAGGCGTTTCGTCGTGGAGCAATGGTTTGCAAACTAGTGTCATTTACTACTGTAGCAGGTTCGATTCTCCTCAGAACCAAACAAAGCTAAGCTGCCTGCGAAATCGGATTTTGTCCACTTGTTAGTTGTTTCGAACCTCATCTGCAGTATTTAATTTAAATATCAATTTTGGCGTCGATAATTTTAAAGAAAATTCCCGATGTTTATACAAACGATCGCTACCTTTGTCCTTCCATTTCACGAACACTTCGGAACGTATGTCGGCAGTTCATGGTCGGAAGAAATATTTTAATGATGAATACCTGGGCATCTTTAGTATTAACATGTACTCATAAAAATCAGCAGCAGCAGCAGCACTATTAATTAGCCTTTCAAAGTCCATTGTTTGCCATAAGCATTTCCTACAGTCTAACAGGTTTTTTTTGTTTTTTCCTCCGGGGTTTCACTGCGCCAATACCTTCCAAAATCTTCACGCCATTTTATTTTTTGCCGGCCACAATTTCGCGTATGATCTTGGTATATCCACTTTGTGAGTTGTTATTTCCAGTGATTGTCTGATATTCGTGCCAATTGCCGTTTTAGTTTCCTAATGGTTTCTATAATATATGTGTTACATGTTCTAATATATTGTACCGTCTTGTAATCCTTCCATTCTGTGTCTAGCATGTTTATCGCCCTCGTACGTGGCATGATTCTTAGTTTGAGAGACAATATCTTGGATGAATTCCATGTTTCAGCTCACTGTTCTTTTTAAGACCAATGGGATTTTCTTGTTTTCGAAAATCAAACTTGCTCTGTCGAAAACTTGCCAACTCAGGATGATTCTCTGTTTGCTTTCTTCTCCTCCTGAGGATTTCGTTGTTCCAAGTAGATATAGTTACCTACTCTCTTCGGCACTACGTTTTTAAATTTTGATTGCAGTGTCACCTTCCTCAGTGTATTCGTTACACATGACTCTGGTTTTAGAGAGGTTCATACAAAGACCAACTTTCTTGCTTTCTTCATTCAGTTCGTCTTGTTGATAGATCAGGAAGTTTCTCTGCAAAAACAACAATGTCGTCTGCAAATCTGAGTTTGCTTAAGTATTCACCGTCAATTCTGATTCCTTTTATTCATCAAAACTAAGTTTCGGAAGATCCTTTCGAGGTGAACTGTGAATAGTTTTGGTGTGCTGGTGTCATCTCGTTGTGATCGTTTTTTTTTTGTTTTGTTTTTTCGCGATTGGAATGGAAATAAGCACATTCACTTGTAATTTACCAAAGAATCTTGTTCGCATTGCATCGAGCAGATTAGCAGACCGAATATAGTTTGTTTTTTTTATCCAACGACAGTTCGGAAGAACGAGTGGGAGTTATGTGCTAAATCGGCTCTTTGGGTAGAGACAAGTGACTTCATCAAGAATCCAATGTAAAAACAAATCACACACACACACACACACACACACAAGTCTGGTTAGTCACTCGATAGAAACCATCACATAACCAACGTCTTTTGACAGCATGGCGAGTTGGCGATGACTAATTAAAAAAGGGGGTGATGAATGAATAAGCTACTCCATTCTCTTTATGTTGGGCAGTGATCACTGAAATCCCTTACAACGCAAATTTACCCTCAACCCCGCTAAAAACCTATTTACGGGGAAAACCGTTTTTCTAGACGTGGTATATAAATTTTAGTCCCTCTAGCTCCATTAGTGCGGCGTCTACGTGGGATACACCCCGATCTACATGCATACACAGTCAGCAAGCCAACTTGACCAAATTATAAAACTGAAGAAACCAATATTGATAGTTCTGGTTGAACGTTTCTGATAAAAAGAAAAACAAAGAAAACGACACAAGTTAGCATGACACAGCGTCTAGAAGACGGCCGATAACACACTGAATCCCAACTATGTCAGAATCCAGGGTTCCTTTTGATGGGTTCAATTCTTAGTGCGTGCGTCACACAATGTATGTAAGCGAGTTCTTTCTCCACTAGGTGCTCTAGGAATGTGCTTTTGTGCTCAAGTCTGATAAGTCTAAAAAAGAAGTTCAGTGTACGTACGTACATGTATATGTATATATTAGTACTTTGCATACCCCCCCCCCGTCCATGTTTGTTGCACGATAGTTGGCAGGTCTGTCTAGTCGTTTAATTCACTAGTCTAATCTGTTATCTGACTGGGTGACCGACTAATTTAGTGAATAAGAATACGCATACGGAAAGTATCGAGCTATTTTGAATATCCCGGGAACAGTTTGCGCAGCCTTGATATGAATCAGCAACTAATTAGAGAGTATCTTACTGTGCATACGTTGGGTTACTCAATCGGCATTGAGACGCCTTTGAGTGAGTTTGCATACTGTGTAATCGAGCGAATAAACCAACAAATATGCATTAAAGGCTTTTTGGGAAAAACACTGCATCAGCCAGTAGTGTCAGTCCCCATATAGACCAGCCTTTCTCAAAAATAAAAATCATAATCGCTATAGAAAGGGAGGATTTTTCAAAATGTGAAACAAACCGAAAAAAATGGTATCTGATAGCGATCCCAAAAGAGGACTTCGAAGACTGTTTTGAAAAGTGGATAGGGTGTTAAGATAAGTGTATGGCTGCAAGGGGAATACTTTCAAGAGAACTAGATTGTCATTACCCTAGGTAGGCTATTTTGTCGTTAATATTAAATGGCAAATGACAAACCCCCTATATGTACGTATACATTCATGTACATGAATACATGATTATTTAATTTCGCACAAGTTTATCCATGCAGTCAAAAATGATGGCATATGTGAAATATATGTATGTACCCTTGAGAACAGGCTTCTGTACACATTGCATTTTATATACGTGGATAATAGACATTTGTATTGCAGTGAGATTGGAGAATAGCCTTCTGTACACACTGCATTTTATATACGTGGATAATAGAGACTCGCATTGCTGTGACATTGGACAAGAGTCTTTTATACACATTTCATTTTATATACGTGGCTAACAGAGATTTGTATTGCAGTGAGATTGGACCAGAGCCTTTTATACGCATTTCATTTTATATACGTGGATAATAGAGATTTACATTGCAGTGAGCTTGGAGAATAGCCTTCTATACACATTGCATTTTATATAGGTGGATAAATGAGATTTGCATTGCCGTGAGCTTGGAGAATAGCGTTCTAATTTTGTTATTTTTTTTGGTCGTGTTCTTATCATCTTTTATATTTTTATATTATTCTTTCGATTGAGCATTTTATTACATCATTAGAACCTGAATGAAAGTCTATTTTACTACATCAGTGCATGAATTAAATTCTATTTCTCTACCTCGATTACCCCTCTTTGCCTGACACAAGTGAGTGAATGGCAAAATACGACAAAGTCTTTTTAGATGTGTGTACATTTGATTATATCTGAATGAATGAATACACCAAGCTATATTTGGTTATTTTTGGAAATGGATGTCTGGCGTAACTTGATGGTTAGCAAACCGAGTTGGTGGTACAGTGAGTTTGATGCTTATTGCGTACTCCATTACCGTAGCCTTGTGCCTTACTAAACTACGCTCAACCTGTTAAATGTGATGGTTGATGAAGAGTATTGTCTACTGAAAGATAAAGGCCATTGTCCATTGCAAGATAATTCACTGCAAGACAATCCATTACGAGATAAGAGACCTGACTCACAGATAGATCTAAGTTGCCATCTATCGCAAAAAAAAAAAAAAATGGAAATATCTGTGGGCTAGCCATATTGGAATTCCCGTCATTCGTGGTTGATGGATTAATAACTAGTATGCGCCCAGGTGCCAACTACCATACAAGAGATATGTTGGTGAATAATAATTCTTTGCCGAAAATGAGGTGAGAGCCATGTCGGTAAACGAAAAGCCAGAAAATGTGAGTAAAATAGATAGGTAAGTAGGTAGAAAGATTGACGCTGTTGATGTCGGTGGCAAAAAAATTCGAAGACGGTGTCAGGTTCCAGCCACCAAGTAAACACTAGCGGACTTGTATGGTATAAGGATGAGCAGTCGCTATGGTAACCAAGCTGCTGTTCCAAGACTCTGTTTCTGAGTGAGAGAATTGTAAGGAGCATAGGGAGTGAGGGTGGAGTGGCATGCGAGAGCCGATGGGTGGGGAGCTTGGGGATGGGGGAACCTCTCCACTTAGATCTACATTGGTTCGTCTTATTATAACCCTGCGAGACTAAACGCTTCAGAAAATATTAGGTCGTTAAAAGTGAAATAGCGGCTATTTTTTTTTATTCTGTAGTGAGATGAAGGACAATATTAACCACAAAAGAGCAAATATTTTAAGCAAAATTTGACCCATTTGAAGCAATAACATTTTTTCAACGATCTTCGAATGATGATATGTCATCTCCATGACATTCTTTAGATTAAACGGTCGCAAATTCAGTAAAAATACGAATTCATCATCATCATCATCACCACCATCATCATCATCATCATCACCATCATCATCATCATCACCATCATCATCATCATCATCATCAGTCTCTTAAGGTCCGTCGTTGAACAGACACCTTCCCTAGGATTTGCCCCGCTTTCCCATCGTGGGCGTCGCGGAGCCTGTACCTTCCTGGATTTGTCTGGTTCTTCTCTGCATATAGTACTCTGTCAGCCTCGGTAACGCATGTGCTCTCTTGGGGAAATATTAAATCGCCTAATTTTAAAATGCTACAATATTCAGGGTTGAGAGAAAACGTGTGTGTGTGTGAGCGTGTGTGTGTGTATGTGTGAGCGTATGTCTGTGTGTATGTGTGTGTGTGTGTAAGCACGCACGTATGCATGCATGTGTGTGTATGTGTATATGTGTGTGTGTGTGTGTGAATAGAGCAAGGTTTCACAACCTGGGCTATATCGTCCCCCGTTGAGCGATTGGTGGGCGTTCTGAAATTCTGGTGGTGGGTGTAAACTTTTGAGTATTAAAATCTGTAATCGTCAATAATAAAAAAAATGAGTCAACAGCAACATTTTCTATTATTAATTTACTTGGCAACACTGCAATATAGAACCTTATATAGGTGCGTATAGAAATGTGTAGATGTTTGTGTAGGTGTGAATACGTCCGTACTACACTTGCTATACACATAAATACGTGTAACACTCTTGAAAGGCTGCCAGCCACCAAACACAGTGATCGGTGATATCTAAAAATGGTATGTGTGTGCCGAACATTTGATGTTACTGTTTTACTTTAATTCAAGAATCTTGTGACACGAAAAACAATTCATCTTAATTGGTTTGTGAAAGTCAACAAATTTTGAATATTCATTACACAGGTGGGAGGAGGAAGATTTTCCACGTGAAAGTCGGCAATGAGACCAAAAAGGTTGAGAATCCCTGGAATAGTGAGACAGTGAGAGAGTGGTCAGACATATTGCAATGTCTCCCGATGAGGGATGGGGTACGAGTTCAAGTCTTGTCGGGAGCTACTTCTTGTAATTCGATTCAACATCGTTTGCTGTAACGGTCGAAGAGCAGATCGGTCAAAAGTGTTAACAAGCATCAATAAAGATGAACAAACTTAGTTGAACCTGGGTCAAATTCCCTTGCTGCATTAAAATCTTTAAAAAAAATAAACAAAACAGAATTCATTTCTCCTTACAATATTATTCCAAAACTACATGTCTCATTCCAACCCCTTTATCAGGAAATGAAACAAGTCGACCTGAGTTAAAAGATTGAATTCATCATCAGTTTTTGCGTACATAACTTTTATTCGTGCATTCATGACGTCACTGGTTATTGCTGAGGTCATTGTGATTGTTGTGACAAATGAAAATAAAATCAAAACTCAAACAGGAAGAGTTTCACAACAATATTTTTCATAACAGAAATTCAATGTTTACAAAAAAAAAAGAATTCTGAGAACTTTTACTTCCCCCTCTCTAAGTCTTAAATTCTTATGTCTGACAAATTCACAGTAATAAAGTCAACTATAGGAGTTTTTTTATATATGTAGTCATGATTTAACCCTCTCCAAACGGACAGACTAGATCTGGCTGACCAAACCCGTACTTTTCTTAACAACCGGATATGGTGGCTTGCTTCAGAGTTGGCAATACGATCAAATATCAGGCGTAAAAATGCTTTTACCAACCTGCTGAGCATTCTACCTCAAGAATATATATGGTAGAGAGGTGGTAGCTTGTGTATATGACTCGCAGATTGGATTTTAATTCAAGTTACCTTGAAACTAGTAACATCTAGAAATCTTCGTATGTGCCGGCGAATAAGTTAAGATTGTAGGCAACTGGTATTTCTTCCAATCGATCATATCAGTCTTTTTAGACCAAAAGTTCTCCCCCTCCCAGATAGTTGGACCTAGCCTCCCCACCCTCACCATCTTCAAAAAAATAATTAGTTTGAAAAAAAGCGCGAGAGGAAGGTGAATTCCCATGGAATCAATGGTTAGCAATTTGCTGTCAATTTGACGTCTTTTGTCACGCTTACATCATCAGTGACGTCAAGTGACGTAGCTTAGCAGAAATAGAATTTTACGTTATGTTAAAATTGATAAATTGAATTTTTACTGAATTATACCTTTAGATTAGTTTAATATCAGAAAATATTGAATCATAAACAAGAAAACGCTGCGCATCATAAGGTTTTTGATATTTTACTAGTACTATCCCATTACAAAATTGCTAAATGGTAAACTAGTATATCATGTTCAGATATTATGCTAACACTTGTGAAAAGAATTCCTGAAATAATTAAAGAATTTGTTATCTATTTTCCTGCTGACTCGCGCCCTCTCTAGAAATAACTCACTCACCCCTGGAGGCACGCACCCCACACACACCTGGTTCAGACCCTATGAACTTGACACCCTGATTGACACAATGCTGCTTTATGTTGGAGTGTAGCCTGATAGATATGAACAGAGATAGAATGATAGATTCATTCATTCATTAGATTTCCTATAGTTGGACTTTTTAGAAACTTTCAACCAAAACTGTCAACATTGCATCTAAGCCGGTGTCGACGTCGACTTTTTAAACATCAAGCATTACCCTAATGGATCTTATTAATCTGTTTAGACCCGATGAACTTGATACTTTGATGGACATAATGTTGCCTTGTATTGGAGAGTCGATTATCGGACTTGAATTAATTCCTTAGCTTGGGGTCGACTTATCTGCCGGTATGTACAGTAGCTATAATAAAATTCAAATAGATAGATAGATAGACTAGGATATTTGTATATTTTTTGTCTCTTTCGCTATTTATAGATATCTATAGATGGACTGCCTGAGAGGGATACTGTATATGTCGGTGTATGTCGACTTTTTAAGCATCAAGTATTTTCCCTGAGAGATCATATTAGCCCCTATGAACCATTCTGATAGACACAATGCTACCGTATGTTGAAAAGTCGACTTATCCGGCGAATATTTGATCAAACTTGAAATTACGCTTAGTTTTGGTGTTGACTAATACACCGACACATACCGTTGTATAGAAAAAAGTTAATCACCAATTATCAGCCTGGGTTTCTCTCACTGTTTTTCTTTTTTTTCACTTGCAGAAATAAAATTTCAAAAAAGCAAGAACCTCATCAGCTGTTCTCTGTGATATCAAAAAAATTTAATTGCCGTCCAGAAAATCAGAATGGCTCGTCCATACAAGTTTACTGTCTGTGGTTGTGGACCTAGCTCCCAGTTGGTAGCTGGCTTGGCCGCTTCTAGACCCAACTTTGAGGTAACAGTGTTGACACTGGATAGTGATGCCACCAAGAACTGGAATAAAGCACTCAAAGGCAAGGTAAGTCCCTATTTTTCATCCTGTTTTGAAACTCCTTTGAACACAGAGCGATCAATAAGGATGGTGTGAATAAACGTTGAAATATAAGCAAAACAAAAGTGGCCACATTTGTTTGTCGCTGATAACCTCTGCAGTCAGCATAGCGTGGAGTTAAATACTGCATGGTGACCTTTGATTCAGAAAGAAAGGGCGTCAAGTTTTAAAGTTCTAAAATTACACCACTGGATGGTAAATATTTTTTTAACATTCAAATATTCGCTAAAAAATGTTGTTTTTCCTTGTATTCACAAACATGAGTCACCGGCAAAGAGTCGTTTCCCATGCATTTCAAAGAGGGAGAGGGGATTGGACACCACCGGCAAATAAAGAGTTTCTCCCAGTTTGCATTTCCAATATGGAAACCGAAAAGCGGCAAAGAAATTCTTTATAACCATTTAAAGATATTTTGCTATAATTATCATTTCAGGCCCAAAGTCTCCAAGAAAAGGCATCGAAAACCGATGATCTAATGAGAAATATATTGGGCAAAAAAAGACATTCTTCCCCCTGCCCACAGATTGAATAGGGGGAACGACTCGAGATTCCGAGAGTGTTATCGAATACGACAAAAACCTGAAGAAAGCAGGAGAATACGTAATGAACAACCGAGAAATTTATGTATAAAAATCATTTTAGTTTCTTGCTCGGTGATACTTTCATAGTCTGGATTTGGTCATCATTCGATGGGCTAGATGGGTATCCATTCATGTCAAGCGGAGGATATCCGTACTTCGCATAAATGAATAACCATAGCCTGCAACTGTACCAGGACTAAGTATCTAAAGAAATATCCGGAATTATCTTTACAAAACAGATATTTTTTATCTAAAATTATCCTTAAAATTACCTGCACAAAATTCGGTCATTGTTGATCCCAAATAACCATAGAGACCCCCAAAAACCATTTTTTCGAAAAAAAACATGGTGCTTAGTGGTGTACTCAAGCAAACCCTCAAGGTTGTAGCCCCCAAAATGTGACCAGAATCTCCAGGACACACACACACACACACAGACGAGCAAAGAGAGAAGAATCTGTAGCCCACTTGGCTGGTTGGTCGGTTGGGCCATTTATGGAGCTATGGTGATTCGATTATAGACTTATGCAGTGGTCACATGGATCGTTTCAAAGTTGTTTTCTCAAATTTTAGCACGCATTCAAACTATCATTTTAAAAAATAAACTTTATTCTAATTTCCTGTGAGCAAATGAGACAAGAATTTAGTGGGAACGTGTCTCATTTTCAAATTTTCTGCGAATATTTTCAAGGATATCCATCCACGTAGGAGTTCCTTGAGATACAAACATTTTATAAGCGTTCTTCTGGTCTGAAAGAAATCAAGGAGGGCTTATCTAAAAAAGATATGCGTCATTGATATCAGTGTCTCCATAGTCACTCCCCATTGGATACAAGCACAAAGTCTTCCCACTCTCCAGATTCTTAACCTTATTAATAGCAATGGCTGTGGGCCTCTATCAGGTGATATTTATGTGTTTTAACCGTTAGGACTTTAACTTCCTCATTCCCAAAGAAAGCACACGGCTGATGAAATTATTGAGATTCCACGAAGAACGTCGAACCAACAGAATGTTTATATTTACTCTCGCTCACTCAGAGCAAGGCCTTTCGTCCACTTTTCGCATCAAAGGGTTAGTAAAAAGGGAGTTAGATGTACCACAGACTTAAGACTAGTTAAGATTTTTTAAAAAACATGTTCAAATAGTTTATCTATTGAATTGTACAGTTTGAAACACTAACACATGACATGTTTAAAATGAAGACTAAAAATGACTGAAATGTAATACGAGCGTTAAAATTCGTTAGAAGCACTCGAACGAAGAGCAGTAAGAGAATTGAAAGAAGAAGACTATCGTTGGGAAAGGCACTTGTTCAACCTGGATTTCAAAAAGTCAAGATTGTATTCGTCGGATAAACATTCAGAAGAGAGTTTATTCTACATAACATGTATTCTTGAGAAGTTATCTGCGTGGAACTTGTAACTTGTGAGTTCTTCATATATCTAAAAAGTATGGATGTGCCTTAATTGCAGACCGAGTTTTAACTCATCTTTTCTACAGCCATTGCCCTGAGGAATTCTATGAAGGGGATATAAGCTCCTCGACGACCCACAGGATCATAGGTTGAACTGGAACTGATCTGGATATAGTTGTATACTTATTGGTACCTACATATCTACGATGTGCGAGAAAAAAAAACCCTGCACAACTGCAAAACATATTTACACTACTGTTACAAGTTATCGTATCTTCTTTTGATATTTATAACACTTCCTACAGCCTCTTAAGATCGGATAACTCAGCTATCATGTTACCATACTAATCACAGATCGATCGATGATTATGTTTTTTAATGTGAGAGTGAATTTGTGAATATTTCGATGTTTCTTTCACTGTGTTACTCTCAAACTTTATATTTTATTAAAATTCCTCACGGAATATTTCCTCTATTTAGAAAGAGGGGCTCAAAAAAGGAGAGGGGGAAAGATGGGGTTGGAGGTTTGCGAAAGGGGGAGGGGAAAACGAGCTGAGGAAAACAATGAGGTGTACAAAAGAGAGGATGAAGAGGAGGAGAAGGGGGAAGAGAAGAGGTGAGTGAGGGAGAAGGTGAAAAAGAGGAGACAGAGGAGAAAAAAAACATGGAGAGTGAACAAAGAGAAGAAAGGGAGATTTTAATTTCTTTTTCAATTACTGCTAGTATTAAACAACCGTAGCCATTAAAGGTAGCGAAGGGTTCTATCCGTGTTCATATGTTCTTCTGGCCATATCGTTTTGCTTACAGACTTGATATTGGCATCAGTACTCAACTAGACACCTGTCCCCGAAAATGTTTTTTGTTAAAACTCTGACCTCCATTGGCCTTATTTTGACGGGTTTATTAATAACATCTGTATTCTCCAGAATCTGGATGTTTCTGGGGGATTCATTCTTTTACTCTAGATTAGATTTCCAGTAAAAATAACAACTATATTCTCCAGAATCCAATTGTTCCGAGATGTTTTTTTTTAAATTATATTTTAGATGTTTTTCAGAGTAAAATGCCCGTGATGTCATGAATAGCATTTATTCTGGCCATTTTTATTCGTCGATGGGATTTTTTTGACATGACTTCAAAATACGGTCGTTCAATTATTGACTGCGATTGTGAGTCTATCACTTCTCTACTTTTTCTCTTCCAGGACGCCACAATGATTACGAACTTTCCCAGAAGGGATGGATCCATGTATGCCGA
>OY735219.1:20383618-20481118 GCA_963457665.1 Thysanoteuthis rhombus | reverse complement strand
ATGAAATCAACGGACAGTAAAAGCCTGTCTTGGTACAATGTTGGGAAGGAGGTCCCGATCATAAATTGTAGAATGTCATACCCTCACTCATTCGATGTTATAAATGGCGAACGAATAAGAAGAAATAAGAGAATTAATGAAAAGAAAATAAAATTTCGATTGGACTCAATGATCTGCAAATAATAGTGTCTAATCAAAATTCTATCTTTCATCAATTCTCAAATTTCTACAATCGGGACCACCTTCCCTATATTGTGCCAAAAAGGCTTCGGCTGTCTATTGCTTTTTACAGACGCTAAAACATTTTTAACATTTTTGTGCGTCCGTAGCAGGAAGTAAACTCACGATACAATCACCAAACGCCAATTGTATGTGCTGTCAATTTAGCCGTATTTCTCAACTCCACCACAAGATGGCACCCTATCCTTTCCATCTCCAGAAAGAATCTTTCGAAATCTTGACACATAAGACGTTCAAAGCATCCAAAACTGAAGGCAGAAATTTGAAAAGGTGAAACATTTCACCATTACCTTCAAACATCGCTTGGTAAGTATCAATTGTGTACAAAAGTTTATTGCGATAAACCGGATTCCAATTGTATATCCAGTCTCTAGTTTCCAATTAAAAAAAAAACAAAAAAACACCGGGAACTTTTACACACACCGAATGTATATCAGGTTAATCTTCCTCAGGAGAGAGGGGAGATTATGTTGCATTGATTTTCAAAGTGGAGCGCCTCTTCGCCTTGAAAATCAGCATCTGAATTGCTTTCTTTTACCTAAGTTCGAACATCTATCATTGGTGTCGGTAAGAACCCCGCAGCTACCTCATCCATCAAGCAGACTCCTCTGAAGGTAAATGTATACATGTGCATTTACGTGAGTATAAATACTTACAAATCTTAGATTATTCTGGCTCTCAAGTACAAAAGTATGGGACGCTCAGTGAGGATGGAACTCACTAGAATAGTAATGGTCATCATGACTATTTTTACTTCCATCTTAATTTTAGTTGTTTTCATACAATTTCCAGTTCTGGCCATTGTTTCTATAGCAATGAAAACTAACTCGATCAGAAATGAAGAGTAAATGTTGGCTGAGAATCGAACTCATCCCAAGACCACTGTTTCGAGAGGGAGTCCTGTTTCGATCCTCATCAAAGGCTCATTCTTCATTTCCGATCATACTGTTATTCGTTGCCATATATGTAATAACGGTTTGAATTGAAAGTTGTATAAACACTAGTTAAATCTAACAAGAATGTCTTACGACACTTCACCTGATAGCGATAATAAGGATTGCTCTAAGAGACCAATGACTCATTTTTATTTAGCAAAAAATTACTACGAAACAAAATACATCCATACATATTAAATAGGAAAATACGAAGTAAAGTAGTCCCCTATCTTCTGATCTTGTTTCTTTTTAGCTCTTAGCTATAAAAGGAAATGATGACAGAAGATATGGAACTAGTTCACTATTTTCGCATTTTTATCTAGGGATGTATTTAGTTTCGAGGTAATTTTAGCTGAATAAAGATGGATCGTTAGTCTAGTTGGCGAACCATGGGTCTCATATTAACAAATATTGTTCGTGTAAATGATAAAGTACAAATATTCAAATTGATCTTCATCCTCAAAGTTAAAAAAAAGGCTTGTGCATATATGCATATGTATATATGCATTCATTTTCACAAGCATATATATATATATACATATATATATATATATATATATATATATATATATATATATATATATATATATATATAAAGAGATAGATAGATAGATAGATAGATAGATATAAAAGAATTGTTTCATTTGATCTTGAATGTAACGTTTCGTTGTGTGACTTGTCAGAATTATACAGTTTTTCACACGTCGCTGAAACAAACAGTATTTTTTACGGATATTTTTATATGAAGGTGTTTATGAAATTGAGTACTGTAATGTGCTTCTGTGGAGGGATGTATGTGTGTATGCGTGTGTATGCTTGTGTGTGTGGGTGTGTGTGTGTGTGTGCGTGTGTGACGCTTCCAAGAAGCATTTTATTAGCAGGTACAAAGTTTATCTTGAGTTCACTTCCTGTTTCAATTTGTCTTGTTTTCGATTCCTTGGTTCCAAGTCCCTCTTTAGACCCTTGACCAACTTAGATACAGAGCCTCATTAAGATCCCAAGCCCTACAGATGTGTGGTTTTTTTTTGTTGTTTTGTTTTGTGTGTGTGTGTGTGTGTGTGTGTTTGCGTGTGCTCATGTTCTGATCCTTTTTGCAATTCTTTGTCATCCCTGATGGGAGTTCAATTTGGACAGACGTAAGACATGAGTTGATTGATCATTCGTCCCACGACAACGTCTTCCGGGAAAAAAGCAGCGTTCTTGGAGTTCAAATTAATGTCCCAGACATTTAGGTAAATAATTCTGTTTCTCAGTCGCTGAAGCTCCTCTTTAATGATACTGTCGTAAGCGATGCCGAACACGCTGTTTCTGTACAAAGGGTTCAAACGGTAATAATGTGGACCCTTCACTACGACCGTTAGTTTCTCAAGGCGAGCGAGGGCCGCCTCAAGACTCCGACTTAAACGTCGAATCCTCTGTCGATATAAACTATGATGAAAGGTTAGGAAGTGTGTGTAGAGATGAAGGACGACGATGACGTCACTTCCGTCTCCGGTCAGCTTGTCCAGATATACTTGGAGTGGACGATTGTTGCTGCGGTTCGACCACGAATATCCGACATACATCGGCATTTCAGCCGGGTGCCATTGAAGGGTTAGGTTTTGGGTGTGGCATGTGGCTGAAGATGGGTTCGGTAAAACACTTTTGACGGAATCGTCGTGATGAATAATATCGCAACCGAGGAGACTGATAAAAGAGAGAGACAGACAGAGAGAAGAATGATATTAATTAGAATCACGTTTGAAAAACAGAAAAGCTTAAGGTTGGAAGGAACTAAGAAAAAAGAATTATTAGATAAAATATTGTAAACCATTATCATTAATATTATTAATAAATTACTTTTCTCAACCCAATGTTAATTTGTTTTTATTACAAATACAGTGATACCATTCTTAACTAGGACAGTCCGTTCTACAAAACGCCTCGTTAAATGAAAATTCGTGAATTGAATAATTAAATTTATGGGATTTCAGTAATTCGAGTTGAATAAATATCATCATCATCATCCTCATCATCATCATCATCAGTTTTTTAACGTTCGTCGTTGGACTTAGACCTTCCCAAGGATTCGCCACAATTTTCTATCATGGGCGTTGCGGAGCCAGTATTTCCTGAATTTATCAAGTTCATCTCTCCATCTTGTGTTCTATCGGCCTTGGTTTCTCATGTGATCTCTGGGGATCCATGTTGTGATACGTGATGTCCATCGGTTGTCTTTCATTCTTGCAGCATGGCCTGCCCATCGCCGTTTGAATTTTTAATATGTTTCTTTGATGTCACAGACTCCCGTTTTCTTCCTTATATACTGTGCTGTCTTGTGATCTCTCCATGTGAGGTTGAGCATGATTCTATCATGTGCACGTTGCATGCTTCTCAGTTTCCCATGGTTCGCACAATGAAAATAAATATATCAGACCTCTAAAACATTACAAAAAATGTATAATGTAATGATTACTTTCTCAATAATGTATGAACAGAGATAAACACGTGAATAATATTTAAAAAAATAATCTTATAATTTACCAAATATCTGTCTGTCTGTCTGTCTGTCAAGACACGATCGCCTAGATTTTAGATATAAATCTAGATAATTGTAAATTAAATCAAGATGATTCTGGGTAATTTTATGTAACCCAGAAGGAATCGTTAAAAGATTTTTTTTTTGGTAACTGAAACCTCTCACAAAGAGAAATTTCTTTAAATAAGTACTTTGCTGTGAGAGGTACCACCGTATTTCATCTAATGATAAAAATAAAAATAATAAAAAGATAATAGGTTTATTGTTACTACCGGTAGAGAAATGATAACAAACGTGGCACTGGAGAGATCAAAAACACGACTAAGTATGAGGGTTAAATTTGTCCTTCTGTCAAGCTGTAGAGTTCTCGTGGCCCAGGCGGTTAAAGGGTAAGTGTGTTACCTGGCTTCCTTAGGCAAAGGAGACGCAAGTTCGAAAATCACCAGAAGTTTATTCTTCATTTCCCATCCACGTTGTTTATTCACTACAATATGTCGACGGTCTGGGTTCAATAGTGATTTTTAAAAAACAACCCGACGTGAAGATGACGGAAAATAGAAGTCAAAATTGATCATGAAAACAGCCAAATTCTGTCTCTAGAAATTCAAAATCTTAAAGATGAAATTCTTTCCCACTCCTTACCTTGTGAGCATGTTAAAGAGTTGCTTGAGTGAATAATCACCGTGTAAGATCACAGTCTTCCCATTGAGACAAGATTCGTATTGTTCTTTGGTTGAGATATGATTTCGACAACCAACTAGTTTCCATTGTCCGTCTTCCTCGAAGCTGATTGGTTGCTTTTCTGACCAGGTCTCTTCTTTCGGTCGATGAAAACAAGAACTTTCTCCAATGGCAGACAATTGGTCACCTGACAGAAATAACATTAGAACCTCGGAATCAAGAAGGCTAGCATGGAAAGAGAATGAACAAAATATTTTCGCAACCAATGAGTTCAATCCTGAGCAGTGGGTTCATTTTTTGTGGCCCTGAGCCAGACTTTGCCAGGCTTTGTTAACATTTACATCGCATTGACAATGTCGTTTGTTAAACAGAGATGAGAGAAAGAATGGCTGCAAAGGCTCTGTTGAAGAGAACCATTCGACACCGAAGAAAAAAGAATAAATAGTCAGTTTTAAATATTAGCGAACCAAGTGAAATTAAACAGTTTACCTAAGAAGCCAATATTGAGAGGAATGAGTCAAGCGTTGAATAGCCTTGAGAGAAAAGATTCTGATAAACGAAAAACATCGAGGACTGAGGTGATTTTCTAATTCTGTTTCGTCCAAATGCGAATTCTAATCTCCACTTCTGTAAATGTCTTTTCGTCTTATTTATTTTCTTTTTGCTTACCTAAAAGCAATTGTTCTCTGCTATCTCTCTCATCAAATCTACTTCCTTGTCTGTTTGTGCTATTTGTGTTTTCTCACGTCATATCAACCTTCTGCTGTTCTTCAACTAAACGCAGAAAAATATCGCACATCGAATTTCAGAAAAGATCTCGGACACCGAATATTCGAGTATGAATTTTCGATCTAAACAAGTAGGACTCAATTGGTTGACCTAACTAACCTCATATCGTCTTGATTGAGATTCAGATACATGAAGGTTCGTACAGCTACGAGGTTGCAAGTCACTTTTAGCAGACAACACCACTATTGAAGACACAACCCAGTTTTAGATACTGTATATGCCGGATTATAATACGAATGTCATAATACCAGCATATTAATCAATGTAGTGATTGCATAGTTAATTTAATTGAATTTCCGTCTTATGAACCGGCATATATAGTATACTTCATGCTGCTTGATCAGGCGTCCATCGGGTATGATGTGGATGCCGAGAAGGGCAACAATATGTGCGAGTGTATTTGCTCGAATACTTGTAAAATACCAGTTGCTTTGCTGAGGGTATATTTATGGAAGTTGCCCGAAGTGACCATCCCCGGGACTTCAATGAATTTTCTACTCACAGGCATTTGAAAACGAATTCCATTCCAACTCATTTTACTTTCTCACCTTTCTCTCTCTCCCTCTTTTGATGGCCGCCTTCAGTCGTTGTCAGTCAGCGACTATCTTTATGTCTCAACCCTACCCTTTTGCTTACCCCCTACGCTACTCCCCATCCCTCTACACACCTTTTTTGTGGCTATTTTGTTACGCCCCCATTTTCAGAACCTTCTCTTTAAGTGTGACGGGCAGAAGTGTACGGACAGGTTATTTTTTTATGATACCCGAGCATAGTACCCTTAATAAATGACGGGATTATATACTTATAGATAAATTATACGAATATACATATTTTTCTCTGAATTTTTGAGATGAGGTATCATTATTATTTCTATTATTATTCGGACTATCCTCATCTTGGTTGTTTTTCATACAACGTTTCGGCCGTTGTACTCTACGGCTTTCATCAGGTATCATCTAGTAGGTATGGGGAAGTAACGAACCGAACCACATGGACACATAGCGTAGTGGTTACAGAATCACTGCAAGCAATCTAATGGTTCTAGTTTTTTTTTTTAATAAAGGGACAGACAAACAAGCCTACAAATATGATCGAGGCTTTTATACAATTAGGAGATGTTTTCTTGGCTCTGCCATGGCTGTCTCACTGCGAGGTAATGGTTAGCAAATTAGTCTCGCAGACCATTACTACTGATTAGTGTGTCAGAGCCTCGTTGGTACCCCATTTTTTGAGGCCTTGTGCAAAAACTATGCTAACCTTATCAAATACCTATTTGACTCGGACTATCTACTACTGACCTGGCAATGACGAGTTTGAACAAGAAATACGGCCCTTAAAGTCTAACCTTCATTGAGGCTCGAACACCGACTGCTCCCGGCAGAGGTAAACTTGCCACCGATATCTCCACCAAGACGAATCAAAACATCAGTCATACTAGGGTGTTCAGAGAGTAATTACGTATTTTCGTGTTCAGGAAGTAATTACGCATTCCACTGCTATGAAATATGAGCCAACGAACCAAGGCAAGACCAAGGTTAAATGGAACGAAACGACACCTGGGATGAGTTAATCATCTCTATTCGTCAGTGTGTTTTTTTTTTTATAGTGAATAGTAAAATATAACTCCATGGGGGACAAAGACTTTAAAGAACAACAGATACGCGATTGCTTCCTGTATGAATTTCGAAAAGGGTGGTTCTGCAATGCAGGCAATGAGAAACCTTTGTGAAGTGTATCCTGGTTCAGTAAAGGTTTTTAAATGCCAGCTGTGGTTTAAAAGGTCGGAAAATACGTAATGCGTCATTACTTTCCGAACACAAAAATACGTAATTATTTTCCGAACACAAAAATACGTGATTACTTTCCGAACACAAAAATACGTGATTACTTTCCGAACACAAAAATACGTGATTACTTTCCGAACACAAAAATATTTAATTACTTCCCAAACACAAAAATAAGTAATTACTTTCCGAATATCCTGATATTGATGAATCCACTCGACTTACCTTTGATTAAATCCACATAAACTGTTATTGAGGGTGGCATTGAAGAATAATATCTGGAAATAAAAATTGGATTTCGTGGAGGTTTCTGGTTGGAAATCGATGGAAAAATATTGATAGGGTGTTGATTTGGTATTTCTTGCTAAACAGTCGACTTTATCATGAGAAAACCTCTATTTGGACAAACACTCCATTAGATAGATGGATAGATAGATAGATATGAACAGATAGATAAGTAGATATGACAGATATAGATCGTTAGATAGACGGGTGGAATTGCACAGATATATATATATATATATATATATATATATATATATATATATATATATCGAGAGAGATAGATAGATAGATAGATAGATAGATAGATAGATAGATAGATTGATTGATTAATATTAACATATATATATATATATATATATATATATATATATATATATATAGAGAGAGAGAGAGAGAGAGAGAGAGAGAGAGAGATGTAGGTAAGTACAGATATAGATTAATAGATATAGAGAGAGATAGGAACACTGAGATAGATAGATAGATAGATAGATAGATAGATAGATAGATAACAATGTCAATTTGTTGGAGTAGATATCAAGGTTGAGATAACTAGTACACACACACACACACATACACATACACACACACACACATACACATACACATATTCCTGTTCTTCTGATTATTCATTTCCTTTTTTTATTGTAAGCTAACTGGAGATCAAGCTGAATCTACCCGTACAAGCTGTTACCCGACTGTTATTTAGAGATGGGTTGTGATAAGAGCTGGGTCGTATCTGAGTGTGACAAACATGTGCAGTTGTACAGCACCCCAAGATTTTAGGGGTTAGAATATCGATGGAAAAAATCAAGTTCACAAGTCTTTCACAAATAGGGTCCAAGTCAGATTAATTACAAAATTTTGATTTTTGTGATTATTGTTCAAAGGTTTGTACCTAAAAAAAAAACAAAAAACAATGAAATACCTATTTGATTGATCTGTTTCATGATGAGCTTCAATTTGTTTGAGGATCTATCAGGTTACATAAAGATCGATTATTGGAAAGTACGTCGAATCAAACATGATAATTTAATGAATGTTTCATTTTTGTTCTGATTTGTTTTACATAATAGCTAAACACTAAAATAGAAATGATGCACCAGTGTGAATGAGTGTACACTCTGAAGATCTGGCCTGTAATTCACACCAAGAAAGACATTTCCACGTGGGGAATTTAGGGGATTTCTTTTTGGGTTTTTTTCGTCGGGAAGCAACGTGGAAGCAATGCTTTCAAAAGAATCTGGTTGTCCCTTCAAATGTCCAGGTATCACGTCAAATCTGACCAACCTATAAAGGACCAGTCAATTTTTAATCTGATCCTACCCCAATCCTATAAAATAGGCTATTTATGCACAGACAAGTAATTAATATGGGATCAATCCCCAAAATAGCAAAAAGATGACTTTGACTCTTGTGATGGAGGGTCAAGACGAAATTGGATGGATGTATGTATGTATGTATGTACGTACGTACGTGTGTGTTTGGGGGGGTACGACCTGATATGTTAGTGTTAGTTAAAAAGATATGTTGTATCTAAGAGTCTAAAATTTCTGTAGATGTTGGTGCGTTTGAAAAGTAAGCTGTCATTCGTTCGTCATGACAGTGCTGAAAGAATATCAGTTTCTTGAATGGCCTTTAACTAGACGCGACGAATATTCTTTTTGAGGAACATTACTTATGGAATTTCATGACGCTAAACCGTAAAATACCTACTCACAAAATGACTCAAGACACCCATATAATCATCGAAATAGGGTGATACAGATAAATCGCATTGGGCTCACCGATTCTCATACGGTTACCGAAGTTAAGCAACATCGAGCTTGATCAGTACCTAAATGTGTAACTGTCTGGGAATATTGGATGCTGTAAGCAACAAAGGATTATGTAAAGGGCCTCCCAAGTTGATCCAGTTAATCCGCCTAAGGAGAAGACCGATCTCAATAACGCTGCAAGCGATAAGAGATGATTGACTGAAATGATGTAGCTGGAGAGATTCGATATTACAGTTAAAAAGAGGTACTCAGCTTTGGATCTGCTGCTTGGTGAGTGAAATAGTTGTAGCTACCCCACCGACGACAGGGTCGATACTTGAGCTCAGATTTTGAAAAAGCTGGCATTTCGAATGACGATTTTCAGGGTAGGCAGTCATATGCTTTTCACTTGGCGTAATACAATCTTCTTACCAAATCCCAACTCATTTGGTCGTACCAAGCCAAGCTGGCAATTTCGGTTGACGGAACCAGGAACTGCTGGCCGAAATGACTTAGGGCAGATCGCTATTCTCAATTTTTTTTTAATTACCAAATTCAGTAGTAGCATCAATTGCCTTTGGGCATCCATCGTTGGACATAGACCTTCCGAAATATCTCTCTATCATGGGCGTCGCAGAGCTAATTATTACTGAACTTGTCGAATTCGTCAAGCCATCATATTTTCTGTCGACCTCAATTTCGCATATGATCTCTGGGGATCCATGTCGTGAGTCATGATGTCCATCGGTTGTCTACCATTCTTGCAACATGACCAGCCCATGGCTATTTTAAGTTTTGTAAAGGTTCCTAGACTATTTCTGACTCTTATTTTTCTATGTGCTGTATTCAATTATATCCTTCTGATGTTGAGCATGATCCTCTCCTGTGCACCTTGAATGGATTCTCAGTCCAGGGGTCAATCTTTTCGTAAGGTCCCACCTTTCAGCCTCATAGGTGACTATCGGGAAGATACATTGGTTGTAGACCCATCCTCCCTGGACTAATGGGATTTTCTTGCGCTTAAAGGTTGAACTTGCTCCGCCGAAGGTTTCCCAACCTAGGGTGATCCTTTGCTTGATTTTCCTTTTGAGAATTTCAAGGAGATTCGTTGTCCCAGGTAGATGTAGTGGTCTGCTCTGCATTTCAAAGCTGTCGGTTATATTTTCAGAGGAGCATCCCATATTTGAAACCGTCAACTAAAACTGTCAACATAGGCTGACTGGCTGGCTATGTATGTATGTATGTATGTATGTATGTATGTATGTATGTATGTATGTAGCACGAATACAAGCTGCACTAATGGAGATAGAAGGATATGAATTTAACAATCCATTCTTTATTACGACCAGATTATTTAGTAGGTGATTATTTTTACAGGTATCCTATGATATAAATTATATATATATATATATATATATATATATATATATATATATATATATATATATATATTTTAATCCCCCTTAACACGTTTTTAGCGGGAGGGTCAATTTGCAATCTAAATTTATGCAAAATTAATCGTGCTTGTTTGTTTTTGTTTTTGTTTTTTGTTTTTTGTTTTTTGAATTCAGGCTTTTTTGTTCAACAGAAGATGAAAAAAATAACAATAAGCGATTGAAGCAATTGATTCAATGATCGACCTTTTTCCATTTTTGTAATTGATCATCCCCGTATAGCATGCTGCCAAAAGACGTTGGTCACTCGACAGTTCCGATTGAGTGAATAATCAGACCTGTGGTACCTAAAGATACTATTGGTACTCCTGTATGGCAAACGATATACGGCTAAATACTGGAAAAGTATAACGAATGAGCAACTAAAGCTTAGCTTAGCTTGAGCATAGGTCCACATGGATTAACGAGTACGGTGGACCTGCCTTGAAAATCAGCATCCACTATCCTGACTTTTATCTGTCCTCGAATATCGATCACTGGCACTGGTGGGAAAAAAAACACAACTTCCCCATTGCTGTTGAAAGAGGGGTATTTCTGACCGTGAGCGAGCTTAAGGTATAATGAGGCAGGGTAGCTGACGGTGATCCCGGAAGAGGACTTTGCAAACTGTTTTGAAAAGTAGAAGGGCAGCTGGGATAAGCGCATGAGATCCCAAGGAGATTACTCTCAAGGGGACAAAGGCGATAATGTCCTTGGTAGGCCACTTTGTACGAACATCGATAGATCTGAATGAAAGCTGGAACTTTTTTCGTTCAGACTAAATTTGAGTGGGCTCATAACGTTCATAAGAAAAGAAGGATAGAGAGAATGGACAAAGGAGGAGGAGTATCCCTCCATGTCACGTTACGTCATATAATTCTTTTTTAAATTTGAATTTCGAAATTTCAAGAAATAAAATAAAAAATATGACGTAAGAAAAAGTGATCGTAATTTAAGATTTTTATAACATCTCATATTGTAAGCGCGGAGTTATGACCTATAACTTATGGAGAATACAAATTGATTCACACTTTTTTTATATGAACAGAATCTATAAAAACATTCAAGGTCCATTCCCAGATAGTCCTTTTTTAATCTCTCAAGAACTTGACATTATCATCGTTTTAATTAAATGGAAACAAATATTTTTATAACAGAAACAAACGTTGACAAATGTAGCTAAATGCTGTCAAATATTGTGTAAACACCGTTGCAGGTTTTGAACAGAAACTTGTTTTTTTTTCTTTCTTGTTTTATTTGATATGAAAGGACAGGACACTTTCCGGGCAAAAAAAAGTCCTTCTGGTTACAGTTTCAAGGTACGTATCTGGAATACAGTTTCAAGGTATGTATAATTCGATCATTTTAATTCTATGTAAGTTGTATTTGAAGCAGAATTTTGACAATACAGATTTCCCTCGCTATCTGAAAGGAATTTGGCAAAAAGCGAAGAAGAAATTACCATTAATTTATATCAAAGGATACCTTTACAGTTACTCACCTATTAAATAATTGCTGTTCGTCGGCTGTGAAGGACAATGTTCTTGGCCGACCAGAGCGCACCTCGACCCAGTGCCAGCATTGAAGCAACATGTTTTTCGGATGTGCGCAATACCAGTCCATGTTATCGTTTTCGGCGGTTAGGTTACATATCCGTCTCGCTTTTGGATGCAGGGCGCGGGGGTTCAATGCGCAATTGGTCACCTCTTTGTCATAGCCGTTGTCAAATAGGGCTTCGATGTCCCACAACGAGGACAGACGTTGCGCGTTCCTGATGATTGAGTTCGTCAATTCTCTAGGTTGCGTCAGGGTCAACGTGATGATCGCGGGACCCGTCCATAACATCGGAAAGACCATTGTGTAACCACCATCGTTGTGGTCAATGATGTTTGCAATGGCGAAAGCGGATGTAGATTCGGAACCGGAACTTTTGCTCGAAATCCCCGGTCTGGTCACGACCGCGAGAATAAAGTCTCCACCTTTGTCCTTCCTCCTGCCAACGAAATCAACGATGAAGAAAGGAATTGTCACTCTTTCATCTGACGTGGTGATTTTCGATGTGTCAATGATGATATTGGCTGAGGCGAGGTTTATATCCCAGAGGCGATCATGTCCAAGTTTTGTCCACCACCTAAAAGAACCTTCGGGGATGCGAGGAGATCCCTCTGGAGGTTGTTTTGGGGATACTTCGTCCCTGTTTATCGTGGCATCTGTCCCCACTGCAAGTTGTAAAATACCTGCAGCAGAATTCGCTTCTTCTGGATTGAGCTCCTCTTTTCTCCTTGGGAATACAGAAATTAATACAACTTAAAAATCTTTTTACCCCCATTGGGATGTTCCTTTTGGGTTAGACTGTTTTCAAGCCCAGGAAAAAAGAAGGGGGTCGGGCAGGGAGTTAACAACCCAACCGCGTAAAACCTACTTGTTACTAAAACCACAGCAGCATCACCCAATTTTATATGTTATCCAGCGGAAAACGACAGTGATGTCATAAATAGAATTTATTCTGACCATATTTATTCTTCGATGGATTTATTTTACATGACCAACATGACGCCACGGTTGTGCGATTATTGACTGTGATGACGAGTTTCATTGAAATCAGTCGGCCTCAGCACTTTTTGAATGGATTAAAAATCATCATTGAATTTTTTAGTACCAAAATTCATTTTTTTTTCAATTTATAACCATGAATTTCATAACATAACAATAGCATTGTTACAGTGAATGAAAATGTATAACAATGAATGGAATTGTTCCAATTTTTATATTCTTTGCTTAATATTATCAGCCGGTTATTGCTGTCTAAAAGACCTTCAAAGAGGTCACAATTGGCAGATTCCTCTGTATTGAAAACAATTGCTCAGTAATAGGTGACCCTTATATATGAATTGATGAGCTCTAAATGCAACGTGCGCATGAGGGAATCATGCTCAACTTTACATGGAGAGACCACAAGACAGCACAGTATATAAGGAAGAAAACGGGTGTCCTTGACATCAAAGAAACTATTATAAAACTCAAATGGCAATGGGCAGGCCATGCTGCAAGAATGAAAGACAACCGTTGGATATCACGTCTCACAACATGGATCCCCAGAGATCACATGAGAAACCAAGGCCGACAGAACACAAGATGGAGAGATGAACTAGACATATTCAGGAAATACTGTCTCTGCAACGCCCATGATAGAGAATTGTGGCGAATCTTAGAGAAGGTCTATGTCCAACGATGGACGTTAAAAGACTGATGATGATGATGATGATGATGATGATGATGATGATGATGATGATGATGATGATGATGAAAACGTTCAATATTTTTAAGTGTTATCGATTTAATCGTAGAAAACTCAGCTTTTCGTCTACAGTGCAATAAATATTTGTCTTTGTTCTTCACCTTTTTTTTTTACTGCAATTTGTTGAGAAGTTGAGATCATAAATTGTTAACGAATGTCACCTACCATGTCGAGAGGCTGAAACATGGAAACAATGACCAAACCAAGAAAACGAATTCTATAACAGCGATGGCTTCGCTTTTTCTTGAATAGACGTGAACGCTCAAAGACAAATATGCAAAATAAATATGTATAAGATTATCTGTCAAATGAGCATTGTTCAAACCAACAGGCACTGGAGATGAATTTACTCCACTACAAATTTACAGGCGACCAATTGACCAGTAACAGATTTACTGGCGACCAATTGACCAGTAACAGATTTACTGGCGACGATTTAACCGGTGACGAATTGTTGTAGCACCTATACACACCTATATAATTATAATGAAACTTCCGTATTTTAATACCCGTAAAAAATGGAAAAATCTGACATTTTACATGAACTTTGAGATCCTGCATTTTTTCTTATAATCACTGGTTGTGGATAAGAGCTAGTGGTTAGGGCTTTGACCGCTTTTAATATCCGGGAATTAACGTTTAAAATGAAAGTATGCTATGTGCTAGATACATATAAAGGTGTAGAACTCAGTTTTAAGGTATGTATAATTCAATAATTTTGATTCAAATCATGAACTGTTATTGTTTAAGAGTGTCACTTACCAGGTAGAGAAGCCGTAATATATAAGTAACGACCAAATTAGGAAGACGAACGCAATAACAGCAATGGCTTCGGCTTTTCTTTTCGAGGTTGGCGCCTGGGACGGAACGCCACTAATCCTGAACAAAGCAAAAGGTAAATACATTACAAATGAAGTGGATATTGAAGATTTTACAAGAACTTATGGATATGCATTTATTTAGCTGAGATTAGTTTGGTACAGACACAACAATAGTGGAGCAACCAGTGAGGATCAAAATTCTCTATACAAGCAAATAATCAACGAGAATAAGTTGTTCATCATTTCTCAACGGCCGGTGCTTATATATACATATACATACACACACACACACACACATATGTATATATATATATATATGTGTGTGTGTGTGTGTGTGGTACAAATCAGGCTAGTAGTATAACATAATATAATAATATATCAATAATATAAAGCCACTTCTGAAATGTAATGGATTTATTTCATAGAGTGCTCGATACATACAACTTTTTACTCCTGATGAGGCCCGAACAGGGCAGAAACATGAGCTAGTTTGTTTAGCGAATCCATATTCTACTATTTATATATATGTATTTATATATATATGTGTGTGTGTGAGAGAGAGAGAGAGAGAGAGAGAGTATCTGTGTGTGTGTACAAGATAAGCAACGAGTATTCCTCTGATTTATAACATGTACTACATAAAACCTATGCTACATACAAATGTACGGCTTATTGCAAATTATACCTTAACATAAACTTTTTTCTGTTACTTGTGAACTTCTTAGCGAATAATGTGAAACGTGTGATCTTGATGCCGTGTGCAGTCTTCTAGACCATCATGTGCAGCCTTCGACGACTTTGTTAAAAAAATACCATTCTAAATTTATTCTCAAAAACTGATAATTCACAACACCAGCAATATTAAATGAAAAATGATAGTGTCTAATTTGATGTTTTACGTATGATTTTCCTTTAGAGTAAAATGTTGTACCAAGTAAAGTCATCATTTGTAGTTTTTTTTTTATCAATTAGAAATCCTCAACCACTCCCAGGCGTGCTTTACGTGTTTGTGTCTCTATGGATCGCAGTTTACCATTTGAATCACTTTTTTTTAATTCCTCACCCTCATTTCTAAAAAGACAAAAAGATAAGTAAAGAAAGAAAATCGAGCTTTTAAGGATGAGTGGCGAATTGCAATATTATCTCAATTTTTGATAGAGATGAAATGATTCGTCTGTCCTACAATACTGAAATTTCAACAATGAAGAAGTATAATGAGCACCATCATATAGCAATTGATAATGAAAATAAATATGCAAAGTCAGAAGGTGAACCTCGAAAGATTGGATTGCCGGAAATAGAAGATGAGCAGCAAAAACAAAGGCCTATATTTAAAGCAGTATTACATCACGGAAACGCTACCATTGAAACCAGTAATGGCGTTGCTGATCTATTTGGAACAATGAGGAAGTCATTCAATAATGAGGGAATCTTAGAATAATGCATAGTTGAAGTTGTAGAGTGCTTAGATCCTGACAAGGTTACCAAATATTAAGAAGAACAAATGCTGGCCGGTAGCATGAATTACGTTTCAGCCTAAAATATCAATTTGTGAATAAATAAACCTAAAAAGAAACTATATTATTCAGTAGTTTTGACTGGATTTACTAATTCTATTGAATTGGGATTTAAATTTTTAATGATTTTAAAGATTTACGTCTTGAAGTTTGACTATATCGGTCTAACTTAATGAGTGTGCGTACTTATGAAACGCCGTCTATAACAAGAAAACACCGAGGATTTATGGCACATTTCGAGAAAGAACACTCTAATCCAAATGCCTTGATCTCATTTCTTTGTATTTTGCACTGGCAAAATCAGTGCGTTAAATCGACTATTTTAAATAGAACTTCGGTGAAATTATAGGTATTGTGTTCTATATTCGAGCAAATACAACGCAATGTCCACAATTCCGAAAAATGCTCCTGATAAATGATGAGATAATTAATATTGATTTTCCCTATTGTTCCAAAATGCACTGGTTATCGCCGGGACGAGTATTGATAAAAACGGTATCTCTACGAAAACAAATAATCCAAGAAAGGGATCAGCACTGTGAAATATCTCGTTAAGGTTTCTTCAGAAACGTCGTGTTTCCGAGAGGTAATTACCGAGTAACACTACAGGACCGTTTCTTTCGAAAGTAAGTGTAAATCTGAATATGACACGTAACAAGACATTGAGGACGTTTGAAAGAATCTTACTTTTCTTTTTATGTCCTTTTTGTTCAGTTGAAACTTCGTGGGGAACACTTTCCTGGGCTGATAAAAGTAATATTGGAAGATGGGGAATATTCCAATGGTTCTATGAGGAATACAAATTAGTTGTTGACGCTTTGATTTAAAAAAAATGCTCAAACCGAAGATGCACAGATCTTGAAAAGCATGATTCTATTCTGAAAATAACTATTCAACCCAATGAAGTTGATGTATCTGAGGCTCTAGAAGAGTTGCAAACGGGATTGCATACCTTCACCTCCGAGAACAAACACTGCGATTGATTTCTTGTCATTGTTTTTTCATAACTTATTGCTGTGAATCTACTCTCTACAATCTCATCCAATTTAAGACTTGTGTGGAAGCCTGAATAAAAGTATGTACGAGGAAGACCAATTAAAACTTCGCACCTCCACTTTTGAACCTGATATCCCTACGCTCTCTGGCGAAAAGCAATTTGAAAAAAAAAACTCATTAGAAGGCTTACAAAGCTTTTCATTTATTCCAAGTAGTATGTTCTAATGAAATTTGTCCCTGCCGCTAAAGCAACCGTTATGATAGCCTTGAGATTTTCAATATCAGGGACTGGTGAACTGAATATTGGCTTTGGTATATATCTTAAACTGTGGAAATTTATTCAAAGATTATCGGATGATGAAGACTGGAGAACGTATCTTTTATAATTCAGTGAATAAAACAATTAAAAAAAATCAGTATTTTAGTCCGAGTAATTCATATAATGAAGGCATTTCCTCTGACACAACAAAACAAGACAACAAGGACAGTAAAAAAGGAAACTTTGAATACCTCGAGTTGCACGGCCTTGATAATAACTTGGCAACCAATCTGAGGGGAACTTACCGTATATGCCTGAAAATATCATCTCTCATGAGGTTATCCAGTCGACAACGAGACGTCATTTGGAGCTTGTATAATGTGTGATCGTCACTTTCACAATGACTGTGCTTGCAAATTCTTCCCGTTTCGGGCAGGGTTTTCGGTAAACCATAACATCACCCAGGTCAGTTAGCTTCTCTCCCCCTACAGTCCAGATTTAGCTCCCGGCAATATCTGGTTTTTCGCTGTTGAAACGGGGAGGGGCTTTCAGACCGTGAATGATATTAAGGAGAACGCGACAAGGAAGCTGATGGTGATCCTGAAAAAAGACTTCGCGGACTGTTTTGAAAACTGGAATGGACATTGAGATAAATGTATAACGTCTCAAAGAGAGTACTCTGAAAATGAATAAGGCGCCATTGGCTTAGGTTGGCTATCGAATCACCGTAGCCTCACAAATTTCCTGCCCGACCAACCTGCCAAATGAGGTGCAGATTCTTCTCCCTTTGCTCGTCTTTGCGTCTACCTGAACGTGTCCCCAGGCGCTCCTGGTTACATTTTTGGGGCTATAATCTTGAAAGTTTGTATGAGTAGATCACTAAACACCATTTAAAAACATTTTCAATTAAAAAAAAGTGCTTTTTTTATGTCTCTATTTTGAACCAACAATGCCGAAGTCTTGTATTGTTTTTTATTTTCAAATATTTTTTTTTGGATAATTAGTACTGGTAGACGCACAGGCTATATTTAGTTATTAACAAATTGCTGGACACTGTCGTCTAAGCAACACCCATGCCAAGTTGAAAAAAAAAAGAAGGTTAATAACATTTAATCTAACAACCGACAATCTTAGAATGATTTTCACAATCGTGATGACTCTGAAAATAAGATTTCTGCATTACAAGATAGTCGAGACGGATTTTCTTTTCCTGAGAAGCATTTGACAATAGTTCTAACAAGAGAGAATCAGCTGTGACAGAAAGGAAAATGACACTATGGATTTGGGGGCCTGGACTTGCTTTTGAGGTGAGATATCTAATCCTCCAATTTGTTTTGTGCGTGGGGCTATCACAAAATTTAATCAGTTTTTTTTTCTATGGCCTATTGTCCACCCATTCTAAAAATATCACTAGAATTCATTGAGAACTTTTGGAGATATCGTGTGGACAGACATAAAATTTTGTCGATATTACGTGGTTTGAACATATAAATACGACGTAAGGGGGGGATAATTGAGTTCTTCCGTAATTTATTGTCCACCTCCCCACAAAATGTCATAGAAATTAATTAATTAATTAAAAAAAGGGAGGAATCAATCAGGAAAAAATCCTGTATCCGTCCCAAAACTTTACCGCCCTTTTCTTACCCGATTGCCAACCCTTCTACTAAATTCCATCCAAATTCATTCAGTATTTTCGAAAATACCATGTTGACAGGTGAACAGACAGACCGACAAATACCTCTTTCCAACTTCGACCAGCCAAGAAATACGGAAAATAGATAAGTTAACTTACCTTTCCCTGTTGACGCAGATTTCATAGTTTAATATCATTTTTTTTTAACTTAATACCTCACGCAGTGTCGATGTGCCATTCCAGTGACCGTCTTTTCTGTGTTTAGGGGGGGGGGCTTCCTTTTTTTTTTCTATTTAATTGCTTTTTATTTCATTTTCCCCAAGTTCATTCTCTCGTCTTTTTTCAACCTCCTTTTCTAGAAGAGTTCTCGTCACTTCTTTTCCTTCCTCAACAGAACTTCCGAGGTTCCGGCAGTCAAAAGGTTGAGCAGCAAACTCCAGCGGAGACGATCTGCTTTCACTTCGCGCTAATGTCTTTTGAAAAGGCATGAATTCATCTCTTCTCCTCCCCAGCTCTGGTAAATAGCCTCGGTCAAAATTGTCACACTTCGCAAAAATTCGAAGAACCTCAAAGTCTAGCCCTAGACAAAGGGCCGCGGAGAAAACTTGCAGTAGGCGATGCTGCAGCCAGCGTGAGGACAATATCTACATCATATTATAACAGAACTTCTAATTTTCTTTAGTAGCAATCTCATGTATCCATAACATTTTTATAAATAAAATTTGAGAAAGTCTTCACAAAACGAACAAATCCCTTGTAAATTTTAACAGCTTTTCCTACTGGCCATTTTTTTTAATAAATCCCCGAATGTGCGTGATTCGTTCAATGATAGCAGAGCTGCATCGTTTTGTGCAACGAGGGTCTGTAATGGAGAGTTTACCGATCCGTGTCTTCTGTTGACCACACGTGTTACCACATTTGAGTGTCCTTCGATGTCTGGTGGCCAAGTAAATTTATTAGACAGCTGGCTACTATTGATCCGGGTTCAATTACATTAAAACTGATCGCATAGTGATAGGCATAGTATTAAACTTCACTAAACAGCGATGCAATTTATTTCAGAAATTGAAAAAAAATGCATGCTAAAGGAAGCACTACTATATATATATATATATATATATATATATATATATATATATATATATATATATATATATATATATATAAAAGAGAGAGAGAGAGTAATCCACAAACAGCTGTTTCGTTGTATTACAAGTCTTCAGTATGGCTATAGAATATCCATTATCCTACCCAGTACCACGAGGCAGGATTGTAACCTTCGCTTCAGACCCAGAGGACGGTATCCTACCTCTGAGCTATAGAACTGTGCTGTCAGTAAGGCTGAATTTAGGCGATATATTTATTTTAGCTTATATTCCTCATCCACTAGAGTGCTCTATTCCTATGGAAGAGCATTGCATAAGCTTACAATGGATGAGTTACCTCACTTAGAGAGTGCTCAACCCAATATATATATATATATATACATACATATATTTTTTTTTTCTTCCTGCATAACGGATAGAACATGAGACTTTACAGTCTGCTGTTAGGTACAGGCCTTCCCCCTAAGCCTGCCAGGTATTTTGACTCTAAACGCCACAGTGCCAATCCATAGTGAAGTTTTTCCAAGCCATTTTTTTCACTGGTCACCTTTTCGCCTATGATCTCCAGGAATCCACACTGACCAAACAGCCTCCAACTGGTAGCATTCAAAGGGTAGTGAATTGTCGTTTAAAATAAAGCCCAAAAGTGAACATCCATCAGCTGTGATGGTTTGAAACACATGGTAGGGGAGACCCTGACCCCAAGAACTCAAAAACATTTCAGAAGAGCCAGGATCATTGAAAGATACCACAGGAAGAGTTTTACACAAACGATAATACTTTTGATACACCACAAAAGGTTTTAACCTAGAAAGCATTAAGAGTGTATACCTCTGTCGACGCTGTTGTCAGGGGGAGTAATTGTGCATGGACCTGTCCCCAAATTGTTCACCTTTCCACAAAATATCACTGAAATTCTTGTGAAGATATCGTGTGGGCAAACATGAAACAATGCCAAAATGTGGTTGGAACATATAACGAAGTAAGGGGGGGATAATTGTGCATGGATCCACTCAAAAGTTTAATCATTCCTTCTGTAGCCTCATGTTCACCCTTCCAGAAAAATTCAGTGAGAACATCAGGATACACCATGTCAACATTCATGAGTATATATATATATATTATATATAAATGAAAAAACATCTCTCTCAATGAAAAATAATTCCTGGATCCACCCCAAATTTTACCATCCCTCCCTTGCCAATCCGTCCACAAATTTTATTGAAATACATTTAGTACTTTCAAAGATATTGTGTAGACAGATGAACTAACAAATGCCACCAAACATATATATATATATATATATATATACACACACACGTCACTTTTCAACTTTGTAAATATGAAAAGAAAAAAAAAAAAAAAAAAAAAAATCACTTGCAAAATCGAACAAAACAAAGAGTTTTTTTTTTTTTTTCAAAAGAAAAAGTATTGATTTTTTTTAATAAATATTTATTGATATCTTAAAAACAAAGCAGAAATTAAAGACACTTTTCTCTTTAATTATACAGATGACCACAGCCCAACTTATGGAAAATCTTGGATGTCCGAGAGTTCTGCAACTGACCATTCCAAGAAATCTTCCCATGACACTTCTTTCCATTTCAAGAATTCATTTAGGGGGGATGCAAAAAATTCAATTTAGAAAGAAAAAAAAAATAATAGAATAAAAATAAAGGGTAAAAGGTACCAAAAGATATGATATGGAACAGCAAATCATTTCCAGAGATTTGCTAAAAGTCCATTGTTGACACTTTTTGTTGTGACTCATATTCCAATGCCTTAATTAACAACTTGGAAAGACTAGAGTATCTCAGTCTTCATGATAGATGCTGGAAATGTGATACTAGACAAACCTAAAAACCCAAACACTTTCTTCCCCTAAACCAAAATCAAGCAAGCACCTTTCACTCAGTAAGTAAAATCCGGTAACCCAGCATTATAAAAGGTTATGGCAGAAGGGGGCACTTAGAGACCAGAGAGAATTAAATTTTCAAAACCAAATGCCACTTACTCACTTATCCATCCATGCAAAGTTGGTAAATATTTTGTGACAGCAAAAATTCACTCCATGACATGTTTTGCTGGAATAGTTCAGCAGGAGGATATCTAGTAGCCTACAATTTTGGACCAAAAGCCTATTGGAGGGGGGGGGCTATGGATCTCACGGAAATTGTAGTTTTCAGTTTCTTCCAAGACATCCCTTACCAAACAACAGGTAAACCTCAACTCTCGCTTCACATATGTCAAAATAAAATTTTAAATATAATGGACGTTATATAGAATCTTTTGTCTAATTCGGACACAGTAAAAACTTGTTCACAAGTGACTAGCACTCTCACAATTTTATACGTAAGTGCTTGTTGATAAAGGATGAGTTAGTAAGTTTTAACTTGCCTCCGTGGTGATGTGTAATATTGTCATCAGAACGGAGAGGGACAATGTACCAACATCACCGAAGGATTGATTCAAAATGATCAACACATTACTTTCACGTCGTATTTTATACATTTTTCTCCCTTCTAATGTTTAATATGTACTTTATTTCTTTTCTCATTAAAATAATGTTTGAACATCGTTTCTTCATTCATATAACAATTGAAAGATCTTATGCATGATTTTCACTTCTTAGGAACGTATCTGATGCAACGTTTTCTATGAATAATATCTCATTTTACAAACTAACATTTGGAATGAATTAGTTTGTAAAGGCAAGGTATACCTGTACAGTGAGTGTTATACACTGGTGCGTGTTATACGGCAGGAAATATCATATTCTATAAGCCATATGGAAACGTGTAACAACAAAGCTGATCTTTGTAACATCAACGCATATTCGGAGTCATAGATGAAACTCTCAACACAAACATAAAGTCACCCTCTCTTGAAGGAATGTTCAACTTGACAATATCTCTTTCTGACTTTGTGTGATAGTAAAAAACCTTTGCAAAATCGAGGCTACAATTTATGGCACAAAAAGATCAGAAGCTCTAGAATTCCACCAGATTATAACAAACGAAGAGAAAGGGGGGAAGGTATAGCACGAGGAATCACTCTAATACTCAAAGCCTTGAAGATTCAGAGAAGCAAAACCCATTTGAGTTTCCCAGATAATTGAATCCCTGTAGTTTGTGTTATTGACATTATGTTTCAGCCAATCCATTCTTCAGCCTTCTTTAGGGGGTATTACCCGAATGTGATGATGATAAACAGAATTCTTTTCTCCAATGGCACCGATGCTTATTATGTCAGATTTAAGTTTTTTTTTTCCTTGTTAGGCCTGGATTTCCATACTTCGTCCCTGTCGAATCGCAGAAACCGCATCTGGTTGAATTCTGTACTTGTCTGATACAATCACCAAGTCAACACAATCGGATTGTACACCGGGAGGCCGCAGACTGGATCGCCTGAAACGTCATGTTAACAACACAAATAACAAAGAGTTCAATCATCAAAAAATACTTTGAATGTTAATAACCTTTCTCAAAATTATAGACAGTAAAACCCAATCATTCAAGCACGCACTATGAGGATTCAAACACCCTTCACACATGTTGAGGGTTACGAAAATTCCAAATTTTCTTCATCATTATTTTAAGATAATTCAACTTTAAATTTGGAGGGATGAGCACCATTAATATTCAAGACTTGGAGTTGAATTTCCTTTACTTGCTCAAGCTACTAAGTCTGGTTCATTTTGCAGTTTAGCCAAATAGAATGAATTTCATGTTCTAAAGTATGTAATGAATCTTTAGAGAAAGTGTACTTTTTCCAACCACATATCTCAACAAAAAAATCAACAATTAAAACATGGGTGGAGGTGTATCAGACACACCCTATGTAAAACAGCTGACAATGTTACAAGGCAAGCACTGGACTGGAATCTATACAGGAAGAGAAGGATTGGGAAGCCAATGCAGGCTTGGAGAAGATCTGTCGGGATTGGCGCATAGGTGGCCAGACTGACGTGGGACAACCTGACGGGAATTGCCCAAAACAGAGTCCGATCGTGAGGTGTGGTTGTGGCTCTATGCTCTACAAGTTGTTTACGGGAATACACTAGACTTCAAAAAAACAAGCATTTTGTCATAACAAAGAATACAGATTGCTCTCAGAAAATTTGGTTTGTTTTGACATGAAATTTTTACAACCAGCACTTTTGATTATTGGCTTTTCATTTATCAGTATTTTAATTATTGGCTGCAATAATTACCATACCACCTCATGATGGTCGGAGAATACTCAAGTTGAAACAGTGAATATAGAAATAACAAAAGATAAAATATATAATCTCAATGGCATGTTAACATCTTTGACTCAGGAAACAATTTATACAGATAAGAGCGTTTGAAATGTCAGCAGTTATTTCAACTAGAGTTTTCTGGGTTTTTTTTGCATTCTTCAAGTTTCTCAAAGAAAACCTCAGATTGAATTTTTACTATAGTACAAAAAAAAATCACATCCTTACAATGAAGAATTATAAATCCATGAAAGACAATTTGCAGGGGTTTATGGTTCACAATCCCCTTAGTAGAGGGTTTGCTTACACAATGAGTTGTGGAGGTACGAGTATCGTTACAATTCACGGCATGGACAATGAAATCAACAAGCAAAGTTCAAACTCTAGGGGGAGATCATTAATGTTCACCTTTGGGAAGACATGAATCATTTGTCTCCTCTCCAGTTATGGGTATAATAGTAGGACAGACTGGGTATTCAGTCTAAGAAAAAAAAGGAGAGAGAAAAAAAAAAAGAAAAAAAAAAAAAAACACATAGAAAGTGATCGGAAACCACTCCAGCATCTCTCCCCAAAACAATCAATAAGTTCAGAGCAGTGTAGAACAATGATCAGCCACAACCTGAAGAGATATGGCGCATAGAACCTCCCAACCCAAAATAAAGAACATGCAATGAATTCAATTCATATTCTTCATCTGAGAGACTTGGGAAATACACACTTCAATGCGCAGACATACACACATCCATTTTCATGAAGTAAATATCATAATACTAGCAACAACATCATCCATCAGATTAGAGAAAAGAAAAAAAAAACAAAGCCAGTGGATCCTTAACAAAATAGCTTCTGGTTGGAAGTAGAAGAAAAATGCATCTCATTTAGTTTTGTGGTCTGAAGAATAGTTGGGCTTTGTTCAGCAAATGATTGGGATTTTAATAAGGCAGGCAGGTGATTGGTTGTGGTTGTGGCCAGAAAGTAGAGTGCTCAATCGATGAAGGTCAGTCATTGTACCAATCGAGGAAAAGCAAAGCAAATGTACACACAACCAAGAAGAATAAAATCCACACACGAAATCCTGCATTATTTTTCATTGCCTGGGAAAAAAAATGAATAAATAATGGATTAAAATTTTTGAATAAATCAAAGTAAAAAAAAAACAAACAAAACATTAAAACAGCACAACATTTTATCCCAGCTAATTAACCATCCCATCCAGAAATTCAATTGAGGTGACTATTATTTGACTTGCTCAAGGTTATGTTTTCTCCCGGCTAATTTTCCAGAAATGGCAATTTTTAAATTCAAGTGAAGTAATTCCATTATTTGACCTGCTCAATGTTATGAGTTATTTCCTTCTAACTTTTCAGAATTTGTTGATTTTTGTCATTGAAAATAGAACAAAAGAATTTGTTTAAAATTTTAATTGGAGTGTTTTTTGCCTAAAAATTTCTAATAGGGTGGAAAACTCTGATTTGGGAGAAATACAGTCAGTTTACCTATTTCAAACATAGTCATTGAAGATCCATAGAATAAATACGTACTATATCTTAGTCAATTTCACATTTTTAAAAAAAATTCTGATGTAAGATCTGATTCAAACAACTTCAAATTGAACATTAGGCTGCATTGACTGCTGACTAATATATCTGGTGAATGCTAACTTTATACAATGGCCACTTGCTGAGTAATTGGGTTGCATTAGACTCCTCAACAACTGCTGATTCAAACAACTTCAAACTCAACATTGCACTGTCTAGTGTGCTGACAAATATATCTGGCGAGAGTCAACTTTGTCCAATAGCTAATTGTCGAGTTATCTCGCTGCATACAGAGAGATTTCTTCATAAATCATGAGATTTCCAAGGAAGAAAAATGTTCTGTGCCAAATCATTTTTTGTAACTTGACTGCAGGGGAATCAGAGATTGTGGAGAAAACAGAGAAACAGAGAAATGCAACATATAACTGAGGAAGGTCAGGGAGCTCACCAGCCAAAATAGGCATCAGAACATGAGGATGTTTGTCAAAATAATTCAGTGAACAGGTCTGCTTTGTCACTCAATAGAAGCTATCATGAGACCACCTTCTCTTGGCTGCATTCTGTGATTGGAAAAAGGGCTGATAAACGAATAAGTTACTTCTTTCACATTTTGTTAGGCAGTGATCACTAAAAAAAAAAATTAGAATTTTCTACACATATCAAGGAGTGAATGTTGAAATTTTCAGTCATTAGCTCCATACTATAAACATGATACATACAAACATAGCCAGCCAGACCAACTTAAAAACCAAAGAAACTTATGCTGATGGTTTTGGTTGATGGATTCTGATTATGTTTTCACCCCAGAATATCAAATAAGCATCTATTAGTCATCACAAACATAGCCATCTAATTTTCTCAGTTTGCATTTGAACTCTTCAATTGGAGAGCAATTAACTACAATTAATCAAGTTGAGCAAGAATCTTATTAGAAACTTACCTCCCGAATCTGTTCATTTCCAGACATGATATTTTCTGATGTGCCCGCAACAACGTGATTGATTTGGTCGATGTCTTTTTCCTGTGTTGGAGGGAAAACAAAAATTCAAACAAAAAGCCATGATACTTGCTCATCAACCTCATCCATTGTCATCACATTGAAATACAATAGAGCCCAATCTGAATTACTTTTCAAAAGCATCAACACATTCAGCAAAGACAAAAAACTGACAGACTTATTGTATCCTTTTAAAAATGTTTTCCAACAGAACTGCATTTAATTTGTCAATTTCAATTCTCATAATAAAAAGAGATAATTAAAATTTGAAAGATTAAAATTTTGATCCATATAGGCCTATATTTAGTCCACCCCAAAAAGCTGCCATAGAAAATATTCTTATGGAAGAAATTACGAATGAACGCTCAAGATGAGAAACGTGTTTCCAGGTTTTTATTTGAACAATGCTTTTACCATGCTTATAGACTTCCATTTAACCCATGTTTCTAATATTACCAAAATCTGACTTTAGGCAAAAATGGGTAAAGATGATACTGGTTTTTCTTATTAATAAACAGTGCATTTCAAGTTTCAAATGAAGGTGGGGGGGGGGCGTTCATTTTTCAAAAGTTACAGCACTACCTTTAGTGAGGGAGAAGCCATATTTTTTTTACCATATTTGGAATCATCAAAGATCCTATTTTTTCCTGAAATAAGTCTTGAAAATTTCCTCAGCATCCTACAGGTCAGAGGTTATTTTTTTATTTGGCTAATCCCCACCCAAGAGGAAGGTAATCTGAACTCTTGTATATGATCTCTGAACTAAATTAGGATTCTGATTTCAACAAGAATTGTCATTATTTTTCATAAAATCAATCTTTATCACAAAGAATTTTCATATCAGTCTCTAAGGAAAAATAAAAAAATCCAGATTTTCATGTAAAAGAAAAAAAATTGAATGCTTAAAAGTTTAAAACAGTAATCTAACAAAAATGTTCATCTGACATGTTTCAGCTGATTAATTTACCGTCAGTGCATGCGAGTGTTATTTTTAATGCATTACAGTTATTATGTTTTCTGTAGTACATATCAGGTGATTTGTACGAGAATAAAAGTGTTTTAAATATGCAATAAAGAGTTTCTGTTTTCATCAATTTTGATAATGAGAAAAGGCTGACTAAGGATATACAATGGAAGTTTTACTTGGCTGCATAAAGGTCAACAGGTCAACACTTTTGCATTTTTTTGAGCAGTTAATGTTTTTTTCGCAAAGTGAAATCACTCATTTTTTTTTTCTGTACTTTCTGAGAAATGGGTCTGTAAAAATTTACGGAAAATTTATCTCCCTTGTAGAAGTTGAAGTAATTCCAGCAAAATTTCATTGTTTTGTTTTAACGATGGTCATTTCACAAACGTTTGAAAAACCAAACGATGAATGAGTAAAAAAAGTGGATTTTCTTTCCTCGACTTCTTGGATGAACCATTCATAAAATTGAGATGAAAGGAAAGAGATGAAAGGAAAGTAAATAATTTAAGAGAAATAAATGAGGTAAACTAAATGACAGGGGATGGGAGGGAGAGTGATAATGACAGAAAAAATGAAAAAAAGACAGGAAAGACTCATGAAAATCTATGAAATGGAAGATTACAACTAAGTCAAACTGACTGTGCCTACGATCATAGGAGAATCTTTAATCAATGGTGCATTTTCTTATGATAAAGCTATTCACTATATTACCTCAAATGGTTCTTTAAAACCAGGATTCCTGATCATCACTCCCTCCTAGTTTTAATCCCCTTATTCTATTACACCTTTTCTCTCCCCATCCAGAATGTCCCTATTGCAACCAAACATCTTGGAGACCTGACTACTGGATGACCCCTAATCAAACAAGCCTGTAACCAATCAAGACAGGTGGACTTCTACACAACCAGACAAAATGAGAGAAAAGATAGGATAAGCACATGAAATAAATGTTTAAAGACAAAGAAAGAGAAAGGGATAGAGAGGGAGTAGGGAAGAGAGAGGGATTCATTAAAGATTAAAATCTGAAGGAACGTAATGATAATGGCTTCACTTTTTCATATTTCTCTCCTGATTTAGCAGTGATTGAACTAAATCTATTCAACAAACCAAAGATAAAAAAAAGTGAATAATACAACTCCATTTCAACTTCTGCCAAGATCTCTGTCATTATTGTTTTATACAACTTTTACAAGGGAAGTAACTTTTTCCAGAATTTTTAGACCCATTTTCTCAGAAAGTACTTTTTTCCTCAAAAAGCTACTCCATCTGATGCTTGCGAATTTCTCACAACAAAAATTCACTCACCTGGTCCCACACCTTCTCAGCAAAAATTTCCTGTAGTCGTGACACCTCAACAACCTTGCCTTCAATTTCCCTGAAAAACAGAAATAACAGGTAAAATATTTACTTCCTAACAATAAATATGGAACTTCCAATTGTGCGATGATTTAAATCACATTTTGACAATTGAAAACAAAAACTTATCACGAGAATCTTCAAATAGTTTAGATCAGTAAATATTTTAAAACTTTTTTTTCAGGTAATTTTCAAATTTCTCTAGACAAAGTTAGATTCAAAAAACGAACTGGTTTTGTGTCTAAATTTCTGAGATGAGGAATTATCAGTATTATACACCGATTTATTTGTACTAGTGTCCTCATCTTGGTTGTTATAGTCACATTTCAACAGTTGTACCCTCTGGCCTTTTTCAGGTATGCTGTAGTTGATAACCTCCTGACTTTACAATGCCATCTGTTTTTTTTTAAAGCATATTTTTTCCAGAAAAAAAAAAACAGGTTTGGTAAGTCACTCAATAGAAACCATCACATGACCTATGTCTTTTGGTAGCATGCTGTAATGGGGATGATCAATCAAAAAATTGGGAAATGGGCTGATCAATGGACAAGTTAGAAGAGGCAGTAATCACTAAAAAGGTCTGGATTTTCTAAAAACAAGCATCCATGCTGCTGGACAAAAACCAAGGTATCAATCTAGCATGAATGCACATTGCAAATTGAACCCCCCCTCCCTACTAAAAACCTAATTAGGGGAGGAATTTCAGAAAAAAAAAAAAAAAAACACAACAGGTTTCTTCATGGGTAAATGTTCAAATTTTCCGCTTTCTAGCTCCATTAGTGCAGCCAGTATGCATTATACATAGCTAGTTAAACCAGCTTAAGAATCGAAGAAACCTATATCGACAGTTTTGGTTGATGGTTTCTAACTAATGAGAATTGATTTTTCATTGATTATGAAATTGCCAATCAAAACTGCCGTAACAGGTTTCTTTAGTTTTCAAGTTGGTCAGGCTGACTGGTTATGCATGTATATATCACATGTAAAGGCTGCACCATTAGGACAAGAAGGCTGAAAATTCAAATGTTTATTCAATATTATTATGTAGAGAAAAGATTTAAAACTTCTACCCCTGAATAGATTTGTAGTGAGAGGGTTAAATTTGTGATATAAGTTTACGCTAAATTGATCCTTTAGTTTGTTTTGGGCAGCTTTCATGATTGTTCCTAAGATTCAGACCTTTTTAGCAACTACTGCCCAACAAAAGGTGAGATCACCTTCCACACAGCATGCTGCCAAAAGATGTTGGTCATGTGAGTGTTTTCTACGAAGTGACAAACCAGACCTGCCTTTACAAGAATGAAACAAATCCAGTCTTTTTGAATGTAAATAATATGAACTGAAACAACTTTCAGTTGATACATAGAAAAGAATAGAAAGATAGAAAGACTTACTTGACTTCTGACATCAAACTATTCATCTCCTCCACTAAAGCCCGATTCTCTTGTTCAAACTAGAAAGGGAAAACGCATTTATATTAATCATCTCTTCTTTACTTTACGTATGTATGTGTGCAGAGGGTTGGGTTACATGTTGTCTTGCGTATTTTTCATGGACTATAAGTTATCAAGACTTTAATGATCACATATTCATTTTTCCATATAATTATGGCCATTACACTCAACCTTAGAGAAGTTTATTTAACTAGCTCAGTTCCAGAGAGTAGTTCAAAATTAAGAGAAGACTCTTATAATGATGATTATAGCAAAAGTCAATGAGCAATAGATAAATAAATAGGAAATGAAGAAATACGGTAGTCTAACTTGTTTGCTAACAAGAGCAGAGATAACGTGTATTAGGAAGTAAACAGTCTATGCTGTAACATGTTAGTCTCATGCAATAGACAAGATAAATTGTCTCACATAAGTGTGTAATTCTTTCCCAGCAATTTCTCAAGCAGCCAAGAAATCAAACACTTCTGCAAGTATGTTAACTAAATGAAAACATTAAGAGAGTTGATATGAATGTATAGAATATAACATGGCCTTATGTGCAAATGCAGGTTTCTAGGTATTTCATACTAGTTTAAATTATTTTGTTTTAAAATATTTATGTAAATATTACATTTAATGGATATTCTGTCCTGTTAGAAATGTGGATATATATCTGATTAGATGAGAAAAGCAAAAATGGTCAAACTAATCAATACTTCCATAAAACGCAGAGGTGTGAAATCTGCCCTGATCTCCCTCAGCAGTACAATCATTCAACTAAAACTAGTCCTAAGTCAATATAGGATAACTCCTCACAAACTGAATGACAACGTTCTCGACACCAGTTACAGTTACAAAACAGATGTGGTTAACACTACCTCCTTTTTCCTGCTAATACACACACACACAAACACTTTAACAACCTAACTTTCTTCCTATTTATAAAACATGATTGCATTCCTTATCCTGTAGAAAAATTCTATGAGGGACTTAGCACGTTTCTGTAGTGACATCATTCCCATCATAAGAACGTTCTATAATGGAACTAAGCAAAAGCAGTTGGTTTTCAAAACTGTTTTAATAACATCATTAACAACAAGAAATCCAATATTACCACATTTCAACTAGGCCTTGCTTGATGTAAAACTGCCATCATTTTCTCACACCATTCTTCCCTAGAAGCTCTGAAGAAGTCCAAATTTTGGATGAAACATTAGCTACCAACAAAGAATTTGAGCGGTACTAATCAACCTCAAGTCTTTTCTTTTCCAAATAATCAACTTTCTTCACATCATATTCTGTAGGAGATATTAGTTGATTTGTATGAAAGTAAAACCATTTTAACTATGCAATGAAGACTTTCTATTTTCATCAGTTTTTCACAGGAATAATTTCTAAAAAATCCTCGGCATCAAACAGGTTACGGTTGAAAGAGAAGAAGATGAATTCTAAAGGAAGTGGTGTTACCATTTGTGCTTCTTCAGCCGAGAGTTCGTCATCTTCATCAGTCAATGATTTTTCTGTTTCCCAGCTATGTGACTTTGAAGATTTGCTGACTGTTGTATCTGTGGTTGTCTCGGTAGTTGTGGCTTGGGTTGTTGCCTGGCTCACTTCAGTTTCAGGTTCACCATCGACAACTTTGGTGGTGGTCGAAATTTTCTCTCCTGTAAAAGAAAGAAATTTTTAAAAGAAAAAAAAAAAAAAATATGAATGAAAAAATATATACTTATCTGAAAATTTGTCAAGAGAAAGAAGTAAACTTTTAAAAAAGAGAATAAGGTGAAAGGAGTTTACCACAATCTGAAGCATTATGGACACGGTAGAAAGGGAGAGGGTAGAAAAGAGAGGTGCTTTAATAAAAGAGTAGAAAAGAAAGTCAGATAAAGAGGATAGGAATGGAGAGAAGGGGGAGAAAGTTAGGTAGTTTAATAAGAGGATAGGAAGGGGAGAGAGAAAAAAGTGGAGTAGTTTCATAAGATGGTAGCAAAGGAGAGAGGAGAAATGAGACTTAGGAAGTTTGATATAAGGGCAGGAAGAGAGAGGGTAGGAAAGAAAGGTATTTTGATGAAAGGATAGAAAAGAAAATTCCAGAGGGGATGAATGGAGACGGGGAAAAGTAAGTTAGGTAGTTTGATGAGATTGTAGGAAAGGAAAGGGGAAAAGTTAGGAAGTTTAATTAGAGGATAGGAAAGGAAAAGGAAGAAAAGAAAGTTGTGTTGTTTTACAAAAAGTAGGAAGAGAAAGGGAGAAAAGTAATAAGAGGGAAGGAAATAACAGAGGCTGATGGCTGCTATCGATATTATAAGTATGACAGACACAGCTCTTATTGTGAATATGATTTTTGCTTGGGTGTTTTCTTGGTAAAGACATTAAACATGGGTGCATATCTTTGAGAGATTTTAAAAGTACATTCAGGGAATAATGAAGATTTTGGGTTCTATATATAATAGGTATATATATGTATATTTGAGTGTATCTATATACAGATGTGAAATATATATATATCGTTTACTCATTTGTATATAATTCTTAGAAAAAGGGCTTATTTGAATAAGGATCAGGACTCTTCTGGGAGTTGCATTAAGATTGAGATGGGGGGGGGGGGCAAAGAAATATATAAAAAATATTTTTCAAAGAATGATATAGTAACTGATTTCTATACAAAAATCTACTTCTTCAGGTGTGTATTGTAAAATGTCTTGACACTGTACAGCAATTCAAAAGATAAAATTGATTTTCTTAAGTTTTTTTTTTGTAATTTGGGACAATTTTTTTGGTCTTCATTTATTTCTCTATTCAGTTACTATTAGATTATGACAAAAGACTAATATATAGTCTTAGTACCAATTGCTTTGATAAGAAAGAATGAAAAGTAGTAAAAAAATTTGTCTCATTAAAATGGCCTCTGAATGAAAAGAGTTTGAGAAGCCCTGCTTTAAAATAAATATTACAGATCTGACTATAAGATTTTCCAGTAAATGTAATGAAACTTCAGATACAAAAGTGAAACAAAATCCTCAGAAAATAAAGTCATTTGTGAAAAATCTGATGTTACTTACTCATTGGATCTTCTCCAGCGATCTTCTTACCTCGAAACCTCAGCTCAGGTTCAAGTCGGGATCTGGAAACACAGAAAGCAATTAGTGATTTGCCCGGATGGTGCTGGTGGTGGGAATTAACCATTACTTTTCCAACTATTCCAAACACTGAAGATCGTATTGGTTATGTATAAAAACTTTGTAATTCTTGCTTTATCAGAGGCACCCGAACAGCCCTCTTTCAAGACTAACCTATTAAGGTGCTCAACCTTTAGCACTCTGAGGGTGACTTTGTTTGCTAAACAAGTGTATTTCGATTTATTGCTGGTGTCGTCAAGTTGATTTCATATCTGTTTTAGTCATACATGAATAGACACAAGTTAGAGGCTTTCATAGTTACTAAATGCACAAAACCTCAGTGCTGAAGGTTAATGCCTGAATTTTCAGAAAACTTAAATGAGAGTGAAAAAAAAAGTCAATGAGACACACACACATACATTATATGTATATATCCCAGGAGTTTTAAATGAGTTAATAGAAGATTATGGGTCCAAATCTTTGGTAGTAAAGTGGTTGGTACCTCTGTCATGTGAGAGATTGAAATTCAATAGGTCACAAGGGGTGGCAAAATCAACTTGAGGCATATTTTCCATGTCCATGTACACAAGACCTAACTTGCCAGAGTCGATTGCTCAGAATGTCAACAGTAAGTAAATGACATGGCAAAACAAAGAATATAGAACAAAAACAAGTCTGGTTAGTCACTCAATAGAAACCATCATGAGAGCAATATGCCATGTTGGGGCTGATCGATTGATACTCATCATACATACATTTAAACTTATCAGGAGATGTTGGAAGGGATTTCTTTCAACCTCCATGCAGGTTCATTACATTGAAAAAACGATATAACTGACATAACACGAAGGAATGGATACTAAATTGAGGTCAGTGCACAATGCTATCATTTCAACTGCTAAATACTGTTGTCTCTAAGTACAGTGTTGCTACGTGACTAATATTGTGGTGTAAAACATAGGTGTGCTTGAATTCTACCCTCTTATCCTTAGGATTGAATCCTTTACGGAGCCGCCTGTAAACTAATGAAAGAAATCTAATCTGAGACCTTGAGAAAACAGCACCTTGAAGTCCTTAGTTCTAGAAATCTATAACATTTGATTGAAGAAGAAACAAAGACAAAATATAGAAAGATGAGATTGACTCACATGCGTTTCCGATCAACAACACGCTTTACTCGGACAGCTCTCTGCTCACTGTACATCTTGCAGACAGCTGTGTACAACAAAAAAAAGATTATTTTACACACTTTTTATCATATTAACAGATTATGCATACAAGTGTGCATCTAGCAGTTAATTGAACAACCATAACCACCAAAGTTGGCAAAACGTTTAAACCCTTTTTATATGAGCATATGTTTGTGTATTCCAGTGCTCCTGGCCATACTGTTTTGTTTACAGACTTGAAAATAAGCATATGTGCTCCTTCTAAAAATGTTCTATGAATTTTTGGAATAAAAGCCTCTTCAACCTTTTTGGGGCCTTATTTTGATGGTCTATTAATTATATCTAAATTCTTGAAAATCTAGATGTTTCTTTTTCATTCTATTTTAGATGTCTTCCAGCGGAAAATGCTGGTGATGTCATAAACAGAACTTATCATTCTGACCATATTAATTCTCCAATAGAATTCTCTTTACATGACTCAAAATTTTGATACCATGGATGTCCAATTATTGACTCTGATGGCAAGTTTATATATATATATATATATATATATATATATATATATATATATACATTGATTTTAAAATTACAGTTTTTTTATATCCTATTAAATTCAAGGAATTAATCTATAATCAAGATTATTTTTTTTGTCTTTTTCATTTTCAGAATTTACTTTATTTGACCGCTAACAAAGTTGGATGATGTACAGGGATACCTTGAATAATGCTGTTATTTCATGCAAACATTATTCATACACTCGAAAACTGCTCGATTCAAGGTCTGGTTACATTTTGATATTTTTCCCAGCTTGTACTTATTTACAATAATTTGTACAGTAATGCCTCATAAATATTATCTTCCCTTCAATCCACAATATCTCCAGAAGTTCTCAATGAATTTCAATAAAGATATTGCAGAAAGAGTGGGTCATGGGGTAAAGATGAAGTGATTACATTTTGAGGCAGACCCAGGAATTCGTTTTCAATTAGGAAATATTTTTCCAAATATATTTGTTCAGGACTGTCCACACACCTCCCAAAGTTCTCAATGAATTTCGACTAAATTTTGTGGAGGCCTGGGCCATTGCTTTACTTACCTTTCAAGTAAGCTTCAATGAGGAGGAAAACACCATCTCTGTGTTGTCTCACCTGGGGGAGAACTTTCTGAGCACTAGCTGTTAACAAGTAGAAGATTATAAACTTTAGTTTCAACACAACACATTTATCAAAATTTACCTCTGCCAACAAGGTCGGATAGGTTAATGTATTACCCTGTGTCTTTTCTCTCATATTTCCACCTACCCGTCTGTTTGTCAACGCAACATCTCCAAAAGTTCTCGAATTTCAATGAAATTTTGTAGAAGGCTAGTCATGGGCTATGAAAGAAGTGGTTAAATTTTGGGACGGATTCAGGAATTTTTTTCATTTGAGTTAGTCTACAGCTTTGGCAGAGGTATGTCCTCTCTGAGTGCTTCCTAAGTAGATATATTAACACCTGCACATTGATAAATAAATGTTGCTTTTGGCAAAATGGAGAGGTGCGAAATTTCAATTCAAATCGTACAGAAATAATGGTTGACAATGTTTCATCTGATAAAATAAATGCATAAATAATAATAAAGATAATATTAATAATACAACTAGTGTGTATGGAAACAATAACAAATATGGTGCCAAGTGATCGAAGAAAATAAAGTTGGATTTGATCTTCAGCCAGACATAAGAGCTCTAGTAGTCCTATCAGTAGAGCAGTTGTCATACAAATGTAAGCTTCTAGATGTGAAAGTATTGGAAGAAGTGTTCAGGTCTCACCTTTGATTATGGCCTTTTTACAGATGTCAAGTCGGACCTTGAGAGACCTGCTAGTTATCACCAGGAAGAAAATGGTAGTGAGAACGCTAAAGACACCATTCAAGGTACCAGCTTTGTCCTAACCATCCACATTCCACATGTCAAGGGAGTGGCATAGAGGACACAAAGAGCCTATCGTAATCATAACATCCAAATTACTTAGTAGTCCTCACACCCTTTAGAACTTACTCACCAGTGGGAGTCTGCCATGAGAAATGATACCAATAACTGTATTTACAATTATATTCCCTGTAAATGTGGAAAGAGTTATAAAGGAGAAACTAGCAGACCTCTTAAGGTCAGACTCAACAAACGTATAATCAAAGGCTAGATAAGAAAATCAAGGATGACTGCACCCATCTGGAGAGCAAGTACTATACCCTCTGGGAAGAAGTCAGGATTATAGACAGGGAACAATGTTGGAAACTGAGAAAAAGTAAAGAAACAGCATACATCAACATGTCAGCTGAGTGTATGTTAGATAGATGTAGCTTCCATAACTCAGCAGGGAAAGGAAAGGAAAACCAGGCATAATAGGGGAAAGAAAATACCCGACTCCTACATTACAAGTGTTGTTACCACTGGAAAGTAAAATCTCTCTTTACGATAATATTCACAAAGTACATCTGAAGAAAGCCATAGAATGGACGGGGTGGAATGTTATGTTAACACAAACAACAAGAAGAAGTTCAATTGTCGGAAAGACTCTTTGTAAGAAATACTAGACAAAATTGATAAAGTTTGGAATGTTAATAACTCTTCTCAAAGTTATAGACAATCATCAGCATCAGGCTTTTATCATCTGTTGTTGGACATACACTTTCTCCAGGATTTGCAAACCTCTCTATTGTGGACGTTGTGGAGTTGATACTTTCTGATCCTGTCCAGTTTGTCTCACCAGATCATATTCTGCCGCCCTTGGTTCTTCATTCATTCTCTGGGGATCCATGTTGAGAGTTGTGATATCTATCGGTTGTCTGCCATTCTTGCAACAAGACATGATGTTGAGCATGATTCTCTTCTGTGCATGTTGTATAGTTCTCAGTTTGAGGGTCAATCTTTTTAGTTAGGTTCCATGTTTCAGCTCCATAGGTGAACCCCCCCAAGATTAGAAGGATCCTCATAGTAAATTGTCACTAACTCCATGATTATTGAAAGCAAGATGAACAAAAATAAGTTTAAAACTTAATCAGGACTGCTTCTAGAAGGACCTACTCCCTAACCTCCTCAAACACCAGCTCTTAGAGGCAAGCTTAAGACCAAGTCTTGTAAAGGTAACATCAGACGACAAGGCCATATAAACAAAATGGGAAATAACTTTCCATAACCAATTGAATAATCGCTGTGTAGATTTTAACAAAAAGAAAAATAGTTTAATTTACTTAACCATCAATGTTAAAACTCCCTTCAACTGACTAAAACCTGACTCCCCAAATAAATGGTAAATCTTTATTACTTGAGTGCAACCTCTGGACTCTTACTCAGTTAAAAACCTTAAAATGACTTATTTAAAACTATTACCTAACTACTAGTAGAAATAAACCTGTAGGACTAGGATGACAATTCACTCACACGTAGGAAAGAAAGATCTACCCTGATGAAAAATTGAATGCATGTTAAACTTGGCCAGCTTACCTCTTGTATCAATACTCTAACACACAGCAGTCAACAGAACTGAAAATCACAGCTATTATACCAGTAGATGGAAGAAAAAGAAAGAAAAAAAAATTCAGTCTGCATATTCCATATCTGATTTTATCCTCTACAGCACTGTGAACACCCGTATCTACCAAGATACAATGGAGCTGATTGACAACAGCTGTGACCAGTCAACCAGACCCCACCCCACGATGTCATCGGCCAGTGTGGCAGGGCATGGCCCAAATTCCTATGGTTCATGCAATCAAAATTATCGACAATATTTAACGGCAATTGAAGAAATCTATCAGTCTGATCCTGTGTGCATGTGTATACACTGAGATTACTTGAGAACTGGCCATTGTACAGAGTTAACATTTGCCAGATATATTAGTCAGCACACAAAGTAGTTCAGTGTCAAGTTTCAAGTTCTTTGGATCAGTGGTTCTAGAAAAATCTAATGAAAATGAATTTAAAAATACAGATTATAGATCTATAACTATAGATCTGAATTCAAATACAAAATATCTAAATTGGCAACACTGAGGAGAAGTAACCGAAATACTTTGGAGATGTAGTCTTGAACAACGGACAGAAAATTACTTTGCATGACAATAATGGCAGGTTGCTCCACCCACCATTAAATCTGGCTCCTTCAGAACATGCACGTTTGGAGAGGGCACTGCCCTAGTATGAAGTTGATAGTAGAAAGAAATGTTTGAATGATAAAAATACTTCATTTCTTAACTTGAGAAAAGTGTAATGTGTTAAGGAGCAGTTTAGTGTTCAGGTGAGTAACTACCAACCTTCTTGTTTAAAATGTTTAATGGTTTCTTGACAAGTTTTGATGATTTTCTCAGAGTCTTGGTCAATCTGATCTCTTTCAGCATCTTCCATTTTTGATCCATTCAGGAGATGGCTACAAAAAGAAAAGAGAAAGGAAATGAATAAGTCTGGTTAGTCACTCAATAGAAACTGTCACGTCACCAACATCTTTTGGCAGCAAATTAGAAAATTCGAATTGGGGTGATCAATGAATAAGTTACTGCAATAGCTTATTGTTGGGCTGCAATAACTAAAAAAAATAAATGTTGCCAAACTAAGGGACCAATTTAACATAAACTCACATTGCAAATCCCCCCCAAAAACATATTTAGAGGGGGAACTTTCTTAGACATAAGGAGTAAATGTTCAAAATTTCTGCCCTCTAGCCTCAATGGTCCAGCCTGTATGTACAATACATATAAACAAAGTCAGGTTGATGGATTCTAATACATTAATGAAGAGAATAGTTATTCCAAATGCGTCCACATCCCACCGACCAATGCAATAAGTCTTTTACTTATATCACTTGTAGGTGACACTTTCTGCAAAGATCCACAATTAATATGAGGTCAGGTAAAAAAAAAAAAAATAACTTCTCAAAGAATATTTGACTGATCAGAACATTTTCTTTAAATTCATATGACATCAATGGGGGATTTTTTTCTCTGAATGATGTAATTTCATAAAGTTAGGGTTCAGTTTCTCATTGTAATTGTGTAGTAAATTGAACCCCCTTCTAAAACATGACATAAAAGGCAGAAACAACTTATTCAGAGCATGGTGAAGATGCAAGACTAAAAAGATTCTTTCTACCATGTGCTAAAAATTCATTTTTAACATATTGTGGATGGACGGACCAATTCACAGATGCTACTGTAGAGATGCATCTAGAAATGGCTGATTTTCCCCCATGACAATTCAGCTACAGCTCATTCCAAGGCATCACTATGATTTGTATTTAAGCTGAGTCATCACTATTTCAATTCAAAAGTTCAATCAAAATCATTTCTTTTATTGCTCATGAGCACTCTTTTAAACTAGGGAATTAGATTATAAAGGAAGGTGTTTTTGGTTAAGATAGATTGGTTTCAGCACATGTAGATCTATACCAGGCATGTGCTGTGAGTAATTACTCTGGCCAAGCAATTGGTAGAACTTTATAAAGTAAATTGTCAGTAAAAGCCTTATCACTATGAGAAAATATCTAAAAGAATTTGTAAAAGTATGTTGAAATAGAGAAAGAGTGGCAATTAATTGTTTATTAGGACTGTTAACTTGGAAATGCATAATTTTTTTTATGCCTGTGAAATCTAAATAATCAGATAAGCCATAACCCAATACCCTCCAGGTAGAATCTGCACAAGCCGTAGCCATAGAAACATATTAAGGAATGATGACGTAATCCAATTAGGAAAAAGGAGGAAACAACCACGACAGACACCCATAGCGATTGATAATCCCTTACATACAAGAATATTTCCATTAATTCTTTTTTGTACCCAGTAACCTTTCTATAAACTAATTCAACAATCAGTCGCAGAACATCGCATCAGCATTTGCTGCAGCATCCACCCTCCCCTGTCCAGATTTGACTTCTGGCTTTTCACCATTGAAAGGGAGGAGATTAAAGACCATGGATTAAAAGAGGACTTTGAAAACCATTTTGAAGAGTGAAAGGCATGCTGGGATGAGTCTGTGAGGTCCAACAGGGCAGACATTGAAGGAACTAAAGGAGGGAACACATCAGTAGCATATGGTGCTTTGTATCTTGGGTGTGCTGTGTACTGCAGATGCATAAAAATGTAAAAATATCTTAGTCTCTGTGAAAAGCAAAGGTCAGTTGAAGCCTTTTCAAAAGCACAATGTAGGAAAGGTGGTCCTCATTGTAGAAATTACAGAATTAATGGAAAGCAGATAATAGTGTCCAAATTTTGTTTTTCTTTCATTAATCATTTTATGTCTTATAATTTTTTAGGTATTTGTGACAACAAGTAATCAGTGGGGGTGAAACTTGACGATTGGGACCATCTTCCCCACATTGTACTAAAAAAGCTTTTAGTCTGTTACTTTTTAGAGACACTAAAATATTTTTGCGTCCTAGAGCATCTGTAGCACACATCACACCCAAGATATGAAGTACCTTATGCCACTGGAAAACATTGCTATCATGCAAGTTCAAATAAGCATTAGTAGTGTGCAGGTCAGTTTAATGCATATTTGAATTTCTAGGAGACACACCATTGTAACAGCTGCAAGTCATGTGATATCACGAGTTCTTGCTGGTCTGCTCATGTGACTTCATGACTCACATTTTCTGTTTCTGTACACATTTGCCGGGTGGGTAATAGCGGGAGATGTAATTTTTTGTAATATAGTCATGGAAGAACGTTTGATTAAAAACATAAAATCACATTGAGGTGACATGATACAAGAACCCTAATGCTGATTTTCAAGGTTTTGGGGCCTCATGAGCTTCGATCAGTTCATGTGACGTGATAGCAATGTGTTCCCACCTTGAGGCATTATTGCCTTAGGTAGACTATTTTTCATCAAATGACTGGATATTTTACAGAAAGACCTTGTATTTCAGTCCCCCCAAAGAAAACATTTTATTTTGCTCACCTGCCAGCACAGACATATTCCTTCCGATGCAAAAGCAGAAATTCCTTAAGTTTACTTATGTTCTGCGTCTGTAAGAGAAGAAGAAGAAGCAAAACATTAAATAGACCACTGCAGTTCAGAATCAGGCTTCAACCTGGAGAGGAAAAAAAAGAAAAAAACAAAACAAAAAAAAACAAAAAACGTGTCTTTTTAAAGCATAAGCTCTCAGTGAGATCCAAACCCACGTCCCTGTCACCTGGAAATGCCCAATTCTTGTAGTTCGGGTGGTTAAGTGTTGTTGGGTGTTTACCAGGCTTTCCTAGACAAAAGGAACACGAGTCAGGATCTCTACGGGATCCTTTTCTTCTGATCTATGTTACTCACGCATCGTCTGAGATGGGCTGAGCCACGATAAAAATCAAAAAAAATTAGGATGTTTGTAGTGATGACGTTATATGTGTGGCTACTGAATGGGTGTTATTTGTGGGATAGCTGGAAGATCGTTAGATGCGGGGAATTTAGTGAAAGGAGTTTGTGTGTATCTCCCAAAATTGTTACTAGAGCTTGTAACAAGAACTGAAACTGTTTTTGTTGCAACATCTTTTGTCCGTACACCTGATAAATGTTCTTAAGAAGAAAGGTAGGTTGCATTTATTTATTCGTGTGTAATGTATTGACCAGCTCATGTAATTACCAGTTTCCAATCCGCAACAAAGAGTACTTGAGCTGAAGTTGTTCCCATTTCTCATTTTTAGAAGTATCTTCTCTTTGCTGATATTGAGGTAGTATTGTCGACAAGGAAAGGCATTTTAGTCCTGTTATAATAATCACAGCATAAAAAAATAATTGCAGTTTTTCAGCAACTTTAAAGCAGTATATCTCAGCTTACAGTAAAAGTTATCAATTGTAATAAGAACCTTCAGAATCTATGCTACACCTAGAAACATTTATTCTGGAAGTCTAGAATTCTAGGGTTCTGAAACGTATGAATTCTTCAAAGGTTTTTTGAGCTGCCTTCTTGTTGTTGAAGACCTTTCCTTACAGGAGGTGGTTGAAAAGCTTGAAAAAGTGGTAGTTGGTCAGAGAGGTCTAGTTAGTAAGCTGGGTGAGGTACTACTTAGCAGCCTTGTTTCTTCAATTTCTGCAGGGTCATTCACACAACACAAGCTTTTTCTTTATTTTGTATTCAGGGCCATTGGTGTCACATGTTGAACAACTCTTGAATGTTCACTGTTTTGTTCTTCTGCAACCCCTCGAGTTGTGTGGGTTTGCCTGAAAGGCCCTCACAGCTGGATGTCTTAGGGCATCTTCTCCTTCAAGCCTCTTTTTGGAACCAATGTTGAGCAACACGTTTGTTGACTGTACACCTAGCTATTGAGAGCTACTTCCATATTGAACTTGCACAGTTTAAATAAATAGCCCTGAATTCACACTTTAAAATGGGATATTACAAGAATTTAGTTAAATAACAGTACTTCCAAAAAAAAAAAAAAGCATCAAAGTTTAAACTAACAAAAAACGCAATTATTTTTGCACCAACCTGTACTGATAAGTTAAAATGAAAGGGTTTACAATACTTCATGTATTAATAGGAATAAAAGAGCGGTAATACTACTTTATATATTTGTACTATTTGTGCCGAAATTTCTAAAAGCGGCCACCAAAAGAAACTTTTTAGCTAAATAATTCCCCCCTTATAAGAAATGTTTCATCTTTTAAGAGATATGTATACATCAAGTATTTTTCCGTCAGAGTATCTCGTTTCGAACAAACAAAACATTTTAGATTTTTCAATATTCATCAAAAATCATTAATATAAATATTGATTTTTAAAATTTATATTGATTTCATGTTATGATTTCAATAATTCAAATTTAAGATCTACATTTTATTACCTTTTTTGGACAGACGGAACAAAGTATACTGATGTATAAGTACCACAAAGAAAACGAATTCTGTATTAATACATTATTATATTATTGATCCAAACGAAAGCAGGGTTGTACAGAAAGCATTGCTTGAAATTGTACAGGTATCATATTTTAAACTTTAAAAAAGAAAATAAATTGAATACAAAAACATTCCTATATTAAAACATACGATTCAAAAGTCACTAACCACATTTTTAGCTTTCATATCGAAATCTTCCTTTTGTTTAGGCTGATTCGCCAATGGATGCTTAAGATCCCCATTATTGTTATTATTCGAAGAGTTGTCATTATTTTTCCGACGGGATTTCAAGGCTTTCACAGTCGCCTTAAAAACATTTGTCATCTCCATTTTTAAGACTCTGACTTCGTCGGGAGACGAACCGAGGGTTATAACCAAAAACTCGGCACGTGTTATCACAAAGTGGAACGAAACTCGTGTCTCAGTTTATCATCGATATTTTTTTTTTTACTCCGAAAAAAAAACACACTTAAATATGCCCACTATTATAATTCATCACGAAAAATATAACGTCTTTCAAAAAAGATGCTTTCAATATCTCAAGTGAATCATTTAATATTACATAGACTAAAATGAACCTTATATGCTCTCTATATCAGTTTTAATTCATCAAATATAACTTTGCTAGATATCAAAAATTCTATCGATGGTAAATTGCAAAATTCAATGCATTTTTTTCATCATATCAGATTATTTAGAGTTTATATTATTCATTTTGTTACGAATTTGTCTACCTATTTCTATTTTTATAATTACCGTTAACCGGAAGTTTATACATGAGATTCCCTCTAGTTTTGTGACGTGGTCGTTTTCCTCCGTATTGCAGGGGAGGCAACTTGGTCTGACTTTAGTAAAAGTGAGATCAGAGTTATTCGACTTAGTTGAAAAGCCTGAATCAGATTTTTTTTTCTTAAAAATGTTTATTATAACCAAGGTTGGTCCTTGGATGTCTAGCGTCCCAGGAAAGATAGACTTCAGTGCCTTAACGTAAAGTATCTTATGATATTCACATCAAGGAATTTTCATATTTTGACTGTTTTAATCAGTTAAATTCATTCATTTAATGAATAGACAGAACCCTTTGACCTGAAAGGGAAAAGAGATGAGGCCGAATCAAAACTTCAAAGTTTAAAGTCCAAGTCCTCAGGTGATGATTCAATCTACTCAATTATGGTAAAGGAAATTGTAGATGAAATAAGAGGTCATTTAGTGTAGATATTTCAGTTGATTTTGGATAAAGGTATAGTTCCACAGGACTGGGGGAAAATGCAAATATTACACCAATATTGAAGGGTGGGAAGAAATGAATAATTGAAAACTATCAATGTAATTGAATGTACTGACACAAAGAAAGATCTAAGTGTTATAATGCACAGATCCTCACGATCTAAACCTATTAAAACAGCGAGAAAGAAGTTGGATATTGACATGACTTGTTTTCTTAATAACCTATCTATTTCATAATGCATTTTCTGATTGGCCAATTTCATAAACCAAAAAACAAGGGGCTTTTCCTCTAACATTCAAGCAGAAAGTTGCTGCCTTAAATGTCTAGTAAACACATACCCTTCTAATCATGCCTACCTATCAACTCATATTACTATATGAGAGAATGCCTGAAATCCAATCTATTCTATTCTATCACCATCTTGATATTTCCTGTGTGCATACTATTTCTGTCAAACCTGTGACAAGAAAAGACCACTGGATATTTCATTATCAGTGCCTGTGATGAATTACTTACAATTTGCTAATGGTAAAGTCAAGCATTGTGAAAACTACATTTGAAGATAACACTTTATATCCATGTAAGATTGAACTTTCCATCTCCAACTGGTAAGTTTTTTGTATAAAGCAATGTTTACTGAATGTCTCATTCAATAATATTGAATGATCAAAAGATCACAAGTATTATAAAAACTTATGTTGACAGAAGTGAGGAAAATTAGCAACCCTTTTATAAATCTCTCATTTGTCCACACTTGGATTATGGAATGCAGACATGAGACCTTTATTGCCAATGTGAAACAGATATTCTAGAAAGAATTCAAAGAACTCTTTTCAGTGATTCAAGAATTTAAGTTACCCCTAAGAGATAGAAAATGTGTTGAATGATGTCAATGAAAATGATATGGCTACGAGAAGATTTAATAGAAGTATTCAAAGTTATGCGTGGTTTGATTGATGTTGACTATATATACACCCACTGGAGCTCAAAGGTGTGCCAGACTAGACATTCATAAATATTCCTTCACAAACCAAGTTATAAGGGATCGGAATTCTCTGCCCAGGAATATAGTACTACCCGAAACAATGACTGAATTTGAGAATGCACTTGATAAACTTTTGAAGAAAAAGGGGAAATTATGAGCCCAAATGGGACTTTCTTTCCGAATAGTAGAATTCATTTCCTCTGACGATATACACAAAATATGATTGTTTAAATTTCTAGCAATGGATTCAGGTTAGGTTACATGACAAGTGTTCCCCCCAGCACTTGCACTCCTGTTGTAACTGCCTGTGTTGTTGGTACCTAGGACTGGTTCTGATTATAATGCACATTTGATTAACAAACAACATAAGCGCAGCACTATTTACTCTGCTTAATTTCATGTAGCAGGAGACCAAGTTAAGGTAGGAAGATTGTGTTGCACTACACAAGCTACTGATTAAAAAAAAAAATATCTTCTAATTATTTTTATGTTTTAGAAGATTTAAATGATGATTTTATAGTAAATTGTTTGGATGAGGTTTACAAAAAAAAAATTAGTATAGATGCTGTATCTGATAACAGTGTAAATTACTTGGACTGTTTACTTTTTTGCACAAATTCTTGTGGAGAAATGCTGTTAGAGATGACAAAGAAAAATGATTAAATCCTTTTATATTAATTTCAACTGTACCTTTTTAGTTTTACAAATGTGAAAAAAATATCCAATCTTAATTGCAACCTCAACCCTAATCCTAAGCATTACTACTAACTCTATTCTTTGTAGTGAAATTCAATTAAAAATTTTCAGCTTTCATTCATTCTGTAATTAGTTTGCAGCAGCTCAAATAATTGTCTATATTAGTAACCTCCCCTGTTTCTGTGAACATCATCCACAAAGCATATTTATTTCTTACAATTTTTCAAAACAAGTTATCAATATTTCACTTACATTCAAGAAATAAGTGAAACTTATTCCAATCTGGTGAAATATTTTTGTAATTTCAAATTTCTTTATTGTAGCTTCAACTTTTATCTCTACTAATGTAATACCAGGAGCATTAGCGGCATCAGTGTTATGAACCAGCCCTGGCAAAGTTCAGCCAGAAAACTGAGTAACGCGCAAACTCTATGTATAACTAATGAGTTGAGATTAAATTTTGCAAGTCCAGGCAAGGCTTGACATTGAATGCATATTTACAAGAGTTTTAGTTGAGTTTTTTTGGATGATTTTATGAATTCTATTTATTGAATTACACTATTATCCACTATAAACCAATTTTTATTGTCAATTAAATTCTTACATATTTTTTAATCTTTAGAATGCATATCTTTACCTAATCCTTTGGAATTAATGTATTGGAGTACAGATGTAGACTGCAAACTATCTCACCAAGTAAGAGTGTCTTCCCTTTATTTCTGGAATTTATCAAGTGAGATAGTCCAAATGTTCAATAAAGGAAGAGCAAAATATACACTATAAGATTTAATGGATGCAACCAAGAATAAGATACTGAAAGCTGTTCCGAAAAAAAAAAAACATTTGATAACTGAAAAAGATATTGACCTAAAATCTGCTTTTAATGTTCACAATTTCCTCAGGAAGTTTGAGTTTGTCCTTTTGCAGATTAGTATCACTACAAACTTTGTCCAAGTATGTTGTGCATGGGCAGTTTCTATATTTTCCCCTGGGTAGATTCACATAGGTACAGTGATTGGTTTTCTCTTCTCTTTTTTAAAAGGGTATAAAAAGCCAAAACGCATTCATTTTCATTTAATGGCTTAAGAAAACAATTGTAAATTGAAAGGATTTTATATTTTCAAGAACCAAAATCATGATGGGATACATTTGTCTCCTTAGACAATTATCCAAGGACAGATGACGACACTTAATTATTAGATCTCTTTGTTTACACTTCTTTCCTGACCAGTCTTTTCATTTCCTTCAGCATTTACCTCAAAGTTGCTTATTACATGTTTCATCCCATGCCACTATGTAGAGGGAGAATGCTAAGACAGACACCAGAGTTCCATGGAACACACTTCAAGTCAGGATAGTTCATAAAAGCTGCTGATGATTAGTGAACAGTAGTAGTCATTTATCCATTCCACCCATATGGATAGTGAATAGATTTCAACTAATAAAATTGGGAGGGTGGATTTCATTGAGTCAGATTTGTTTGTTAAAAACCTAAGCAATATTTCCACTACGATATCAATGTCTTTGTACATTTTCTCATTGGTTAATCAAATATAGATTAACAAAAGGTATGTCTTTTTCAGAGCCACTGTCATCTTTATTTTATTTTATTTTATTTTATCATTTCATTTTATAAGCCCCCAAAATTAGTTCAATAAAGTTGATTTAATTCTGAATCAGGTAAGTTGAGTGGCCAAAAATACCACATTTATTTTTTGGTAATTGTTTAAATGGGTTTTGCTAAAATGACGGAGATAACTAGTATAGTATTGGAATAAATAGAAGACTGTTCACTTATATACATGAGTTTATATGGAGAAATACTGTTAGAAATGACAACTTATTCAATCATTTTTTATACCAATTTCAACTGTACATATATTCATTTCAGTGTAAAAATATAGAAAATATTTTTTCTCATTTGGTACTCCAAAGCTAACACAAACCCTAAATAATAAATTATCCTTGGTAGTTAAATTTAATAAAATAAAATTTTAAATGCAGAAGTTTTCCTTCATTTGTTTAAGAAGTTAGAAGCAGCAGCTCAGTGTCTACTGAAGTTTCCTCCCTTGTTTTCATGAACTTATCTGAACAATTACCTATTCTTAACATTAAGTTTTGGACTAAAAATATGATCTATTAATTTTGTAAAAATGCACCTTTCTCCACTTATAGCAAACATGTCTAAAAGTCAGACCATAGATGAGCTAGTTAAATCTCATGGATTGCCAACTCAAAAACAGTTTAAATTTCCTTGCACTTTCAGACATATATAGGAGGGAAAGTGGTAGCTGGGACTGTTTCGGTAAGTCGGTTAGTAACGGTCATCAGTAGTAGAGATGCTGATGCATCTAAAAATTGACCAAAGTGTAGACCATTTTCATTATCAAGGCTAAACAAGATTAACTGTTTTATGCAGCCTGACTAAGCAGTGAGTTTGCAATGACCAATGATAAAGTCACTTTGTGGATGTACTCATGCTGGCATAGTTAAAGTGCCTGGTTATTTGAATAAGTGGAGACTATTACCTGTTGCCAGAGCCTGCATTAACAACTTTAATTTCATCAGGTGTTCAACTCTTTAATTCTATTAGTTTTTCTTCCTTCCTTTGTTAACTAGGTTCTAAGTAGTAATAGTTGTAGATCGTCTTAGGTTCTTTGAATTTCTTAATTTTTTGACTATTAAGAAAATGTTAACGAAAACTGTCAAGATAGGTTTAAGTTTTTATGCAAGACTGGGTGGTTGTGTAGTGGCTGTCTCGATAGAGCTAGAGGGCTGAAAATTTACAAATTTAGTCTTTATCATAACTACAAATCTTTTCTTTACACCCTCCCCCAGGTTTTTAAGTATTTGGTCAATTTACAAAGTTTTCTCCTTAAATCTAGAAAGGTTTTCTTCTATTATTTTAACCCCTACCACGCTGAATAAATTTTAGAAGGGGTTCAATTTACAATGTATGTTAATTTGGTGTATTAGTTGGCGCCTGGAAGTGTTAAAGTTTGTTTTCTAAAATTATGTATTTTTTAGTGATCACTACTCGACTAAAGAGTTTGGGTGAGCTGGTATCACCTTGTCTTACTCCTTTCTGGAGCTGAAAGGGGTCCGAGTCTTTATGTAGTCTGATAAAGGAGCTGCTGTGATTGTTTATATGTTTCAGCACTTTGACATACACTGGATCTACACCTTGTCGAGTGATGGCCTCCATGACCTTAGGGATTTCTTCTAAGTCAAATACCTTTTTGAAGTTGATAAATGCTACGGCAAATGGTAGTTTATATTCTGCTGCTTTTTCTTTGAGTTGATTTATGAATGAAACGGAGAGAGCAAGAAAGTCGGCCAACACATTAACTTCAGCAAGACAAAGATCATGTGCAACAACCACATCAGAGATAAAAACACTGAGATTAAAATCAAAGACACAGAACTGGAGAAAGTAGATCACTACATCTACCTAGGACAACGAATCTCATGAAACCCTCAAAAGAAGAAGAAATCAAGTGAAAAATCACACTAGGATGACAAGCCTTTGGCAGAGCAAGCTCAACCTTCAAAAATAAGATCACATTAATCCTGAAAAGAAGGGTGTATAACCAATGCATCCTCCCAATAGTCACTTATGGAGCTGAAACATGGAACCTAACCAAGAGACAGATCCGCAAATTGAGAACTATGCAACATGCACACGAGAAAATTATGCTGGGCCTCACATGGAGAGACCACAAGACAGCATAGTATATCCGGCAAAAGACAGAAGTCAGGGACATCATAGAATCCATTAAAAATCTCAAATGGCAGTGGGCTGGCCATGTTGCATGAATAGCGGACAACCAATGGACATCGCAACTCATGACATGGATCCCCCGAGACCATATGTGGAACCGAAGCCGGCGGAATATTAGATGGGGAGACGAGCTAGACAAATGCAGAAAGTACTGGCTCTGCGACGCCTGTGATAGAGAATTGTGGCGAATCTTGGGGAAGGTCTACGTCCAATGACAGACATTAAAAGACTGATGATGATGACTCAACAAAAAGTGAGTGATTTATTCATTGATCACCCCTTTTTTCCCATCTTTTTATCAATCATCCCTAATATGGCATACTGCCAAAAGATGTTGGTCTCGTGTCAGTTTCTGTTGAGTGAATAACCCGTTTTTTTTTTTTGTTATTAGTTTTTGTTTTATCTTATTTTTGCAGCTCTTTACCGCAACACTCAGATCGTTTTTACATTCTATGAACATCAAATCAAGCAAGGAATATTTTTAATAGGAGCAAAAATTCTATTCAAAAAGAGGATAACAGCTTACAGTGGGCTTGGCTGATGGCTGCCATTGATACTATAAGTATGATGGGGACGATGAGAAGGTTGAAAAGAAATTTGGGTTGTTTAATAAAGTAAGGGAGAGGGGAGAAAAGTCTGGTAGTTTAATGAGGGTAATAATAGAGGGTGATGGCTATTACTGATACTATTAGTGTGACACACGGCTCTTATAATAAACTAGTACAAAACCGGTCAAAAATGCCAGGCCCTGTCATTAGATATCAATAATTGAAATTGAATATTAAATATTGAATTACATGATAAATATTTTGTAATTGTAGCTTATTGTATGCTTTCAATCAATTTGTAATTTGTTCCATCGAGTCAAAGTGACATAAAACGAAATATTCTTTGAATTTAGATTTTTTAACCGAGTTTATTCTTCTCAACAAAATAAAGGGGTTTGCTGCTTCTCTGTCATTTTGCTTCTGTCCCACTTAAAATATCATCCTCCTTCGTCCCAGGAACTGACCAACAAATTTAAAAAAAGATCGACGTCGGCTGTAATGAATCAAAATGATTTTAATTCATGAATAATCTCAGGCAATCGTCACCTTTCCTGTTTTAAAATGATCGCCGTTCAAGATGCAGAATTTCAAATCAAATAACCTAACCCTAAAATCCAAGCCCTAGCCTTAAACCAAACACGAACGGGAAAAGTATCAATTGTCTGTTATGATTTATCACAAGTTCCCACTCCGGGGTCGGTGTGGATGCACTATATTAATTTGTTCCCAACTAGAGTCCCGAAGTCTGTCGTGATGGTTTTTAGGATCCAAACAAGGCTTAAACTAGCCTTCAAAATAGGGCAGATCACATTAATCTGACTATTTATAGTTATAAAATCGTTCCAGAGTGCAGTAATTATTCGGAAAGCCGGTTGTAAATTCCACCGTTTTTCTAAAGATCTAATTCATTCCAAAGAAAAAAAAAGGACTTCTTTGATATGGTATTTAAACGATTTCGTGACACATGTCATTTTTATGTAGGGGCACTCACAAAAAACATCATATGTACACAATATCTAGGACCTAAAACATTTGTATTACTTATATTGACACGATATCTAGGGCCTAAGACATTTCCAGTGGTGTAAATAAACAAAATTCTTAAATCATTCACATCAGTTGATAGTATTTTATACTCCAGTAATAGTCTGACCACGACCATCCTATCGAATTTTCTAATATTCAATATTTCTATTAATTTCTGGCCTCTCTGTTCCTTGTGCTCCATTCTAGTGGAAATTACATTAGGGTCTAGATTCTAAACCACGCACAATGATGAAACCCTTTAATCCAGTCTCTATGATCCTATCTTGAACTTCTCTACGATGTTAATTCTAACTCCTGCAACCTATTTTCAAAAAATTTCAATTCTCGTTCAAACTTAGTTCTAGTCTTTGGGCTTTTCTAGAAAGTTAACTCATTGAATCCCAGGAAATATTTAAATTGAAAGATAGCATAACTTCGTTTCAACAATCAAAAACTCAAATTTTGATAATTTTTTTTTTCTTTACTCTTCAAACACAACAAGCTCAAATGCTAGACTTCAAGTTATCAAAAGGCCTTTTTTTAATACAGAAAAACAAAAAAAAAATATTAAAAAATTTAAGTAAATAGTCCCAAAAGAATACTTTATAAATACATATTGTAATGAGTAAATTATCAAATTGTACCAAAAAAATTCACGGGTCAGTTTTGAAAAATATTGTAATTCAATAGTAACACAAGATTCACATTTAAATTGTTAATTCTTTTTTATTAAAAAAAAAAAATCAAAATTATAAATACTGCACATTTGAAAATATAAAGGCATTTCTTGTAAGGCTTATTATACCCTCCTTTTGGGTCTCACTAACTATTGTTGAAAGATGTATTCTATTCTCAAAGATAAATATTGAATAAGAAACAATAAATTTTGAGTTTAATGTTTTCTAGTTTTGACAATTTTATATCAAGTCCGTACATTACCTTATTTTTATCTCTCATTTTGCAATTTTATTTACAACCTCGTAAGTTTAACGTCAATATCAAAATTATATAGTTATACCCTGTGTCAATGGCAGTCAGTCTCGTTATTCAAAATCGATCGGACAGATTTCACTTCCATTAAGATATTTAAGACAAAGAAAATATTTATTAGTGTAATATTTTTTTTTTTTTACTTTAAGAAAAACAATCACCCAAAACGATATCTATCTCTTTAGTTTATCTCTGTACTGGGTGTGACTTTATACAACTTATTTTTCATGCTAAGATGAACATATTTCCTGATCATTCCATCACATCAATAAAATGATTTTACGTGACTGGATTTACAGTGATCTTTCACCACGATAGATACTCTTGGGCTTATCTGAAAATGTAATTCATGAATAGACATCATCGCTTTTTTTCCTCTAAATGGGGTGACTGTTTGGATCCATTGACCAGTAACTACGGAAACTAGTCGTCAAGGCTTCGGTACTCTATAATGAACGCCAGCCACGAAGTAAAATTAAGTAAAATGAAATGCCGACCAAGATAGTGTTGTATGTAGTCTGTCTGGTAAAAGTATACCCGACTAGCTGGCTTGAGTTCGAATCCAGTTGAAGGCATCTACGGATAACTTTTTGAGGGGTAAGACTTTTCACATAAGTCTTGTAAAGTTCATATCATTTCCAAAATTGAGTCTTGTGTACGGGGAACACAAAACGTAGTCTGATTACCGTGGCTCATTAGGTAAAAACTGTCCCTTTGAAAAAAAAAAAAACAAAAAACCAAAACAATTCTGGTTTTAGCTTTGCAAAAACGTACGAAAACAGGGGGGAAATTTTTATATCACAATAGGACTTTTTGTCCAATTGTCCGTTTATACAGTCTTGTATTTAAGAAAAATATCAGCTCCTTCAAAGAAGTGCTACTTCCTTTGTGAAACAGATTTTGAAACCTGAAAAGTTTCCGAGTTTTTTGATTACTGAAGACTCCGGGTACTTTTTAACTTCAAGTCTTAAAAGTGATGTGGATATAAGTTGTTTTTTAGATTGTTGATTTTCTAAAAAAAGTTCAAATGTATTTTAACTTTTTACTTAAAAACAAATCAATACATTTTTTTTTATGAGAGATTAAGTAAATCATTAAAAAAATGAATAAAATTAAATGTTTGTTTTTCAAATTGAAATATTTCTTCGTTTTGATTTAAAATAAAAGAAAATTTTACTTTTATCATCAAATATGAACTTAGAACAATATTTTTCCAAGAATGAAAATGTTTTTTTTTATACCTCAATCTGACACAATACAAGTATTGACTTGTCGCGCCGCGTCGTTGCTTAGCAACAAGGCCCGGCGGCCATTTTGTCGTCGTCGTCGTCTCAACAACAAATAAGTTGACGACGATCATCGCTTGTTTTTTTTTTCTTGTTTTAAACCGTTATTTTCTGGCTTTTAATCCATTTATTGATCCTTCGAATCTACCAAATGGATCCATAATTACAGGAATAAGTTTCATGTCTTGCTCAATGGATTCTCCTTCATTTTCTACGTTCGGGAACGATTTTCTTCCTTGAAACCAAAACAAACACCAAGAATGTTTCTTCCTCTCGGAGTTTTTTTCTCTCAAAAACATTTATTATTTTTCTACTCAGCAACGAACTGACGACAGATGATTGCATTTTCCAGACCAATGCCAGGTTGGTGAGGTTAGTTATCAAATATTTATATTTAAAAAAAAAAAAAGAAAAAAAAGACTCTCCTCCCAAGGGGGGGGGCAAACTTAGCTAAGGTGGTCCCGATTAGAATTCTGTGTGAAAGTTCAATACCAAAAATGCACTAATAAAAACCAATAGAATTCATAAAAGAAAAAAATTACGTAAAAAAAAAGAAATATCGTGATTGTTTGTTGACTTGTTTTGACCTCGCTTCATAAATTTTCGATAGATCGCATTCTCATGTCTACGTGACGTCAGCTGAATTCCAAATCAGGGACCACCTTCTTTATGTTATGCCCACCTTTATTTAGCAGTGAGTGTAGTACTTGTCCTAATCAATTAAAATGCTTGAAACTCTCGTAGAACATTTAGAAGTTGATATGTTTCACTTGGGGTGTTTGGTTGATGAGGCTCGTTAACATATAAATTTTAATGATGAAATATCCAACTAAACCAAGAATGTTCAGTTTTACACTTGACAATAAATCTTTGCTTTGATTATGATTACGGTCTTATCAGTTCTTCGATATTACAAAATAGCAAGGGTACCCGTCCTCCCAGCTGCAGGCATTGGGGTGAAAACCTGCCCCCACGGCCGTTGTCACTTATTGCGACCATTCTGCCACAAGGTTATATATGAAGAGAAATTGGTCGTTAATTGTAATTTGATGACATATGTCTAAACGTTGTTGGTTGCTCAAACCATAAGATTCTGAAAAGGTGGCCCTTCCACATTTTTCAAGACCTGGAGAAAAAAATATGGCAACGTTAGGTACAGGCCGTGACCCCGAAGTGGACTCCGATTTATGGAAAATGCTTACATTTGTTCTGAACATTAGTTTAAATCTCAAACCCTCTCTATTTTTCAATTACGTTTTTAAAAATGAGTTGTCTAGGATTTTTTTTTTTGTTTTAGTTCCGTGATAGGCTACTTTTCGTTTTTCATTTTGAAAAAATGTTTTCACCGGTACTTTGAGGGTGGATGGTGCTAGGTGTGACACCCCTCTGAAATTTACGAAGAGTAATTGAGTTTAAAAATACATGATTTAAAAGTCAATTCATTACGACGGACGGAAAGTGGCGGTCGACTTACCACTTAAAAGCAGAAATATATATTTTTTAATCAACAAAATCCATTGAGATTGTTAGAATCCAATACAATTGAATGCTGTGGTTTCGAAACTTTGAAAACACAAGGACTCTTCCTATAAAAGAAATATTGTGGCAGTTCCTATTTTTTTAATTTTGTGTTTTAGACTAATCACATTGGACGACAATAAACTTTGAAATCCATAAATGGGTTACATTTGTTGGAGTTCAAATCTAAAGTTTGTGTAGCACAATTCTTTTTCAAGTGCATTACTAGGAGTGGATCCCAGTTTCGGAACCACTGGTCTAAATGAATCACAAGTATTGTCGAAAAAAATGCTTCAGTTCACAGCTCATCCAAATACGTCAAATTTTAGCTATAAATTTAGTGCGAGTTAACTAATGAAAACAAAATATTTGTATAATATATTTCCATACTTATTTCTTAGATTCCCGTCATTTTTTTTCTTATGAAAAAACATGCGGTAACTTTTTTCCTTCCATCGGTTAAACTCATCTAAAGAAGTTTGTTTTTTTGAAAACTACTTTTTTTCTTCTCACGTAACATTGTCTTGAAACTTCATATACGATCACCCTTTGACAATTGAGACAAAAAAACTTGACATAAGAACACTTGAATTATTAATTCACTTTGTTCGTCAGTGCCGATCCACACTTAAACAACTACTTTATTTTGATTTTATGGGTATATGCTAGTAAATAATTTATCACAAAATACCGATGAAAATGTACCCAACTCCTGTGTAACTATATCGTTGTGACTTGTTTTGCACTTAATGCTATGGAAACATTCGCGCCTGATGTCATACCGAATCAGTCCATAGATCACTCTCTCGGATCAAAGTATCTATGAGCTCTGCATTGGATCAAAGTGCCTTCTGTCCCCAGCCCCAGGTTCTTTCGCTTATGTACACAAATTGATAAGTGGTACACACTCTATTAATGTTAATGCTCGTGGAAAATAATTCACGTACGGATATATTTGAAATTCCAATGAACTTTTGGAAGTCTATTTCAAATGAGTAGGCTAAGGAGATAATTATATCAGCAAAATAATTACATTTAAGTGGAAGAGCCCATTGTTACGAAGAGGTACAAATAAAAAGCCAGTTTCATTTCTGGGTTAAAATTGGAATCAATAAGTGCCGAAGTTTGATGTCACGTTTACATATTAACGGATTTTAGGGTCCAAACAAGGCTTAAACAAACCTTCGAAATAGGGTCGGTAGCATTGATGTAACTGGTTATAAAATTGTTCCTGGGTGCAATCTTTATTTGGAAAGCCAGTGTAAATTGTACCGTTTTCCTAAAAATCCAATTCAAAAGAGGCATGAACTACAATTAAGTTGATTAAAACGATTTTGTGGTACATTTTGGCACGTATAATTAAACTACAGAGCTGACATAACACCGTAACATTCATTTTAGTGCCACGAAATAGTGTGCAGTTTGTATAAGCACTCACATTGACACGATTGCATTCACATTGACATACTAGCACTGCTATTTACACAATAACACTCACATTGACACGATAGCATTCACATTGACATACTAGCACTCACATTGACACGATAGCATTCACATTGACATACTAGCACTCACATTGACACGATTGCATTCACATTGACATACTAGCACTGCTATTTACACAATAACACTCACATTGACACGATAGCATTCACATTGACATACTAGCACTCACATTGAAACGATAGCATTCACATTGACATACTAGCACTGCTATTTACACAATAACACTCACATTGACACGATAGCACTCACATTGACACGGTAGCACTGCTATTGACACAATAGCACTCCATTTTGGTGGAAATTACATTAGGGTCTACATTCTAAACCACACATAATGTTGAAACCCTTTAATCAAGTCTGTATCATCCTGTCTGGAACATCTCTAACGATGTTAATTCAAACTCCTTCAACCTATTTTTCAAAACTTTCTAATTCAGGAACTTAGTTGCGGTCTTTGGCCTTTTTTCTAAAAGATTTTTCAACTTACTATGAGTCCCTGAAAATCCCTAAATTGGAAGATTGGATAGCTTTCAGATGGTTTTATCAATCCAAAACTTCATAACAATTTTGATTAAGTCTTCTTCTCTTCAAACAAAAAAGCTCTAATATTAGACTTCAAGTTATCACAAAGCTCATTGATTTTATTCTACAGAAATTCCCTAAAGATTAAGAAAAATAAGTAATAGTTTCAAAAGAATACTCTATAAATACGTATTGTAATGATCGAATCGTGCGAATAAAATCATGTCCGTTCTAGAAAATATTGTAATTTAATTGTGAAACAAGATTCACGTTTAGATCGTTGACACACACACACACACACACACACACACACACACACATATATATATATATATATAAATAAAACTAATTAAAAAAAATACTGCATATATGGAAATATAAAGGCACTTCTTGTAAGGCCTATTGTACCCTCCTCTTAAGTCTGACCAATTGTTATTAAAACAATTATGTTACAGTGTTTGAAATAAAAAATGTATTCTATACTCTAAGATGAACGTTTGAATAAGAAACAATTGGTTTTTGATTTAATGTCTTCTCGTTTTTACAGTATTACATTACTATGGTCGTACCTTATTTTTTTCTCTATCAAATCTAACAAATGCATCTGTACAATTGTTGACATTGACAACCTCGTGAGTTTATGATCCCCCAAATTAACCCCCTGTCAATTCTAATACATAACTGTTATGCTCGGTGTATAACGACGGTCAGTCTCATTATTCACAATCAGTCTGACGGATTTCACTTCCATTAAGATATATCTAAGACAAAAAGTATTTTTGTGTGATATTCGTTATTCTTTCTAAGACAAAACAACACCTTTCTCTCGTGTTCATTTCAATACTTGGAATGATTTGGTGAGACATATTTTTCATACTAACATGAACATCAAACCCCATCGCAATAATAAAATTATTCTACGTAACTGGATTTATAAGTTATTCTTTTTTCACTGCGTGAAATACTTTTGGGATTCATTTGAAAAGAATGGTATCACTGAATAGATATCGACGATGCCTCTTTTGTGGCTGTTTGGATCCTCTGACCAGTGACTGTGGAAACGTGACGTCAAGGCTTCGGTACTCTATTAATTCAATTAATCTTGGCGGTGGGGGGGGGGGTGAGAGAGAGAGAGAAAGAGAGAGAGAGAGAGAGAGAGAGAGAGAGAGAGAATCTGACAAATAAATGCTTATTTCCCTCTTTTGCTATTTTCATTCAATAATTGGCAATACTTCAAAGAGTACTTTTGAATTTATCGTTTATTTAAGTTGTAGTGTATATTAATTCATTTATTGAAATTGATTTGATTTTGGGAATAACCGAATCATCTATTATCTCGGCGCCGTCTTACTTTTAGCAGGAAAAAAAAAGGACAACTGTGGTGTAGTAAAAAAAAAAAAAGAATATGCAAATTTATCTTTATCTCCCGCAGAAGAAAAATAGATGATCTAATTATTCCCAGTCTCTGAATCTCACACACATGCGTACACATCGTCATGCTGAGATACCCGCGCGCACGCGCACACACACATTCACACCCACGCACACGCACAAGCATTGATACTCACACGCACGCTCATACATGCGCAAATATCCCCACCCTGTCACTTCACTTCTGCGATTGTTTAACATACGTATCTTTAGTCGAAATAATTCCATAATCAAATTTCTGCTAAATAACTGCCTTTCCTTCCGGTAATTAAAAGGCTATTTGTATATAAGCATGTAAGTTATAATCTCCAATTCTCGCGGGAGGATACCAAAATAAGTTAAGTGACTCTTGGGAAAAAAAGAAACGTAGTAAAAGAGGTCTGGTTAGTCATTCAATAGAAACCGTCAGGTGATCAACACCTTTTGGCTGCATGCCATGTTAGGGGTGGTGAATTAAAAAATGGAGAAAAAGGGTTGATCAATGAATAGGTTACTCCTATTACCTCTTGTTGGACGGTGATCGAAAGAAAGGACAATAACAAGCACGAACTCAAATGGACACTAAAAGGTCCGATTTTGCATAAACTTACATTATAAACTGAACCCTAATTAAAAACCGTCTTTGTGGATTTTGAAAAAAAGACTTTTTTCTAGTCCCAAGGAGTGAATATTGAAATTTCCTGCCCTCTCTATCCATTGGTGCGGCCTGTACACATGAATCATACATGCATAGCCAAACACACGTAAAAACTGAAGAAACATTTGATGTTTGTTTTGCCTAACAGGTTTCTATCAACTAATCAGAATATGTAATTGTATCTCAAGCAAGATGAAGAAAAAGGTGATAGAAATGTACAACTTGACAATTTAACCCCCGTCCTCCCCCTTCTTCATTCATCGCAGTTCTCGGGTATCCCTTCCCTCCCCATAGTGTTGCCAATTTAGCATCTTTCACGCTAAATTGAGCGCGTCTCTCGTTCGGCAGGGTGAAAATTGAACCATCTAAGTTATTTTTAGCCAATTTTCAGCGTAACTCTTCAACAACTTTAGCCAATTTTCAGCTATTTTCCTGTCGTCCTGTACAAACCTGGCCACTTTAGCTACAAAAATGGCCAGAAAAAGTTTAAAGTATTTTTTAGCGCGTTTATGCGTTTTCTCTTCTTCGAGGTCGATTTAGCACGAAGAAATGTTGAGTTGGCAACACTGATACCAACCCCATCGACTCTCAGTTCGAGTGATAGCCGATGAACAACCCACGACCGTTTCTCTTCTTCCTCCTTTTTCCTACTAAGAGGTTCCCCATCCTCACCATTATTACTTCTACTACTACAGCTTCTAATAAATACTTCTACTCTATCATCATCACTACCAACTACTGTCGATTTCTTCAGTTTCTACCCAAGAGGTGCACTGTGCACACTTTTAAAGTTTTGGTCTCTTAACATCAGTGAAAAAGAGATAGGAATAAGAGCACTTAATACTTCCCTATCTCCAAACCGGGTTTGAGGGGGATGATACCCTTACCGGGGTACATGAGAAAAAAAAAGAAAAAAAAGACCCCCTCGAAAATTAACCAAAACGAACATACCCTTGAAAAGTTCTTTATTCTGAATGAAACTCAAACTAAGTTACATCACCGGAGACAGGGATCCCGGATCACTCACCCCAGTGAAGAGAGAGGGACAAATTCTGCAAGTGCTTGTTCTTTTTCCAAAGCCGGGTGAGGGGATATTCTTACCAGGGTAGATGGTAGTAGAAAAGAACTTAGAAAAATAATAATAAATACCCAGACGGAGATATACACCTAGAAAAAAAAATCTTCTCTTAAATCTTCTGAGATTAAGAAAGTAGTACTTAGTAAATACGGCATCACTATAAAACAGGAACCCCCACCCGCCCTCGAAGTTCGTTAATGTTTATTGTAAGTTGTTAATCTCTTTTCTCTTTCTCTCTCTCTTTCACTTGGAAAAAAAAAACTTGTTCCGTGACTGTGGCTGTCTGGCTGTTGAAAAGATGGCGACCAGCAGTGCTAGGATGTCTTATTCGAATTATTACCATCAACAACAAAATGGTAAATTCAATACCCTACCCCCTCACGGATCCTCTAAAGACATGGACATCTCGCATGACATGCATCATAAGATGTCCAAGAAAATCGCCCAGCTGACCAAGGTAAGTTTTACATGTCATTCCAAAAAAAAAAAAAAATCACTCAATTCTAGCCAAGGTTGCTATTTTCTTCATTTTTATAGCCAAATTTTACAAAGCTAGCCCTTAATTTTATTCATAATTTTTTATTTGTTAAAGCATATCCATGTTTTTGACTTTTTTTTCTTTTTAAAATGAAACGAATTGAAACGTAACCATTTCTAAAACTGCATGTCTTTGTAATTATTATTTCATGGCTGGGGTTGGGGGTCAATGGATCCGGAACAATGATTGCATGAAGGGGTCGAGGGTTTAAAAATTTTGGTAACCCCAGCTTTAGGACTTCGGAATACAGGATTGGTTGACTTAGTTGCAGTAGCATTTCTTTTTTTTTTTTTCCTTTTTTTCCCTGGTGTTTACTATAGTATTGTGAGGTTTTATAAACAATTTTGACATTTGGCCATTTTTGGCGTGTTTTTAGGCTGAAACGTCCCCAACAATCTAGCAACCCTGTTACTAGAGCTACCGTTCCCCTTGGGACTAAGATGATACTAGAGTGTCCGAGAGTTTACTTTTTACTGTTGTTCATGTGTGTTGTGAGGGTAACTATTTTTTTGTCAAAGACCTAGAATACACAGGAAGGGGGAGGGGTTGTTCTTTACATTTTTTCTTATCGGATATCCAAAATTTTTCTTCATTGAGGGTCCCTCTTTGTGCTAATACTACGACTACAAACTTTATTTTTAATTTTTACAAGTTAAGCAAGTCCCTGGGTGCTGAATCCAGCCAACTCTTGATGTCGACTACCCTAAGTATTTATCTCCGCCAATGAAATGGGAGGAGGTTTATGTCTTATTCATTCATGCCTCTGTCCACACAGTATCTCCGAAAGGTCTCAATAAATTTCAATTGAATTTTTTGGAAGGGTAGGCTAACACAAATTGGTTAAATTTGGGAGCAAATCCAGAAATTCTCTTACAATTGAGAAAATATTTTTTGAAAAATTCTTTTATTCACATATTCACTGATGTTTGTCCCCACAATATCTCAAACAATTTGAATGACAATTTTGGAAGGGCTAAGAAAAAAAATGATTCGATTCTGGAGCGGATCCGGGAACCTTTTACTGTAATCTTCCCTGCATTGTAGTTAGGATCTGATTTACTTACTTTTCATTCAGTATTTAGTGAAAATGGTGTTGGGAGAGATACGCTCTCTCTGAGTGCTATTCAGTTATTAATTTAGGTTGTATTCTCGCTTTCAGCAGAAGGTGTGAAAAAAAAAAATATTTAAAAAAAAAAATGTTTAAAAAAAAAAATGTTTAAAAAAAAGTTACATGAATAAATATCTCTGGCCATCTCTAAACTGTCTGCCAAGAAAGGTAGAAGCTTGATTATGTAAACACACCGGCTGGTAAGAGCTTCTGGGCCATTTTGGTTGTTAGGTGAGGGATTCTAGAGACTGAGGATAAAGGTAGTGGGGATCTCCACAAAACCTGAAAAAAATCAACTGCTGGTGCATCTGAGGTGATTCTTATTGTCTTGGAGCTGTGCTTAAGGGGAAGAAAAGGAACATTGATTTTGAAAATTCATCTTGGCCAGAAATTGAAGATCATTTGAGAGCCATAGAATTATTTCTTTCTTCGTAAAAAGGCCCATAGATAAGATAGGTTTGGTAATTGTCAAGTTTTATTGATATTGTAGCAGAATGGCCAGCATTGCTCAGGCTGAAAAGGAGCTAAAAATGGCCTAGAGCAGTAATGAAGGCATACTTGGCATAATGAAACACTGTAGGATTTCCTGTGAATATTTATTTTCCATGTCAAAATTAAACATCTGTCCATTATGCTTATAGCAGTCTGATGTTCATATATCAAGTTGATGCATTTTAGGGGTAGCTTGATTCATTACCTCTTGTTACAATGCACTGTTCAGAAGATGGACATACACACCAACTTTTTCTAATATATATTAGGTGGATGTGTGCAGTGGTAAATATTTCAGTTTAGTTCATATGGATATATAAGTATATATTTTGCCTTTTTGATCATAGATGTGTAGTGTTGTACTGGAATATCAATCCGCTTTGATATCTGGCATTGGATTTTGAAAAAAAAATGAATATTTTGGTAAATCTAGTGCTGGATATCCATCTGGATTGATATCCCTGTTTGTCACTCTATAATATTGACTCATTCAATCTCATACACACTTTGGATAAGATGTGGGATGTTTAGAAAAATTGAAAAATAAAACTTGTAATTAAACATTACTTACTATTAGTCTGGAACTAACTAACAGGGCTACCAGGTATTAAAAAGATGAATTCAAAAAAAGATTGCATAAGTTGTCATTAATAGACACTCGTAGAAACATTGGTTTGTGGGAAGTATGATTTCCGAGAGTAGAGATGTACTGTTAGATTTATAATAGTATCAAAGTAAATTTTCTACAATGATTGGAAATTTGCTAAGTATTACAGAAAAATCACTGACCATTCAGGAATCAAATTTCCCGCAAACATGCATGCAGATCTTGCATCAGATCTGTTTCTATGAATGTATTTTAAAAGCAATTTATGCCTGGGCAATAGTCTTCCAGTTTTGGGGAGTAAACATTGGATTTTTTAAAATCTCATTCTAAAAAATGTTTTTGGAACATATTTCATTTTTTTCCAACCATGTTTTTTTGAAACCTATTTGCCTACAAATTTACTGTTTTGACATTTGGGTGTCTACTTATAACCCATAAATAAGTATTTGTTTTGATAGAACATTTTGGTTGAGTTACATAATTTACTATATATAAATTATGTGTATGTATGTATTGGTATTGGAGCAGTGTGTATACTTATCTTGGGGTTCACTTTGCAACAATTGTTCCCTTCTGCTGATCATCACTGATGGTTTGCAAATTGAAATGGCAGGTGTACAATGAAACTCTACACATACACATCCTGTATATGTTTGAGTGAATAAAAACTTCTCTTCAAGGTTGGGATAATAAGAGAAAGAAAAGAAATTACTTTTTTACATCACACTACATAAAATAAAACTTTTTTTTTTTTTTTTTTTCCAAAAAAAATTTCTCGATAAAAAAAAAAAAAAGAAAATAAGGAAGGAAAAAAAAGAAAGCACTAAACAGTATCTATAACTAACTTAACATTCCATTTATATCAAATTTTTTTCTATGTCAATGAATTATATTGCATTTTGGACTTTTTAATTTTAGTTTTTTTTTCCTTTTTCTTTTTTTTGATGTGATCATTATTTTTTGTTTTGGACATTTCAACACGATTAACTTGAAAAATCAATTGGGAATAAATATTTTCTAATATTAAAATTTTTATTACAGAAACAAATGTTTCCAAAATTATACATCGCAGTTTTCATATAGTCAGGTTTTTTTTTTATTTTTACTCTTGTGATGTAGGTTGCGGATGTTTTCAACTCCTTCCTTTGTTAGACAAGTACTTCCATGCTGTGTCCCTGTTGAGCAGCAAAAGTCCTCCCCCCAATTACGATCCACCTGGGTCTGACTTATATGCCATCACTCCACTTTTTCTACCCAGATCACCATAAGGTTTTTCTTCTAAAATGGTCATGTACCAGATTTCTGTCTTTAGAAGAGTTTCATTACTCTTCAAATTATGCAGACTTGTACACTTGCCTGTATCATATGCTGATTTACCTGAACTAGTGTCCTTATCTTGGTTGTTATAGTAGCCATGTTTCTATTGTTGGACCCACTGTCATTGTTGATGAACTTGTGGGAATTTAGAATCGCAAATTTTTACTGATATTGAGTTGGATCATTTGTGGTATCTTTGCAATTATGAAATTCTGTTGTCTGTAGTACACAGTAATAGGGTCACCCTCAGAAGTCCTCTTAAATAAAAGATTTTGGATCTTTTCCTTTCTATTGTCTATTTTGTATCTTTGCTTCACTTTCACTTATTTATGCAAGAGGAAAACTAATGAGCCTGGAACAATATTCATATATTCAATAACAGAAATATTTAATAACAAGAGATTCAGTTGGGTTAATCAATTATAGCAATAGAATATTAATGAATCCTTTACAAAAGACAGGCTAATAAAACAGGTAGCAGAAATTATTATTGCTTACAAGAAATACGATAATAATTTAATATTCAGTGATTTTTGGCATGGTGACATAACTAGGTTCTCAGTGTCCGGGTACAAAGACTGTGCCCGGGGACAATTGCTCTATATTATTGGGGGAGGGTTGGCATGATTATTAATTGAGGTATTATAGACCTGAGGATATCTTCCACCCCTTTGGACGTGTGCCTGGGTGGGGTGGAGCAGAAACTGCCCCCCCCCACTTTTGACGCTCTCTCTCCATGCCACTGATTTGTCAGAGAGTAGCTGAATGAATATTTTCAATAAACATAGTAAGCATACCAAATCTTGTCTTCCTTCCCATCTTAGCTGATTGGCTGATTCATTCTACGGCCTCCATCAGGTATAAAATGCAATATCAATAAGGAGTCTCTCCTAAAGTTATAGACAATATATACAGAGCATATTAATTCATTATGGTCTGGTGTTTCTAATTATCTATGAGTTATAAAACAAGGGTGGCAAGGACATTATGCTTGGGAAGTCATATTTGACATGGGGTTTCTTTCATTTATGGCAAAATTATACAAATGCAATGGTCACATGACCTCATTATGTATTCAAAATGGATACTACATTCAGACCTCTCATTCATGTGTGTCATGATTATTTGAAGTGCACTTATACACACACCTGGCCTGAATGAGTTATATAATATTGTAAACCTCACCAAACAACTAATTGGTAAGAAAAAGGGGATTAATGTACTAAAGTTTCATATAGTATTTCAAGGAAGAAAGTTCTAGAAAGATATGTTATCTCACTATAAGTCATTCATACAAGATACAAAAGTTGAGTTGTCCAAATGTAAATGTTAAAGGCAAATGTCGGAAAACCTCAAAAGGATAAGTTTAATCAGTTTTAACCTGAACATGAGAGGCTTAGTACTTGACCACATGGCAGTCAAAACGATTGAGCAAGGGTCTGTGCCTGTGCATGCTTTATATAGATAAGTTACAGAAATAATAGTAAGCCAAGATCAGATTCTCAAATTTTTGCCAATGGTGAGTAAATTTTTTCTTTAGTTTCATTTTAGTTTGTCTGAGCTTATTACAATTCCTTATTGTGGCTGACAGAAAGTAAGATGGTGTGATGAGCTAGATAAATTCAGAAAGTGCTGGCTCCGATGCCCATGATAGAGAGGTCTGGGAAATCTTGGAAAATTTGTCCAACGATGGACGCTGAAAGGCTGATTGTGTATAACTTGGTAGGAAAATGTCTCTGGATTTGGTCTTTAAACTGTAAGTTTCATTGTCCAAAATGCTGTAGAATTCATGAAGAAGTTATTTAAGTGGACAAAATGTAGAAGATCTTGAGTCTTCAGAGATTGTTTGAAGCAGTGCAAAACCTTGTACAAAGGCTCTATTGATCTTGATAGTTGTGCAGTGAGTTTCTTTCCCATTGTTAAGGTCAGGTGGTGTCAGTATGACAAATTGATTTGTTGGTTATATTTGCAGAGAACGTGAAGGGCAACTCTTTAATGTTCTCAATTGACTTTTTCTGCTTTTAGAAACTGTCTACTGAAACTGTCACTAAAACTGGTCTGGCTGGCTATATATATATATTGCTTGGATTGGCCACATCAATACAGATAGAGATGCCCCTCCCCAACTGAATAAATTTTTACGGGGGGGAAAATTTACAATGTAAGCTTATACTAATTCGATCCTTTAGCTTATGTCTGGCTGCATTCACATTTGTATTTTGAAGATTCAGACTTTTTTTCATTGATCACCACTGAACAAAAGGTAAGAGAAGTAACTTATTCATTCATCACTCCTTTTTTTTTATTTGATCGACCAACATGAATGCTGCTAAAAGATGTTGGTCATGTTATGGTTTCTATTGAGTGACTAACCAGGCCTGTTCTCTCTTCTCCTTGAATCGATTCATTTTACACTTTCTTCATTTATTTATCAACGTCAATTTTTTTTTTCTATTTCAAGTTTATTTTCATCATTGAGTTCATTTATCTACTCCTCCATTGATTTCCAGCTCTGCTATGTTTATACGTACTTGAATCTAAACAGTGTTTCTATGTTGATGATTATTTACCCAATGTTAGAATGAAATGACAATTCAGAAGACCTTGTTGTGTACAAATGAGATTTCTTTGTTCATTTTTACATTTTGCCAATCGGCTTCAAAAAGTAGATACAAAAAATTCCATTGTAGTGTCCATGTCTGATTGTAGTAAGGTTTAGTGATAGATTATAAATTTAGTAGATATCATATACTAGAATGTGTATTGTACCTACTTATCTCTTCTGTTGATCTCTCATTGAATCCATCTGATCGCATTGATTTGTGTCCATCCACATTTATTATATGTGCACTTTGATAGATTCATATTTACTTTGTGTGACACAAGGTAAGAATAATGGAGCATTCTCTAAGGACTGAACTCTATACATAATCAATGGTCTTCAAGATAAGCTTGCTGGCCATGTGTCTATGGCATGCACACTTATACACACATGTGTGCACACATACACTTAGTATTTTTTTTTACCTTAGTCTCACTTAGTACCCAGTTGTGAATCAAACTTACTACATTACTGAAGTAGTCCGTGAGAGAGGCTTGCTAGCCACTGTACTACTATACACATCCTAACACACACATATTTACAAGAAAAAAAATACACAACTGAGCAACACACTAAAATTATAGACTTTCACTTTGAATACATCAATCAATAACATGGACCCAAAGGGCGTATTCCCGTTATTTGAATGTACAGACATAGCCATCTGAGTTGATGATTTGTCATTTGGTTGTGTGTTTTTGAGATTTACGTCCTGTTAGTAATCATCCATGAACAGGGAGATGGCATTCAGTCTGAAATGCTAATATGCAGAAGAGTGTAGGGGATAATCATGCAATATCAACTTGGTGGTGTTCTCTACACATTAGTTCATCTCATAGGTCACTTCAATAGATTTGGGGCTATTTGTAGGATTAGGTTAAAGTTAAGTCAATAACCGTCTAGTTAGCCAAAGAATAATATCCAAAGGGAAATAATCAGCCAGGGACCAGTTATCCTTTGTAATGTTATCAAAAGAACTAGAATTGGTGAAATTAAAAATGGCTGGCTCTTGGAAAAAAAAAACGATTTTCCATGCATAGGTTAATTAGATTTCCCTTATGTATTTCGTTTGTTGGAAACAATTTAAAAAAAATCATTAACTTGAAAAATATGAATGTTTTAAACTTCTTTGATTTTTGTGCCACCCTGTACTCTATATATTTGTATACAATGCAAGAAATTTAAAAAATTAGGTTCAAAACTGGGGTATTCTATTCTTAGTATATTCAAGTGTAAAAAAACCCCAAAACCCCAGAATGCTAAAAACATTTATCTCGGTCTATTCACATGTATATATGTAACAATCTATCTCAGTCTGTTCATATCTATCTAGTTCTCTAAACATTCTTTCACAAATCTTTCTATTTATACATGTGTACATATGTTAATAGATACACACAAAACCTATTGTACTTATGCTTCCCTACTCTTTCGACTCTTCTTTCCCTACTCCTTGCCATCCAGAATAGTAATAACTCCCATATCTTCTTACAGCTCAACTGTATTGCTCGATCAGCTGTTTTGTCTCTTGAAAGCAGGTCTTTTTCAGAAAGAAAAGAACAAAACAAAATGAATGCAAAACAGCTCTGATTAGTCACTCAATAGAAACTGTCACAGGGCCAACGTGGGGGTGATCAACTTGAAGAAATTGTCAAAAAGTGTAAATGAATGAGTTACTTCTCTCACCTTTTGTTTGGTGATGACTGAAAGTCTGACATTAAAAAGAACAAGCATGAATGGGACAAATTTGGCAAAATCTTGCCTTGCAAATTGACCCCCCCCCTCCCCCAAGAAAAGACTATTTGGCGGTGTATTTTTTTTTTTTGTAGATATGAGTATTTGTCTAAAATTTCAGCCCAAGAGCTTCATTGATGTAGCCTGTACATGTGAACCATACATTCATACATAGCCAACCAGTCAGCTAGACTCACTTATAAACTGAGGAAACCTGTGTTGACAGTTAACGCTGATAGTTTTGGTTGATGGTTTCTAATACAGCCCCAAAATGTGCCAGTTAGGGTCTAAAAATGGCCAAACCCATATCTAATGACTTGAAGTTGGCTTTTTTCTACCAGAACTCTTGAGATATTGCTACATTATCCAGTTTCCCCTTTCTGCAATTAGTGGAAAAGAAAAATTGTTTTGCTCTCATATTTCTTGAATTTCTTCTAAGTATATTTTGACAGCTCAATCAGTCTTATATTTAAGGTTACAAATTTAAAAAGATCTTCAAATTTTTTGTTGACAATGGAAAAACAAATGCACTAGAATTATACAGCAGTTACTTAGTCGGCTTTTGTTCTGACTTATTAGGAATTGTGTCAGTTTTATGACCTAATGTGTCTCAATTCTTGAGCGGATGTATAAAATTTATTTATTTTTTCTAATAAGTCTCTTTTTTGGTGCTTGTTTTATATGGGTTTGAATTGTTTTCTGGTTAATCATCTTATTAAAAAATGTTTGTGGATGTAAGATAATGAGAGAATGGTGGTAGTAATTCAACAATATGGAAGTGGAAGATTTGAGAACAATTGTTACTTCTCAAATTTCCATAAAGATAAGCTTGATGCATTTTGTTGGACTTGTGTCAACGTTTTCAAGAGCACTTTGGCAAAAAAGTGTAGCTGTTTACATTTTTGGGTATAGTACTGAACTGGAGAAAAAGGGTAAATAACAAATTTTAGGTGTTGATGGTTTGGAAAGGAAAGGGGGACGAGTTGTCGTGGATGTTAGTGAGAAGGGATTTTTATTTATATTTATAGATGGAAAATGGCCATAATAATGAAATGCTGCTTTAGATAGTTTCTGCTCACTTTGCACTAATACCTTTGGGAAATGCATGAATCTATCTTTCCCTCTTAAGCTATGGTTAAATACTATGGCAGACTGGGCTCTCTAGCTATGGTTAGCATTCAGTCTACGAGACAAACAACTCTGAGGACAGAGGGATTGAAAAGGAATGGGCCTCTTCTGGTTCACAGCCATAATGAAAATCATCTGTGGTACCCCACCATCCCTACTCTGGGATATAGGATTAAAAGCAAGCCTGGAAGTTGGGCCATAGATGTGCTAGTTCTCATCTTGTGTGAAGATCTAGCAAGGGAAGTTTGGCCAACTTTAATTTCAATTATTGAATCAAAAACTTCCTGTTGGAATTAGTGATGTTATTCATTCCTTCAACTTCCACCCTTAAGCCACACCAAATACAAGTATTTCTCTCATAGGAGTAGAAGGGAATGTTTTATGTATGTGATGTGAGGCGTTTGCTGTCGATTGGTCAGATTGAGTCAGTAACGACTATTGTAGATGTTATTGCATCTAAAAAATCCGCCAAATGGTGGCCATAAACATGCTAATTACCAAATGGCATGATGTCCATTTATGCAGAATAAGAATATCTGGATGTGTCTTTGCAAACTGAAAAGATTCATGAATTTCTACAAATTGCCCATTTTATAAGGTTTTATTTGAAATACGGTGGTTCTGATTTGGAATTCTGAGTGAAATAGAAAAAAATAAGCAAAGCAAAACGATTTGAAAGAACAATTTATTCATATTAATAATTCAATGTATCCATCTTTTTTCTCTTTCATGAATTCTCTTATTTCCCTTTGTTTTTCAACGAATTTTGCTCATACAATTTGTGCTTTTTGCTTTCCAGCCAAAATTTGAAAAATTTCAATAGTGACATGGACTTTAATTTTATTTGGACTTGTTTTCTCTAAATCTAAGTAAAGGGGAAAAATCAAATGAAACTCTTTTCATTTTGTGGAAATTAAAAGAAAATTTACAAATTTTCAGTTTTCCTCCCTTGGTAAATTTGTGAGAGGCAGATTTTCTGATGGGCTCATTTGTGGGACCCACTAATCAACACTACTTGAAACAAATCGGTTTAAACACTTTTGCTGGGTTTGTTATTCATGTTTTCTGACAATTATATATAAGTACTTATCTATGTATCTGGACTTTATCCAGCTCTTATTGTTCAGAGTAGAAACTTTAAATTCTGCACACACTCTCCTCAATGTATAGAGAAATTACCCCCCCCCCCCCAAGTTTTCAGTGGCGGGTTCAATTTGAAATATGAGTTTATATGAAATTTGTATCATGAAAATGAGCATATGAGCAGCAGTGATTCATGATTTCCCTTAGAATGCTATTTTTTTTTTTCTTTTTTTTTTTTTTCAACGTACATAAACCCATGGTGGTGGTTAACCAACATAGAGGCTCGAAAAGTCACATAGGCCCTAAAGTTTGTTTTTTTTTAATCAAAAAGTATAATGAAACAACATATTCACTAGAAATCAACGTAATGATAAAATAAAAATTTTTTATCAGATTCTGCTCTATGCACTTTTCTGTTCGGTACGTCATATGCACTCTTTGTTGTATCGTGACAAGTTTGTGGTTTGTAATCTGATAAAGGCATGCATTCAATTTCATTATTGCGTTAACTTCTGATGAATATCTCCTTTAATCATACTTTTCAATGAAGAAAAAACATTTTTCAGAGCCTATGTATAACTATTGGAGCCTCCCTATGTATATAACCATAGGTTTATGTATGTCAAAGCAAACATAACCATTTTTGACTATTTTCTTTCATTAATTCTTTTAGTTGCCTTTTATCACAACTTACTTCAGCCCCACTTCCAACATACTGCAATGCGTGGACTAGAAATAAAGAATAAGCACTCAGTGAGATTCAAACTCATGTCCTAGGGAGGCCTGTTAAATGCTCAGCAGCTCTTGACCACCTCTACCACGAAAACTCTGTGGCTGGACAGAGGATCAAATCAAACCCTTGAATCTATTCTCTGTTTTGATCTCTCTGGATTCTGTTCTTGTTTTTGTTCGGGTAGTACCTGTCAAGCAAATAAACAATAAAAGACAAAATAAACTTAAAACGTGGGCAGGAAAGCCCCCCATTCCTTTGGCTGTCAGTTCTGTACAATTTTTAACTGCCTTGGGTGTCAACCCAAAGTACCAATGATAGCTATTAGGAAATGTCTGCCAAAACTATCAACTAAACTGTCAACATAGGTTTCATCAGTTTTAAGTTGGTTTGGCTGGCTGATTAAAGGCTGTGTATCACTTGTATAGCCCACACCAGTGGAGTGCTGGAAATTTAAACATTTACTCTTTATGCCAATAAAAAAGTTTGTGTTGCAGTGTTCATGCTTGTTTTCCAAAAAATTCACTTCTTTAATGATCACAGCTCTACAAAATGTGAGAAGTAACTTATTAATTGATCACCTCCTTTTTCCAATTATTTATTTGATCATAGCCTGCTGCCAAAAACTATTGGGCACGTGGCAGTTTCTATTCAGTGACTAACCAGACCAGTGTATACTATGATTTGTTTATTCTTTTTATTTTCTTTAAAAAAGTTAATAGAAATGGAATTTCTCCCTTGGACTGACAATTTTTTTTTGTCAATTTATGCTTAATTACTCAAACAGTGGCTTGATTGGACTTGAAATTGCTCAGTTCATCAAGTAATAGCATTTAAATGGTATTGTGCTCACAAAAATTACACCATGGTGTGCCATTCTTGCTGTATGGTAACCTACATTGAGAATCTATATTCTAATGACCTGATTTCTAAGTGCAAATATCAGCAGAAAATCTTAGTTTTGTAAATATCCATAAAGTGGTCCCATTGAAAAAATTGGATTTTATTCGAAATCCCTATTTTTATTCCTTTGTAAAAAGAAAAGCTTCATTTCACTGCCTACTCATCCTCATTCTTTTTTTAAGCCCTAAAGCTAAACCTGCAAGTACTAATCATCTTTGGAAATCAGCCTAGGTCTCCTATTGGCAATGATATCAACTTTGATTATCAATCATTGGCCTTGATTCTTATCTCTCAAAGGTCTGCCATGTCCATAGAGAAAAAGCTGAAGGAATTTCCATCAGATAACATTGTCAGCCCAGATTCAACTGCTGTCTCAGCTAGAATCTGTCTTATCAATGATTACTCTCCTTCCTGCTGATAATCAACCTAACCTCTTCAAGAAAAATCTAACCCAGACTGCTTTTCTATCTCTCTCTAGATTTTGTCTCTCTAATCACTTTGACTAGAACCTCCCATGTTCCTAACCATCACCCAACCAGGGTTTCTCGTTCTTGGAGAATGCTGGATAGTTTTCAAAGTGTCTTCAATTTCTTTAAAATATTTTTGTTTTTGAATTTTCTGACTAATTCTTAGATCCATCTTTTTTTTTTTTCATTACTGCCCCCCCCCCCCAGCAGTGAGTAAATAGCAAAATGATAATTTATAATACTTCATCTTATGAAAAATTAAAACAAATGATATATCAAATACTCTGACTACAAGAATATGAACAATCAGGCTAGAGTTAGAAAGGAGTGGTTTAAGGGTATTATTTGAACTTGTGTCAAATGGAAGTTTTGTTGGCTTAATTGGTAAAGCAGGCACGGCTAAACGGTGATACACCTCTCTATGGGGGTATGGGATTCTTTATTTTCCGATCAGAGCTATTTGCTTACTGACAGAGGGTAATCAGCCTGATCAAAAAGCTGCGATAAAAAGCAACTAATAAAATTAAGATAAAGGTGAAAAGTCAAAATTATGATAGTCATCTTATAAAAACTGGTTGTAATCAATGTTGTAGCATTGAAAATCTGACCTACCAATGTTTTACTATAGAACTGGAGAGCACTGAGTGCAAACCTCTGCCAATGTTATTCACAAAGTATAAACTGAATGAAAATCACTTCATTCCATATCTCTATTGTCTTGATGTAGGATAAAATATCTGTCAATTGAGGAAATTCCTGGATTTGCCTCAAAATTTAATCAATTCTCCCTTTGCCCAGCCTACCACAAAATGCCATTGAAATTCATTGAACTTTTGGTGATATTGTGTAGACACATGTGCATAAGTGAATACATATGCCTCTTCCAACTTTGTTGGCAGAGATAATTATGACAGTTTCTTAAACTGTCAATAAACTTCAGCCAGCCTGCTGGACCAGCTTAAAAACTATGTATCACATGTACAGGCTGCATCAGTGGAGCTAGAGGGATAAAAATTTCTACATTTACTCCTTATGTCTAGAAAAAAAAACATTTATCTCCCTCTTCATAGGTTTTTAGTTGGGGGTTCAATTTGTAACGTGAGTTTATGATAAATTGATCTCTTAATGTGTCACTTTTTTTTTTCAAAATTCTGAGTCTTTAAGTGAACACTGACCAATGAAAAGTGGGATCAGAAACTCCTTCATTGATCACCCCTTTTACCAATTTTCTAATTGAACAACCCCAACATGCTGCCAAAATATGTTGGTCTTGTGATGGTTTCTATTGAGTGACTAATCAGACTTTTTCTTTTCTTTTTCCTCTTTTTCCTTTTCTTTTCCTTTCTCTTTCTCTTCTTCCCCCACCTTAATTTTCAGTACAATTTAAGGAGTAAAAGATTGAATTTGACCAAAAACTTTCCATTCTGTTGGTTATCTACTCATTAAATTCTTAATGCAAAAGTTGTGTAAACCTTCAATAAAGAGTGGGAAAATGTCCTTCAGTGTGAAAATGTGTTAGGACTGTCAGTTATTTTCCTTATTGGAAACACATGGTCAGAGAATGGTGAAGGCTGCTGCTCATAGGCCTACCTCAATTGGGAGGAGCCTCAAAAGCTGTCCCTTACCTCAGATTCACTGAAAAGGCTTGACTATTGTTTTCATAGTTACATACATTCACATTACTTAAACAGATCTTCCACCTCCCCCACTTACCAATATTTCCAATGGGGTATGGTATGGTATTCTGTTCATTCTGATTTTCGGCTGCTGCTTTTCTGAAGGGGGAGGGTAGCATATATTTCCAAGTTGGGGGCAAAAGGGTATGCAATATATCTTAGCAGCAACCATGTTACACGATAGGTATTCCAACTGCCATTAGTGTAAGTACTTTGCATTATCCATGATGGTGTACTTGACCGTTGACAAATGCATGACTTGATCCTAGTGAGAGCACTAGACAATGAGTCTCTTTTTATGAGAGCATTGTTGGGGTTACATGAAACAATTGTACTGCACCATCATCCTTACTTTTGAACATCCTGGCTCAGAAGGCCTGATCCAGTGGGGATGGGTTGCATATGCCCCCCCCCAGCAGCTGCTCATGAATGTGTGATCGCTATCTATATACTTATCTGCCTACTTATGAAACTACCCTCTTATGTACTTTCCCCCTCACTATTTGAAGAGTCATTTTCCTGTGATTAACTGAACTAACAGAATATAAATTGGATTGCATCCATTAGACATTGTTGACAAAAATCCAACATGATGTAAATTGAATAGATAATTGTTTTTCCTTGCTCTGTGTTGAGAAAATTGAAGTCCTTCATGAAGAATAAAGTAGTTGAATGTAAAATCCATTGAGCATCCCATTCTACAATTTCTTTATGGAAAGAAATATTGTTTTGAGTATCATATCTCCAATTGCTGTCCAACTATATGGAATGAATGTTACTTACAAAACTCTCTACTTTTTCATACTTTCGGGCTGCTCTCTGAAAGTTTTTAGTTGAGTCAACTATTCTCCGAGTTTCCATTTGTCAGTCTCATTAAATGAAACATATTAGACAATGTTTTCTACTTGCAATGTTTTATCTGTTCTTCCCTTCAAGAGAATATAATTCACCTTGCAAAAAGTTGGTGCTCTATAAATTCAAACCACAAATTTACAAAGGTTTCAACTTTGCCCCTCACACGTAGGGTGAGAGGTCATTTGTCTTGTTTCAAACTCCTGTCTATATATTGCCATGTGTTGTTCAGTCTGAAGGCAAAACCAAAATCAATTGAATTTTGCAACTGACAGCATTTTTCTTTCCAAACCTAGATTTTGTGCACTTAATACCTTTTTGAAAGCCTGTATCTTGTGTGTGTCTGCTGTAAAACTGAAATTAACATGGAATTAACATAACAATACTGTGAAATTCAAACATTATTGCTTGGCAATTTATAGAGTCCTAAAGGTTAAAAGAAAAGTCCTAAAGGTTAAATGAAAAATCTGTTTTCATTTAAAAAAAATGGATAGGGAATTCTTGAGTCTAATTGAATCAATCTCTATCAATCCGTTTCGGACATAGACTTTCAACAAAGACTCTTCGAGCATCTCGTTCCTGGTCCAATTTCACTAGCTCTTGCCAAGTCTGTATCCAGGCCCGGGTGCCAGGTCTTCATTGGTCAGCCTCTTTTCCTTGTGGATTCCAAAAGAGGGTAAGTCTTGTAATGCTGGATGCAAGCTTGTGAAGAGTGTGACCAATCCATCTCCAGAAGATTCTTTCTTCTGAATGCTGCTGTCATCGTTCCTTGTTACTGACCGGATCTGGCCAGCAAAGTTTTAGAATTCTTGTTGGGGAAGATGTTGTAACCTGTTTCCTTATCTAAGTAATGCAGCATTAAAGAGCAGTGTGAAAAAAACGTCCCCGATAAACTTGATGAAAAAGATATAGAAATTTCTGAGTTATAGTATCAAAGCCAGAGAATGATGGAAAATTAAATATTTTAGGAAGTTTTAACATCAAGAGAAAAAGGATAGATAGATTCTTGTATATCACGTATGGGTAACAGTAGGCCTGCAACATTTTGTGGCCCGGCAGTCAATCCAGACCTGTTTAAAAAAATTTTTTTGGGGGGGGAAAGTTGATTTTTTATAACTATTGTAAGATATTGTTTTGGCTTCCCAAATCGAGAAAATAATAGTAATTCATGTTTGTCTCAACTAGAAATTGAATATGCTGTCTGTAATCCAATCTATACTTGAAGTGAATGCGTGGCCCAAATTAGGATGAAAAATGTCTTATGAGGCCCGCTAGACCAAAAAGGTTGTATATGCCTGGTATATCTTCTGAGTGCCACACCCAGGCTTACACCTGTGCCTGTATGGTTGATTGAAAACTTATTGCACCTGATGATACTTATCAAACACCCTATTTAGAGCTTTGCCTGTATTTATGTCAATCATGTTCAACTAGATATCATGCAGAGTGCATACGTTTACTAACACCATTGTTCTTAAAAACTGAAAATCTGCAGATATATAGCTGTGAGGCTGGGGTGGTAACTGAAAAATTCCTGGAACTGCACCAAAATTTGATGAATATACTTCTCCCAACTTCTTTGACATAGGTAAATAAGTGCCATATCTATCCCACTTATAGTATCAGTAGTCATCATCCCTCGCTCTTCATACCTTATTAAACTATCTTTTTTTCCTAACCCTTCCTATCCTTTGATTGAATTACTTAACTTTCTTTTCTGCCCGTCTCTCTTCCTACCCTCTTAACACACTACCTAACTTTCTTTCCTCTCCTCTCATCAAACTGCTTACTCTTGTTTTTTCCTTTCCTACCCTTATATTAAACCACCTACTTTTCTTTCTTGCATTGTGCTGTGTCTGTTACACTTATAGTATCAGTAGAAGCCATCAGTCAAGCCTGTTGTACAATTATGATAAATAGCAAGCCTGTTGTTGTACTTATGGTAACTAGCTGCTGTGAAGTGTCAAAGAATAACATAGTTATATATTTCTTGCATAATACTACTTGATTGTTGTAATGTCAATTTGTCCTTGTGCTAAAAACATTAAGGCTTTCATTGGCACAGTTGTTAAGAAATAGAAGTCTCTTGTTTTGAAAAGCATGGTGTCAAGTTTTGTTTATATACCATTAGGATATTCTTGTGAAATGTAAGGCAGTGTGTTTTGGATATTTTTCTACAACTGATCTTTATTGGATTGGACCTTTTCAGAGACATTTGTCATTATTTAACGTATAGACAGGGGTTCAGTTAGCTATGATTGTCTAGAGGAAGTTGTTCATCATAATTATGGATAATATTATCAAATGGTTATCAAAATCATTTGAGTTCAAACACTTTATATAAAACTAGCATAGTAACCATCTAAAGTGACCTGATAATTTGTGTGGATAAATTATACAGATATGTATTTCAATATAAATGTATTGAAAACAGTTATTTACATCTATTCAAAAATAAATACTAATGATTTTGTTTGATTACTTTTGCAATTATTGTAATCTAATTAATTTTTGATTTTAAAAGAAAAATATATATATTTTCAGTTAATATAAATAGAATCAGTATTTGAAAGCTTTGAAAGTACAGCCAAATTATCAGTCATAAGATTGGACGAATTCTGTGGATTATTTTCAGATTCACTATAGTAGTATATATGATAGTTGACTGTATTTTGCAGCTGTAGTGGTCGAAATATCATACATCAGCTTTCATTCCTATTTCATTTGAAGCCACTGAGTGTGTGTCCTGTTTCACCCCATCGCAGGCAAGCATCCTTAGCTCCCTCAATTACTTGCCAGATTTTAAAGTCCCCAGTCCTGCATCTTTGAGGTCTGCTCACAGCTTACCAAGCAAGTTTATGTTGAAATGGCCTTTTCAAGCTTTGTAGTTGTCGGACCCTACTACCGTAAATTCTAAGGTTTTTTGTGCAAGTGTTTCTCCAGGCATCCGTAGTATATGATCCAACAACGACCACTGTAATACTGTATATACTCCTATATGATTTGCACCCCTTTAGTATTTATAATATTATGGCTTCTGCTTTTGACCAGTACATAGGTCAAATAGGTGCTACTAAAGCATGTGGCCTATCAAAATGTGCAAGATCTACCAACCTAAACCTGCATGTGTGCGTACATCAACTGAAACATTCCTTCTACATAAGTGAAAGAACATGTCCCGCTGTTGAATCCTCTCACAACATGCTGCCTCACCTACTTTCTTTACTAAGTTATTGTTTCTTTCCGTGAACGGTCTAGTCTATTCTTGTCTTTACTATACTTAATTCTGTTAATACAACAACTTCCAATCAACTGACAACCTATTTGCATTATTCAAGCCAGTTGTTTCCTCTTGAAATAACTTTCATTGCTGTGTTATAACTCCAGTCTTCTATTTCTACATCTATATTTCTCTGAAACGGCCCTTCAAATCATACTGAACTCCTTCCTTAACAAACTGGTGAACCCACGCAGAACATTATAGTTAACAAAATGTAGGCGAAAAGTTTACAGATATGTGTGATATAACATCCGTCACGTTACATCATATCATCTCCGTATCGTGTACCTGCTGTGTTCAAGCAAGGTTCAGTAGATAAGTAGCATGTATGGTTGGGAGCAGAAAAAAAAACTGACTTATCTATGTTTCCTTTCATCAACAAAGTTTCCCAAATGCTGATATTGACCCCCAGAGGTCATTAGAGATGATATGGTGTGGGGGTAAAAGAGTATAAAAAAACAAACAAAAAAAAAACCCTCCCACCCAAATGGACTTGAATATCCTTCCACCATGTCTTGTTCACTATTAAAGGCTGGCTGAAGGGTATTTGAGTCACTCTCCACATTATGTACACTTAAATCTCTACAAAAACGAAGCACAATTTAATATTCACTACAAACCTCAACAAAGCAATCGAATCCTTGAGCCAAGGCTCTTCTATAATACCCTTAAGGCATCATCATATCTTTTTTTTAAAAAATCTTTTATTTTCATAAGGTTATCAGAAACAGTCAACCAAAAGTGTCAACATAGATTTCTTCAGTTTTTGCGTTAGTCCAGCTGGCTATATGTATCATGTGTACAGGCCACACCAATGGAGCTAGAGGGCTGTAAATTTGAACATTTACTCTTTATGCCTAGAAAATATTTTTTTGTTGTATGAAAATCCCCCCTCCCAATAGGTTCTGGGAGGGGGTCAATTTGTTATGTAAGTTTATGCTAAATTGGTCACTAGTTAGTGCCTGCTTGTTTTTCGAAAAGATGAACTCTGTGATACTCCCCCAACACTGCATGCTGCCAAAATACATTGGTTACGTGGCAGTTTCTATAAGTGACTAATTTCGTAAACTTCATTACACTAACCAAACCTGAAGATTTTCAACTAAGTGACTAAGATGACGGCTTAGTTGTAGAAATATCCATATAAAACTCAGAACCAGTGAAAGTAGATTCTTCAATATTTGCTGTATTGACTGCCTCGTTGTTTAAGTGTTTTTCTTGCTATCGTGGAAGAGGAGTTGCCTTTTTTCTTTTTTTTTTTTCTTGGCCATATGCCATGTTCTCTCACTTCCTTATCTTTCTTGTTAGAAACTGACAACCAAAACTACCATGAAAGGTTTTGATCAGTTTTCTGGTTTGGCTATGTATCATGCTTACTGGTTGTACCATTGTAGCTAAAGGGTTGAAAGCTTGAATATTCACATATTGTAACTAAAGGGCTGAAAGCTTGAATATTCACATATTGTAGCTAAAGGGCTGAAAGCTTGAATATTCACATATTGTAGCTAAAGGGCTGAAAGCTTGAATATTCACATCTTATGTCTACAATTTTTTTTTCTTTCATTCAACTGGTTCATCCTTTTGCCGTATTAGAAACCATCAACCAAAACTGTCAACATAGACTGCCAGCCAAACCAACTTGAAAACTGAAACCTATGCATGTATCGTACGTACAGGCTACACCAATGAAGTAAAGAGCTGAAAATTCATACATTTACTTGTATCTACAAAAAAAATATACCTCCAAATCTTTTTCTAGTGGATGGGTTCAATTTGCAATGTAAGTTTATGCTTAATTGGTCCATTCATGCTTAAGATTTTTTTTCCAGTGATCACCACCAAACAAAGTGAGAGTAGTAACTTATTCATCGTTCGACCCATTTTTATAATTTTATTAATTGATCATGCCCAACATGGCATGCTGTTGAAAGATGTTGGTTGTGTGACATTTTCTATTAAATGACTAACCAGACGTGTTTTTATTGATGAAACATTTCTGAACCTTCCAGTCATTTCGCTTCTTGTAACCTCTGCCAACAAAGTTAGGCAGAGGTTATGTATTTCACCCGCATTTGTTTGCCCACTCAATATCTCTTAAAATTCCCAATGAATTTCAACTGAATTTTATAGAATTGTGCTTCATGAGCCAAGAAACAATTGATTGAATTTTGGGGTGGATCCAGGAGTTTTTATTTGATTTTTGAGTGGACAATTTTCAGACTTTTAAAAATGTGTTAACTCAGTGATGACATCATCATCATCATGCAAGTGTAGTACAATCATAGCAATGACGTTGCTGCATAGTCTTTGATCTGTAAACTGATTGTTCAGTTTTTAGTGTCAATAGCGTTGGCGGAGGTATGCACTGTTCAGTGCTTATTAGTTTAAATATTGCAACCTGAGAATGGCACTTGAAATTGTATGCATATTGAGGGACTCAGAATTGAGTTGCCTGCATTTTGAGAGAGAGAGAGAGAGAGAGAGAATTAATAACTTGTTTACATGATACAGATTGTTAATCTATTTTTATATACACAACCGTCAACCAAAACTATTAAAATAGGTTTCTTCAGTTTTTAAAGTTGGTCTGGTTATGTATGTATAAATCAATCTCTGGGGGCTGAAAATTTCAATATTTACTCTTGATTTTTAAAAAAAATTTGCAATTTAAGCTCATGCTAAATTAGTCCCTAGTTTGTTCCTACTTTTTGAAAATCCACTTTTTGGTGACCCAACAAAAGGTGAGAAGTAACTTTCATTGATAACCCCTTTTTTCCTATTTTTTGTTTGATTATCACCCAACAGGACATGCTTTTGGTCACATGATGGTCTCTATTGAGTAACTAATCAGACTGCTGTCTAAAGTATACATAGGCTTTAAAAGTAAGTTTACACTTGGAAATAATTTTTTTTTATATCCGTTGATTTTTCAAATGAATATTTCAATGTACAGATTGCAGTTGGCATAGAACTATTTCTTCTGATAGAGACTTGAGCGCCTGAAAAAATATATGCAATAAATATGAAGTGTTGGTGGTTGATCAGATGATGGCTAGATTATTTGGCCAAACTTCAAACTGTAAAAGCCAAAGGGAAGCCATCTAGCTTTTAATACAGCATGATTTGTTGTGGTAAATTTTATACTTTGTAAAATAATTGATTCTCAATGGTAGAAATATGAGCTTGTGGTGTTCTTTTTTTCTTCAACTTTTCAAAGGGCAACCATTTATTCCAGGATAAGATGACCTTTGGATATAAGGGCTTTTGCTTGCATTGATATGAAGGTAATTTGTGCAATATTGTAATATGATATAGACAGAAAATTTAATCTTAAAAAAAAAAAAAAAATCTCCAATTCAGTCAAGAATGAGCAGAATTAGATGGATATGTCGTAAGCCAACCACTTGCCCTTCTACAAGCAATTTGAAATCTCTGGTTGGCAATTGGTTGAGCCGTTTGAAGAAAGGTTTTGAGTTTTGGGGCAGTAAAAGACATTGACAGAAAACCAGTTGATGGATTTTTGACTGAGGCAGTTGTGCCTTTGGACAGTGCATGGGCCATGAGAGGGCAGTTGGAAAGAGATAGGATTGTTGGTTCAGTCGAGGAAAGTGTGATAGTGTTCTCTTGTAGCTACTTATTGCATTTATATTTAAGAGTTTGTTTTATTAAGAAAATAGTTTCCTGATGTATTTGGAGTTGAAATCCATAGGTGCAGCACAATGTGATGGTTTATAACTTATTATCTAGAAAACAAAACGTTTTTTTTTTTTTCATTTTTTTTCTTTTAATGGTGAAAGTATGTGCACATTGTATTTTTCTCTTCATAGGCTCCACCTAGCACTTGAGATACATCCCCTGTATTTTATGTGTCTCTCCTCTCGCTCCCATGTTTTAATCGTGGCATTTCCCACTGCGTCATCTCACTTCCTGGGATAGGATTTGCAGCTGTAACAGACTATTGCGCATGGCGATTGTATAAGGTAATGGTCAAAATGATGTACCGTTGAACATGGTACAGAAGTATAACACCCAAGATGACTTTGAATTTGTTTCACTGATTTTATTTTTCTTGGCCATTTTCACCTATTCTCATCTGCAAGTGTATAAAATTTTTCAGTGTTATTTTATTGAAAGGTGCCTTTGGCAACCTTTAAGCTTGATGTAAATCACTTCTATTTATATTATGATTATTTGCTTATCCCTCTCTTTTCCTCAAAGAACTGTAATTAGCAGTTGATACAACTTGAGTTATCTCCCTTAGACCGATTTGTTTCAATCTATTTGTACTTGATTAAATCATTTTGGGAACAACGGTCCAATTATTTAGGAAATTGCTTTATTTCCCAAGTATTTTGACTGTATTGCAATAGTAAAAATCACATAACAATGCTTTGTTATGCTAACCAACCTAGACCCCCGAAACAGAAATTTTATCAAAACATTGTTGTATCTGTGATAGAATTCCTTTAGTGATATTGAAATGATGTCACTTGTTAGCCAGGGGTCTACCTTTTAACATGTAAGTGGGTGGAGAATATCCGTGTATATTCTCCCCATTGAATATAAGTTTGAATGTTTGGGTGGGGCCATTTGTTAATATTTTTTTCAATTCCCCCTTTGTGTCAGTCATGGCATTTTTTGTAGCTGTCCTGATGATCTGTGGCTGTGTTTTAGGTTTTCTTTAATTCATTTTTTCTATTTCTCTTCATTTCAACTTTCTCTCTTACCTCTGCAAACAAAGTTGGATATATATATATATATATATATATATATATATATATATATACATATATATTTGTGTGTATGTAATTTTATTACATTGTGTACACAATACCTCCAAGTGTTTTCAATGAATTTCATTGAAATTTTGTGGAAGGACGAGTCATAGGCTAAGTGATTAAATTTTGGCAGAAATATGCACTCACCGAGTGCTTCCTACTTTTTTTATTTGTAATTCTTTCACAACCCCCCAATCTCTTTTTAACCCTTTCTTGGCAGATTTTATTTTAAAATTTCATCAGTATTAAGATAGCTCACAAATCGGGTTTAAATTTGATTTATCCACCTCTCTTATCTATACTATATATATTTTAGCAGGATTATATTCAGGCTATAGACTGGTAGAAGCGTTTTTACTTGCTGATATGGCAATCTCTGTGGACTACAAGTATAAGTTTGCTGAAAAACTGTACACCTGTTATAACGTGGAAGTCAGTGTCTATAATTTTCTATCACATTATATGTCCGTGTTGTAATGAATTTTCCATTGATACGAACTTTGATCCAAGCCTCCCCCCTTTCCAGACTGACTCTTGTGATACGTGCAGAAATGAAGAAAAATCATGATGGTTGGGTACAGAGTAGCTAGTCTGGCAGGAAAGCAGAAATAGATATCATGACCGCCCACTCACCAGGTTACATTTTGACAAAAGTTCAATATATATTTAGCAAGTGCTCAGTGTTGACTATGTGTTAGTTATCTTTTTAGCAATAGATAAAAATGAAAGGGGCCATGGGTTTTACTTGATTGAACACGGAAATGTTTTTGTTTTATTCATTTTTTCTTAACAGTTGGTATAAACTGATTCAGTTGTTTTTTTTTTTTGTTTTTCTTTGTATTTAGCTATCATTTTGAGAACCAAATTTGGTGTTTTGAAAATTGGGGTCCATGCTCAAACTGTTATAAGTGATTCTGTGTTCCATCAAGTCATGGTATTATGGGTCTACAGTGTATATTGTAGATATAACTGTATCAAGGAAGTTGCAATAATTGTCTCAGAATCACTCAACAGTAATTCTAATAAATTCTAATAAAACATTGATCCCCTCCCCCCATTCCAAACTGGTCATCTGAGTCAAGAATGACTGGCAAGGTCTTGGCGTTCACAAAATCTATGCCTGGTTGTCATGGTCTCAAAATTAAATCATATCAATTTCAAAACACATGCGCTACATGGAAGCTGTCCCTTCAGCATATACCTCTCCACAGCTGATTGGTATTATTAGATTTTGTTGTAAACTAAGACCAAATCTGTCCGACCAAGTCTATCTCAAAAGGATTAATTTCTCTTTTCCACTTGTTAAAATGTACTGCATTTGCCGTACTTCTATACATTCATGTACTTATATATTTTCTTGTTTACATCCATGTTAAATGCTCACTGAAACACATTCTTATCCATCTACAAAGCTACACAGTGTTCTCATGACTGTTTTTATTCATCTGTGTTAGTGGAATCTGGAGTTTTGATGAGATAAGCAGGTTGGGAGTATACATTTCATTGCACAATACAGGATGCAATCATCATCAAAGTATGTATGCATCATCATCATTCTCCTCTTGTACTCTCATTGAATGTGTCACTGGGTTAGGTACACACAGGCAGTTGTTAGTAAGACCTACTTCTGGCTTAGTTCTGCTCAAGGCACCTAGATGTAGGTTCTGATCAGACCCGATGTTGCCCGACTTCAGTGGTCTTACAAGAACTGGTGTATCGAATGTGATTTGGCCACAGCCACTTGGCCTTGTGGAGAAGTTCCTCAGTCGTTGTGCCTAAGGCTTAATAGAGAATCATTGAGTACCAGTTTCAAAGTCTTTTCTATGACTTGGCAGTGGATTGAACTGCAGCCTACTAAATTGGAGATGAACACTCTACCACTGGATCACGGTGATCGGTCTTTGGTGTCTACCATTGAATGATGAGGTATTTCAGGCTATTATTGCATGGTTATGGTCACGGCTGTTAAGCAAATCATGATCAAATATTTGATTACAGGTGACAGCTGAAACTTGAATGGTGGCTAAACGAAAGGAGATATTTTCTTTTGAAAATGGCAAAACACAAATTACAAGGAACAAGGAATACTCCAGTTTTATTTCTTTATCATTTCTTAGTAGGATCTCCCACCGAATTAAAAACACAAAATAGTAATTCAATGAAAATGCAATGAAAACTGAAATGTCTTATCATTTAATGAACACTTTCTGATGAACATTGATTACTGTGGCTCAGGGACAGAGTGCTTGCTTCTGGTTCAGTAGGCCAGGGTTCAATCCACTGAATCATACCAAAGACTTTAAAAATGGTACTCAATGCCTCTTGGCAAAGTATTCAACATAACAATTGAGGAATCTGTCTCCAGGGATAAGGAATTATGGCTTTATCACATGGGATAAACAAGGTTCTTGAACCTGGTTTGCTGATTCCATTCTGTGCCGTGAACTACTTGGCCACTTTGCACCTCTACGAGTGCTGAAGGAAAAAAGAACAGTTGAGGTTAAAAACAGTGACTAGAAAAGTTACATGTAAAAGCACTACATGTTCTCCACCTGCATAAACACTGGAATCAATTGAATTTCCCCTGGGAAGATTGTAGTCATCTACAATTACCCAAGATACACCTTCTTATTTGCCCACACCCGAAGTACATGACTTGTTGCCTATATCCATATCTATAATACTTGATTTCATTCTTTCTGAGATCTATAGAATGGTATAAAGATAGAAATAGATGCAAACTTTTTACATTCTCTGAATATATACTCAAAGATAGATTAAAGATCTATGAAAAAAATCAAAATTCCATCAAAACTTTTTCACTTTTATGTAGGAACGTATAGATGGCATAGTGTATAAAATAACATCCTCCCCACACACAGTCATTTGCAATTGGTGGTGTGTAGGGTGTGTGTGTCCTTTTCAAGACCTTTGTTTGTTTTAAGCTCTCCATGTACTTTGACAATACAACTGAAGCCTGTGTAAGGTTGTTTGGTTTAGAGATTGGACTAAATCTTCTGTTGGGCTTTGTTTACAAATGGATTTCGGAATCTTTATTGCACTTGAAGCACCTCCTCCACAAGGCTTTCCTTTTGCACTTGCCATCCCCTTCCCCAAGGGTCTCTATGTTTCTCTTTTTCCACTGCTGGAAGAAACTTTTTTTCTAACTATCCCCACAATATGTTGGTGATAAACCATCAACAGATCCCACTGGCCACTAATGTTATTTTCCCCTTAAATTCCGACCCTACTTATTACCTTAACTTGACTTTTAAAATCAATTTTCCCTTACCTACATTGAAGTGAGTCTTTATTTTTGTTTTCATTTGGGGGCTGGGGAGCAGGGTTCCAAGGAGATAAGCAATGCCAATAACTATAATGGCATTGCTTGCCCCATAGATGTCCAGGTTAAAAGCAGCAGTTTGAAGAAAAAAAGATGACTGTATATTCTGGTATATAAGGCAGACACTTACAATGATGGAAGAAACATCTGCAATTATTACACTGCATCTAATGCACTGTTAATGACATAAGGCATCTTTCAGAGTTTGATAAGGATGGTCACGGGTCTTGGATGAGTGGCAGTGTGCGGTAGACCTCAATTTACACTTATAAATCATTTGTTTGACATACACAGTAATTGCATTTTGGCACTTCATTCAAAAGAATTAACCGCATCTATTTTATTAGTGTTAGGAAGGAACTTCTATAAGTCAAATGGTTACATGTCTGAGACTGATGAACTCCCCCCCCTCCAAAAAAAAACTACTTTGATATAAATATTTAATAATTACTATGAGATATAAAATTTGAATGGATCGGGAGTTATCTTCATATACCTAGTTTTCAAGTCGGTCTGGTAGGCTATGGATGTATTACATAACCAGCCCCCCCCTCTCCATGTTAGAGCACTGGAAATTTGAAAATTAAGCTATTTTGAAAAGCTTTTCCCTTCACCTCCATTGGGATTTTTTTCATTTTTTATTTATTTTTGTTAGTGGGGTGCTCCAAGGAGACAGGCAATACCAATAACATGGTATATTACTTGCCTACTCACTCATCAAAAGAGGAAGCAACCATTAAACAAAAATGGATTTTGGTGTTTCATTTGAGAGAAATAATTGCATAATTTAGATAAGTTTTCTCCAGAAACTAAGTCGATGGGGTTTTAAATCTGGAATTAGTTATTTAGTAAGTTATCAGTTTTACATTGATGTACTAAATAACTAATTTGATTTGCTCTTACCTCTTTGTATACCAAAGGTTGAATGTCCGGAATGACTACTGCATTGATTTGCTTGATTTTATGACCTTTTCTCTTGCTTCACATGAAGTGATTAATAATTGAAATGTAATTAAGGTGTGGAATATGAGTTGTAGTCTTGTCAGGAGCTTTTTGTTTATCACTGAGTTTGACGTTTACTTAACTGCAGAAGAGTGTGAGAAAAAGCAATAACAAGATGGAGAATAACTAGTAATGAAATGGTTAGTTACTTGATAGAAACCTTCTTGCGAACATTATATACTTGGTGACATGCCAAGTTGGGGGTGATCAATTGAAAAATTGGGAAAAGAGTAATCAACATGGTATGCTGCCAAAAGATGTTGGTCATGTGACGGTTTCTATTGAGTGACTAACCAGATTTGTTCTTATACGTGTTTATGCGTCTAAATAATAATATCTTCATAACATAGTTTCAGTATGTTGGAGTCATTTTTTTTATCTATTCCTCACTTGAAAGACAGTCAGGTACTACATGTGATAGCCAATTAGGTCAAAATTTGCTTGCTGTACGGTTGTGATGATTCACAAGTTACTCACAGACCCTACCTAATAAGTAACATCTACTACAATAGGTAACTTGATATTATGCTCATATGTCAGACTAATCTAGGTTGAGTAAATAACTTCATTAAATTGCATAATCGTTGCATTAGAAAAGTCATTTTCTTCTGTACATTTGACTGTAAAATCAAAATATTATCAATCTCTTCTCCATCTATAAAGTAAAATCACCTGTGTTATATTGGTGGCTGTGAATGGTATTGTGTGCATGGTTACATTCCAGTAGTTATGTTATTACTGGAAGGGTAATGTTTGAATGTAGGTAGGAACAAGTGGAATATTACAATAGATGCTCTTCATCATTTGAAAGTCAAACAAAAACATCCTGCAACTTTCTTTGCATATGATTATTAAAATCTTTTATTTTTTTATTATTTTTTTTTTTGTGTATGTAGGATTGAATTTCCCCAAATGTGTCTTGGCTATTTTTACACCACCTCTGTGGGATCTGCTTTAAACTACTGTATCTTACAGTCAGTGGCAGCTTTGCATTTTTTAAGGGTCCAGAATACAAGTAAACTGATACTTTTATGCCTGAAATATAGTATTGTCTCCTTGTTGCTGGTATGCTCTATCCCCAAGGTACAAAGAATGAAAAAAAAAACAAAGGTAGTCATTGTACCAGTATTCTGCCTGAGATATTGTATTCAACCTTGTTGCTGATATTTGCTGTCTTTGAGGTTGAAAGAATTCAAAACAAGACTGGTACTGTCATAGTACCAATATTCCGTCTATGATATAGTATTGTGCCTTGTTGCTGGTACGTACTATCCTTGAGGTAGAAAGTACTATTCTTGTTTTGATTTCTGTCGTAGTACAAATATTCCAACAACTGATGCATTGGATTCTCATTTTAGGGGTTGCTTTATCTATGTTTAGAATGCTTAATATTTTAAAATTTGAAATAGTGTTAGATATTGTGTATTGATTGCAATGGCAAGAGACTGATCAGTAATTACAAATATTACTGATCTATCTATCTCATTCTATTTACATTGTCTAGATCAATTAATATAGTTAACCATGTAATGATGGAAGTACATTTCAAAACTGTCTTGTTGAAATAAATGAATAGAGCAGATATAGACTGTGATTGAGCTAAAATGGGAATTAGGAGTTGAGACAGTTATTTTTGCATTTGCATTACCAGGAGCTGTTTAGCTCGATAGTAAGAACAAGTGAAATATTTGGGTCATTTCGAACCCAAACAAATAACCCATTTTGTCTCCCAAATCCATTCTATTATCCTCATCATACCCTCATGAATTTTTTGGTCATTAGATAATGATAAAGAGTGGAAATGTTGAAAAGTTCAAATGCAATTATATGCCAAATGCCTTGATATCTAAAGGTTGACATTTGATAACAGTTGTCTCAAAAAAGCACTGATTGGGATGTTAGTCTCAGCAAATCCCTGAAATACATGTGCTAACTATTATGATTTTATTATGGTAATGTTGTTCATGAGAAAATCTTGAGTTATTTTATTGCCTCTGACGATTTTTATTTAGAAGTTGGAAGAGAGATTTATAATAGTCGTTGCTCCAAAACTGACTGAGTAAGAGAATTTTCATAAGGAGTCAATTAACTTGTTTCAGAACAATTCTAATATTCATCAATTCATAAAATAAATATCTTATCTACTGGAAACACTCAACTTGAGTATTAATTATAAACAAATTGGCTGTCCTTTATGCTTGTCAGATTGTAAAAATTCAACACTTCTTGTTGTAAATATTTAATCCAGCAGTCAAACTTGAAACTGTTTCCATGAGATCTTTTCCTGACCCCCCCCCCACCTTATAGTGATTCTACCAGCAGTTCATTTGTATTTCTTGTCTCTTGCGATCGGGTCAGTCAGAGGGTTAAGATGAAGGGGCTTTTGTCTTGTGTTGCTGAGCTCATTATAGAGATCAATTTCCTCCTTGGGAGCATTAATGAGATCACTGAGGGAGCTTTCAAAAGTAATCTTTGATTATATTTATGGCTAAAATTTACATCTATTAAAATTGTTTCTTTCTCATCCCCACAAGATGAACATTCTTTGAGCAAGTCAATGCTGTTATGTATTCTGTTGATTTCTCTATCAATCATGGGCAACCTTTTTGATCAAGCGGGCTATAAATTATGGAATTGACTTTCTGAGAAAAAATTATAAGATTTCAAATTTTATCGTTATCGGTGGCCTTGCACATGATACTGGCTGCTTACGGCACCTGGTATTCACAGACGGTCACCCATCTAGGTACAGATCAGGCTCGATTTGGTTAACTTCGGTGATTGTGTAAGAACTGGTACGTCAAAAGCTATTTCGCTGTAACCACTCTACAGTAGTATTTCCTAAACATTTTGGCTTCAGCCCCGAATAGAATTTTTGGGGGTCAGGGCAGAAACATAATTTTAATGATTCATCATTTATTTTTAATCAATGCATTAAACTGAATTTCACTCAAATGCTTTTACTTGATTGTTGAATTAAACGTAAACAGACTGGAATTCATCAGAAGTTTTTATCTATTTCCAACTAAATTATTCATATCTAATTACCTATTCTAGAGCCTTAAGGATGCTAACATAATATATATATATATATATATATATATATATATATATATATATATATATATATATATATATATATATATATGTGTGTGTGAGTGTATGTGTGAAATTGATGGAAAAATATTTGCAACATTGTCTACTTTAACATCTTTACTGCCCCTCCCCCACCAAACTATCCTGCAACCCTCAAGAGCATCATTTGGGTTGTGACTGTGAGTTTGGCACCCACTGCTTAAACTGTCCACTTGAGCATTGGTTGGTTGTATGAACTAGTATATTGTTGGCATACCATGATACCAGTGGCAGGAAAGAATCCCCAACTGGAATGAGTTTAATGTTCCTTGTTGTTATCTGATTAGAAATGCTTATCTTATAGCCACTTTGAATAGTGACCCTAGTTATTCGTCTGCAAATATAACTTGGGTTACCTTACATGGATTAGTGGATGTTGTTGGCAGATGGTAGGGGGTAAAAGAGAATGGATTTTAGGTTTTATACTTTGGGCCAACAAATCTTGGGATCTTTGCTTAAAGACCATGTTTAATTGATCAAAAGGTAATTAAAGAAAATAACGAGGTGCCTTATTCTTTGAGCCTTGGATTTTCATGTATAGTGACAATTCCTACATTGCTGTGTATACAATCAAAAGTTATTTTTGAACCAAGGTGGATTTTTTATAAGTTATTTGCTAAGTAGTCTGTATAAAACAGAAATGGTAAAAATGTTGTAGATTTAAAGGGAAATACTAAAGGCCTTACCTCGTTCAAAAGTAGTTGATTGACATTCTCTGTTCTGATGTCTGTGGATGTGAATTGCACAGCAACCTGAGTGTGAATATTGAAGTGTAAGGGTTGTTGCACAGGGGAAAATCCAACTCTCTTGACCTCCACCATTGTTTTTTCTAGTGGTATAATGATGTCACAACTGGTGGCTTTTCTGGCTGCCAAAATTGCCAAGAAAGAGGCCGGTGGTTAAACACCCATCAACTTTAGAGGATCCAGTTCAGATCTGGATTCAGTTATCCATCATCTCCTACACTGGATGCCAACCATACCTAAAGAACCCAGTCTGCCCTATACCAATTACACTGCAAGAATAATTGTATTTTGATTACGTCCATTAAAAACCAATTGGTAAAAATGCTAATCCATACATAAATAATCCTGTCATTTTTTAACGGATACTGTGCTAGTCTGTATATAAAGGCTCAAGAAATTCAAGAAGATTTTAAACATCTTTGCAGTGTATATCTTTTATTCATCCTTTGGTGAGAACAGAACAATTTATTACACTGAGGGGCAATATCCCCTCTGATTTTTAGTGGTCAGTTTGTGCAAAAATTTCTCCTACAACTAATGTACACACTGAATGCATGTGCAAATGTAAACCTGAAATAGTTTCAAAATAATTTTGACAGAGCCGTTCCCGCATGGCTAATAATACTGTTTTGGCAGGTTTTTAATTTAATACGAATATTGAGATTTTATCCCATTCTTGGAATAACAAACTGAACAATATGTATTTCTAAATAAGTCAATGTTGAATTGAATGGATTGCAAAAAAACACTCATTGATTCATAGATTATTATTAAAGGTACTGGAAATGGTTGAATCAAAATTCATTCTATTACAAAACTCACTGACAAACTATTCAGATGCTGAATGCAAAAATCTCTGCACGTAGCAAAGTGCACCGAATATATTTAAGTAGCCCAGTTATTTGTGTGCACAATGATTTTCTTTGTGCCCTGGTTGCAAAATATACCTGTGCATATGTACACAGCTCAATTAGAATTCTGTTATTGAGAGGTTGCTGTGCTAAATCTTTCTATCCAAGTACCTAGCTGAGATTGAAAGGTTGTAACGATTTTTTTGGCTTCAACCAAGTATGTCTATTTGAAAAGTATGTGGCCCTTTTAATATCATTGAAAACAATAGCCTACCTAGGGCAATGGTGCCTTAGTCTGCTTCAAAATATTCACTTTGGGACCTCACACTCTCATTCCAGCATCCCTTTCACTTTCCAAAAGTCAGCAAAGTCTCTCATGATTACTATTAGCTGTGTCTTATTCTCCTTAATCTCATCCATGTTCTGAAATTCTCTCCCTTTCAATGGCAATAGCAACTTTGGGAAAATGCCAGATGTTGGGAGCCAAATCTGAACTAAAGGGAGTGGTGCTGCCCAAAGACATAAGTGATGCAATGTTTTGCCAAAAATCCTTCATGAGTTGTGTAACTGACTCCCTTGCTTGTGGTGAATGTGGCGATCACACAGTACACAAGTTCTCTCAATTGTCTTGACGACTGAGTAACCTGCAGAAAAGTGTCTATTCATGGATATGCAGTAAGGTCCCTTCTGATCGTTTGCCAATTTACATCAAGGATATGTGATCAGTACTTGAGATATTCAAAATGGATGTTTTACAGACACACCTCATAGACATAAAACCTAATAACTTAGTTTTCAGAAGAAAAACGGTGGCTCATTTATAATCATATGTTCTGTATAAAATGTCATGACTAATGACCTGATCATTGACAACTTTTTAGTATTTTGCAAACAGATTTTTACAGATAATAAATTTTAAAGTTGGCTTAATTTGAGTCTGCTGTTGAAATTAAGCTATAACCTTCTTTGATTGACATACAATGAAGGCAATTCTGAGTAGCCTTGCTAGTTGAGCAATCTATTCTGCTACAGTGCATAGCATCTATTATTTAATTTTGTCATCTTTGAGCTTTTTCTAATTTGGTGCAGTATTTTTTCCCTCTCTAAAAATGTTTTTGTGGCACCATTACCAGATATTGGAAGCATGATAACTATTACTTGAAAACTCTTATCGCTGAGAAATAAAAATGCATTTGGTTTTCAACATTATTGATTTTCACAACAGTAACAAGTGAGTGTATGTACATTGATTTGAAAAGAAATTATAACAAATATGATATTTAATTCGTCTGATCTTTCTCATACACCCAAATTCACACAGGCTCATGAAATTTTTTCAAATTTTATATTCTTTTCCTTAAGCATTTGGCCTGTGATGAAATATCTTTCTCTTAGGCTTCATAGTTTCTCTTCAAAAGACCATGTTAGCTTTTACACTCTAAATGATTGCAGAGAGAAATATAAGTAAATTAGATCTGTTTTTCAAAATGACCTTCTTAATAAAGAACCAATGCTATTATTGCTTTAAAACCTGGTATGTTTTATTTATACATATATTACGAACATATTCTGGGGTAAAAACAAAACTGGTCTGGTTACCCACCCAATAGAAACTGTCATATGACCGATGTTGGGGGTGATAAATGAATAAATTACTTCTATACATTTTCAAAAAATAAAAAAGGCAAAACGCACTAATGGATCAATTTTGCATAAAGTTAAATTGAAAATTTACCCCCCCCCAACTCCCCACTGGAGTTAAGTGAATTTCAAAATTTTCAGCCTTCTAGCTTCATTGTTCCTGCCTGCACAAATGAGATTATATATATATATATATATATATATATATATATATATATATATAGCCAACCAGCTGAACCAACTTTAAAACTGAAGAAACCTGTGTTGACAGTTTTGTTTGACAGTTTCTAATAATTGCCCAAAAGAAGGAACTCACCTTCTCCTAAATAGATATAAACCATTTTCCTTGTCTATTGCGAAACCAATAACTTATTTTTATAAAAAACTTTTTGTGGATATTCTGGTTTTCAATTTGGCCTTTATTAAAACAATTTATGGTCAATAAAAAAAGCTGAATGATTTTTAACATTTTGTGATTATTGAACAACAAGACTGGTAAGTTGAGTCACAGCGTGTATACACCAAGCACGTGGAATACATGGGCAAATGTTAACAAGCCCCAGGAAGTTTCAATCTGCTTTTCATTTTCATTTTGTTTTTTTTTTTCAATTTATTATTTACACCTTTTTATAATGAGTTTCTATTTTTAGCCCATCATTAGTTCTATTCAAATATTGTTGTTTGCTTAAAGCATTGATTTGTCATCCTGATTAGAAAAAAAAACCTATTGATTGTTTTGTTTGATGGGTGAACTTGAATGAGGGTGTGTCATCTGCATCAAGAGTATTGGGATGAGAATAATGGCAAGTAGTTATGGTTAGTGCAAACCAGTGTTTCCTCTAAGCTCCACATCTGCAGTAACGCACACAAAAAATTAAGCTGTGCACATTATACTATTAAATGCTAATGAAAAAGAACTAAACACATTGAATACATCACTTCTTTTATTAAGTACTTTTTGTTAAGTGACTGAACTTAATTCTAACTTTGGACAAAAATCATTGATCGTCTCAAAAGTAAAAATATTTTCTGCTAGCTGATCGTTTTTTTTAATTTTTTATCCCAAATACGCCATGAAAACACTAGAGAGAACATTGGTGCAAACCCTTGCAATTTTCTGTTGGACAAATAGATGCTCGGACTTTTCTTGGCAATCCAGATGAGATATTGACTCTTTCTTGCTCTAAGGTTGTCTTTATTGTCAGTTTTGTAGTTATAAAATCCATCACATGACCATCCACGTATATAAAAGACGGTGTATCCAAGAGTATATACTTTTTGTGTATAACACTTTTCAATGAGCACCCAAATACTACACCCTGATCCAGGTAGAAGTGTCTGTGACATTTTGATCCTAGGCAATGTGTACAGGTACTACAATCTTAGGTAGAAGAGCCAATTAATATGTAAATCTTTCCTTTTTCAACGGGTTCCATGCTAGTTCATATATAATACTCATTTTCAGTGTTGCCATAATTCATTTGAGGCAGTGATAAGTCATCCTACTAGAGGTTTTAATCTTGACTGTTGACTGTTAAATTCACACAAAATACTTTTTGATTATGGTGCTGAAATCAGTGATTGAACTTGGGAACCTTTAGATCTTCATTCAATTCCTCCTCCAACTGAGCTATTGCAGTTGATGACAAAAAGTGTGCTAATTACTTTTTGTTCAAATGCATTATAACCACTGAAAGAATCAATGGACCAATCTACTATAAAAATATAAATGGTTGGCCTTGTATCATATATACTTTAAAACCTTTCTCTTGATCCGTTGAGTGTACATAGCAAATAGGAAACAGATCATTATTATCAGGTTGAGAGTGAATACATACCCAACAATTTTTATTTTTTTGCTGAAGGGGGAAATCACATGTGAATTTTACACTTCTTTACAGCCTGTTAGGGGCCTACTGGAACCATTTTAGGAACTGGGTAAAGTTGAGAAAAAAAATTGTTCAGTTGAATATTGTAAAATTATACAGTAGTTTCATACAAAATAGGACTTGCTGTTGATGCAGAAACCAGACTTGAACCAGGTAGTTTTAGGTCTTTATTCTGATGTTCTTCCAACTGAGCTGTATACTCATATGTGTGAAAGTCTATCAATGACTTTCATCTGTTGTAAATAATGGCTGTATTGAAAGCTGAAGTAGGAGTGAAAAATAATGAATTTGAAATCTTCTAATCAAATTGCAGCCATTGCATATCTAATTTTTATTTATTAAGATCTCCTTCTCCCCAAATGTCTGGCAATTTTCCAAAATCTTTTTTGCCTTTTACCCTTTACTTATCTGATATTAAGTTAGGCTGGGCTCAAGTGGGAAGCATTTAAGGCAAAAAACTGAAGAAAAAAGTCTGTTTTTTATTTATTTGTCTTGTATTGTTTTATTTGTAAATTTCTTCTTCCATCTGGCAACAATGTTCTGGCAAGTAACTGTCGTTATTTTTAAACAAGTCTTTCAGGAGATGAAAATCAGATCTTGCGGAATGGGAAGGGATCAAAAAAGAATGTAT